>JAYESA010000015.1:38685768-38790768 GCA_036927795.1 Iris macrosiphon | reverse complement strand
TGCACTCCTTCCAATGTCTGAGGTAAGGCTAGCTTGTATGCAACTTCTCCGATGCGTTCCAACACATCGAAGGTCCGATGTACCTCGGACTCAGTTTCCCTCTTCCTCCAAATCTGATAGTTCCTCGGGTAGGTGAGATATTCAAAAACACGTGCTCTCCCACTTGGAACTCTAGAGGTCGTCGATGTACGTTGGCCCAGTGCTTTTGTCTGTCTTGTGCTGCTCGTAGGTGTCCTTGGATATCTTCTTTACTTTCTCCACTGTACGAACAACCAATTCTGGTCCCAAGATCTGTCTTTCGCCTACATCGCTCCAACATACTGGGGAACAACATTTCCTTCCATACAATGCTTCAAAGGGAGCCATTTGAATGCTCGCTTGATAGTTGTTGTTGTAGGAAAATTCCACCAGATGTAGATGATCTTCCAATGATCCACTGAAATCAAGCATACATGCTCTCAGCATATCTTCTAGGGTCTGAATGGTGCGCTCTGACTGGCCATATGTCTGCGGATGATACGAGGTGCTGAACTTTAGGCGGGTACCAAGACTTTCTTGCATACTTTGCCAAAAGTAAGATGTGAATCTCGTATCCCTGTCAGATACTATGCTGACTGGTACTCCGTGCAGACGTACTATCTCCTTCATGTACATGTCCGCCAAGACTTCTGTAGATTGTTCGACTCTAAAAGGTAAGAAATGAGCAGCCTTGGTGAGTCTATCTACCCATACAGCATTACGACCACTGGGACTTTTTGGGAAGTCCGTAACAAAGTCATCGTAATGTGTTCCCATTTCCACTCGGGTATTGGGAGGGGTTGAAGTAGACCGGCAGATCTCTGATGTTCAGCCTTGACTTGCTGACACACCAGACATTTTGCCACAAAGTGCCAGTAGTATTGATGTAGATCTCTGTACATCTTTGTGCCTCCTGAATGTATAGAGTATGTTGAGCTATGAGCTTCTGACATCAGCTCTTCACGAAGTTCTCCATTTGGAACATAAAGACGTTCTCCACATCTTAAAGTCCCATCTTCGTGTATGCGACATCCTGTCTGGATTCTAGTCTCTGTTCTTTGCCGGAGCCTCTGGAACCTTGCATCTGTTGGCAGTGCAGCTTTGATTCTCTCGACCAATATTGATTGCAACTGGTAGTTTGACAATTGGCCGTCAATTCCTGGCATAATAACCTTTATTCTCAACTTTTCTAGATCTCTCAATAGATCTGATTGGGTGATCATAAAGAATGCCGTGGGTCTTCTGCTTAGAGCATCAGCTACCACATTAGCCTTCCTGGGATGGTACTGTAGATCGATCTCGAAATCTGTCATCACTACGAGCCACCGTCTTTGTCTCAGGTTCAAGTCCTTCTGGGTGTAGACGTACTTCAGGTTCTTGTGATCTGTGAATATCTCTACTCGTTCGCTGTATAGATAATGTCTCCATAGCTTCAGGGCTGTCACGACCCGCACCCGGTGTAAGGGTACTAGTCAGAAACAACGCCCAGCCTACGCCACAGAATCGGCGATAGAACGCTGTCTAGATAATCTATCTAACAGAATAATGAACCACCAATAATGATAGTATACTCAATCACAGAACTAAGATAGAAAATGAGCACGAATCAGATAAAGAATAGAATAGTCACAATACAACTCATTAGTTTAAAATAATACATCAATGAGTCTGAAGAGTAACAAAATAAGCTGGAGACAAATCCAGTACAAAAGAATACTACGAGGCTATAACTCCAGGGTTAACTGTCTCAGTTGGGATAAGTCCCTCTTGAGCCAGGGTCTCAGAATCTAAACCCACGACATCCTGGGGTCCATAATAGGTAGGGTACCACTCCTCAGTGTCATCTGGAAAAATATATCCAGTCAGGAAAGGAGCAGAGTACATCTCTAACAGCAGTTCTAATTAATGATAAAAACTATATAACAGTAAATAGCTGTGGATAAACAAGATGCACAATAGATATAAGAGATATATGTACGATAAGGAAATACTGGAAATAAATACAATAATGAACAATATGCCAATGAAATAATAATACTAATGACTAAGTATATGAGTACTAGCTTAACATGTGATCGGCTTGGGCAAGATGCAATGCGGCCTGGCTAATCATAAGTGCGGTTTATGATCAACACTATTCGCTTACCAATACTTTATTCAATAGAGATATTGATCACATATCTATACTAATACTCCCCACCCCCGACTGGTATAATAGATCCAACCACGGTATGCTATGGCACTAGATTCCCCAAGAAGAGAGCGACTCCTCCCAAAAATTGGTGTCTGTACATGTACAAGATAACCAATGAAACAATACTTGCACCATATACACCATATACCAAGGAATAACATCTCATGACGAGATCCGGATATACCTCACAATAAACACATATATATACATATATATATAATTATCATATATAAAATATAAATTAAAACTGCCTAACTGTCACTGAAAAACTGTGTGGAAAAATATTAATTTTCCAAAAAACAGACTTTCAGCGACAGTTCCTACTGTCACTGAAAATACCGTCGCCAAAACCACTGTGCAACTGCACTGCTGTCACTTATTGGTGACAGTCCGACTGTCACAGAACCAACCGTCGCTGCTGCTGTCGAATCCCGTCCACTGCATGCGGTTATTAATGACAGTGGCAGCTCTGTCATTAATAACCTGCCGCCACTGTTACAGCGGCTGCTGCTGTAACCGCCTAATAATGACAGTTCTCTGTCATTAATCCTACTGTCACTAAAAACACAGTAAATATATATATAAATATATATATATAAATCTATAAATATATAAATCAATATATAAAATAATTAAATAAATATATATACTTATATATATACAATTAAATACTAATAGTTACAAAACACATTGCATATATTAATATACATATTTTACATGGCTAGAAGCACACATAAAATATACTCATTAATATACAAATAATTACATAATAATTATAATTAATATAATTACTCATTTAAACACATAAGTGTATAATTTATTTTATTAACAAGTTGTAATATATATAAATGCATGTAGAGAAAGCTTACATATATATATATTTATACATTATAATAGTACACATAAAAATATATAGATCTATGCTACAATAAATACTATAATAAATATACAAAAAATAAATATGTAATAACTATATATATTTACTAGTTTTAATTCAAGCATAAATAATTAGATCTATACAAAACACACACAATTGGAGAGTATCACACCGTATCCCACTAGATCTAGGATACGCATGCGACACGAGTCCAACACACAACCAATTGCACCCCGAAGGACACAAACAAGTCACAAATGATATTTATGAACAAATCAAAGTGTCAAAAGTAGATCTATGTGTCCGTATCAAAATACGACATGTACAAAGTCCCGTGTCAGAGGAAAAACCCCCAAAATGACACGTATCACAAATTTGTTGGGATACGAACTACATGTACCCAATTATGGACACGACACTAGCCCCAAACACATAAGCACATGCCCAATTGATCTATAGGATCAATTGACACACACAACAAAATATAAATTCGGAATTCCATCAAAATTGACACAAAAAGTACCATAACTTTCTCCATGGGTCTCCTATGAACACAAAACAAATTCCTATGGGTAGTAAATACATATGGATTGATTTTACATGATTAAATCTCAGATTTAGAAGCTATTTTAATGAAAAAACTGAATTATACCTATTGGGAGATAGATTCCCAATGAAACCTCCAATTGAGATGAACTTGCTTCCAAATTGTAGATTCTTGCTCCTCTTTGTAGATCCTTGCTTCCTCCTTCTAGATCCTTACTTCTCAACTTTCTAATGGTGAATTGGGAAGAATTTGGAATGAATTTGGTGAGGAATTGGAATAGAAATGAAAGGAATTTGGGAGTGGGGAATTCTAGATCTAGATTTGGAATGAGAATGAGAGCAGAGAGAAATTTCCCCCTCTAATATAGGCCGGCCATGCCCCCTTCCCTAAGAAATTATAAAATGTCCAATGTACCCCTTGGGGCCTCTCATGAAGAAATAATTAAGGAAGGAAGCTTCTAGTCTAATGACTTAATTAATTTAATCCATCTCCTTAACAATGGGCTTTCTAAATGGGCCAAGTCTAACTAATTAATTTATGTTGGTCCATGGGTCCAAACTAAACTAGTTGGGTCCACTAATATAAGTCCAAAATAATTAAATAACATCTAACAATAATTAAATAATACAACAAATAATTATTTACCATGCACAATATTTATTTAAATAGGAAAAGACTAAAATACTCTTTCCTAGAAAATATGGTAGTGACAAGTCTACCCTCCTTAAAATAATTTTGTCCTCAAAATTCAAAGACGAAAACTACCCCCAGAAAATCACAGAACAGAACTAAAGAATCACAACTAACTAATGAACAAAACATAACAATGAACAGAACATAGCTAGAGAATTAACATACCTCAAGGTACAAACAAATATGGATAACGCTCTCGCATGTCATCCTCTCTCTCCCAGGTAGACTCCCCCGGAGAGTGATGCCTCCATGCGACGCGTACCAAAGGAATAGTCTGGTTCCTCAGCACCTTCTCTCTCCGATCCAGAATCTCAACTGGCTGCTCTGGATAGCTAAGAGTAGGGCCCACCTCTATCTCCGAGTGATCCAATACATGACTAGGATCGGCCACGTATCGTCTCAACTGTGACACATGAAACACGTTGTGTACTCCCTCCAATGCAGGTGGCAAGTCTAGTCTATAAGCAACTGCACCGATCCTCTCTAGAATAGTAAAAGGTCCGATGAATCGTGGACTAAGCTTCCCGCCTCCACCGAAGCGAATCGTACCTCGTGTCGGAGAAATCCTCAGAAATACCAAACTACCCACCTCAAACTCCAAAGGTCTTCGATGGCTATCGGCCCAATGCCGCTGTCTGTCCTGCGCCACTCGAAGTCTGTCTCTGATCAACTGAACCTTCTCTACTGCATCCACAACCATCTCTGGCCCAAACAAAACTCTCTCTCCAACATCGTCCCAAGACAAAGGAGTACGACGCCTACAACCATATAGAGCTTCAAAAGGTGACATCTCAATACTGGCCTGGTAACTGTTGTTGTAAGCAAACTCTACCAAATGGAGATGGTCCTCCCAAAAACCCCCGAAATCTAGTACACAAGTGCGCAACATATCCTCGAGAGTCTGGATAGTCCTCTCTGACTGCCCATCTGTCTGGGGATGATATGCAGTACTGAACTTGAGCTGAGTGTCCAAACTCTCCTGCAAACTCCTCCAGAAATGAGAAGTAAAACGACTATCTCGATCTAAGACTATGCTGACGGGAACTCCGTGTATCCTAACGATCTGCCTCACATACATCTCTGCCAGCTTCTCCGTAGACAAACCCACCTTGAAAGGCAAAAAGTGGGCCGACTTGGTCAACCTATCAACAATGACCCAAATCGCGTCTTTTTCTCCTGGAGATCGTGGAAGTTCGGACACAAAATCCATAGTAATGTGTTCCCACTTCCACTCTGGAATGGGTAATGGCTGAAGTAAATCTCCTGGCCTCTGCCTCTCGGCTTTCACCTGCTGACACACTAAGCATCTGGATACAAACTGTGCCACTTCCCTCTTCATGCCATACCACCACACTCTCTCTCGCATATCTTGATATATCTTGTTAGCACCTGGATGCATAGAATATTGAGAGTGATGCGCTTCCTGCAACACCTCCTCTCGCAACTCCCCACTAGGCACACATAACCTATCTCCATGCCTCAAAGATCCATCCTCTGCAATAGTGAAATCATCCTCCAATCCTGCTCTTACCTGAGCTCTGATACTCCTCAGAGATACATCCTCATACTGTGCTGCCTTGATCCTGTCCATCAAATCTGAGTGTATCTACAATCCCTACATTTGTATAGCACACCCAGGAACAATCACCTCAATGCCCAAGCTCTCCAAGTCCTCCAACAAATATCGATCCTGCGTCAAGTACATAGCTACCGGATACCTGCTCAAAGCATCGGCAACTATATTGGCTTTCCCAGGATGATATTGCAAAAAGATATCAAAATCCTTCATCAGTTCCAACCACCGACGCTGCCTCATGTTCAACTCCTTCTGCGTGAAAACGTACTTCAAGCTTTTGTGGTCTGTGAAGATCTCCACACGCTCTCCGTACAAATAATGTTTCCACAACTTCAGGGCGAATATGACAGCTGCCAACTCCAAATCATGGGTAGGATGATTCTTTTCATGAGGACGTAATTGCCTGGATGCATAGGCAATCACTTTCCCATGCTGCTGAAGAACACAACCTAAACCCTTTTCCGATGCATCACTATAAATAGTGAAACCTTCGGACCCTGATGGCAACGTCAAAATAGGAGCAGACGTCAACCTCTTCTTCAACTCTTCAAAAGCAACCTGGTAATCCTCCGTCCAAACAAACTCCACATCCTTCCTTGTGAGTCTGGTCATCGGCTCGGCAATCCTCGAAAAATCTTGCACAAACTTCCTGTAGTAGCCTGCCAATCCCAAGAAACTCCTGATCTCTGCTACCGAACTCGGAGTCTTCCAAGATTCTACTGCTGAAATCTTCTTCGGATCCACTGAAATACCATCACCAGTCACAACATGTCCCAAGAATTCTACCTTGTCCAAGAAAAACTCATATTTGGACAAGTTCCTATACAACTTCTCATTCCTCAGCACATCCAACACAATCCTCAAATGCTCCTCATGCTCCTCCGGTGTCCTCGAGTATATGAGTATGTCGTCGATGAACACCACCACGAACTTGTCAAGGTACTGGTGGAACACCTTGTTCATCAAGTTCATAAATACCGTCGGTGCATTAGTCAAACCAAACGGCATCACCATAAACTCGTACTGACCATACCGAGTTCTAAAAGCAGTCTTCGGTATGTCCTCCAGCTTTACCTTCACCTGATGGTAGCCTGATCTCAAATCTATCTTAGAAAATACCTTCGTACCACTCAACTGATCAAATAGATCATCAATCCGTGGTAAATGATACTTATTCTTGATAGTGAGATTATTCAAAGCCCTGTAATCAATGCACATGCGCACCGATCCATCCTTCTTCGGTACAAACAATACCGGGGCTCCCCTTGGTGAAGAACTCGATCTGATAAACCCCTTATCCTGCAATTCGTCCACCTGCTTTTTCAACTCGACCAACTCGCTGTTGTTTACTCTATAGACATGCTGTAAAATTGGTTTTGCACCTGGCACCAAGTCTATAGAAAATTCAACATCTCGATTTGGCGGCAATCCTGGCAATTCCTCAGGAAATACATCCAAGAACTCTGCTATCAATGGATGCGGCAACTCCTTGTCTTCCACCATAGCTCCACAAATAATGCTTTCTTCCTGCTCTGCAGCTCCTATAGCAAACTCGAACTCTGGCTCTCCTGGCGGACCAAACAAAATTCTACCTCCTCTACAATCTATGCTAGCATGGTGCCTACTCAACCAATCCATCCCGAGTACAATGTCATAGCTCGAAAGTGGTATTACAAGTAGACACGCACTCAACTTTTGGCCTCCCAGAGTAACTCTCCGGTCCTTTCAAATATCATTAACCAGGATAATGCCTCCCCCGGTCATGATCTTGCAAGTCCTAAGCAAAGACTCAGCTACCAAACCATGCTTTAGAGCAAAAGAAACAGATACAAAACTATAGGAAGCACCACTATCAAACAAAGCTAAAGCTAGAATAGAATCAAGAAGAATAGAACTTGCAATGACATCTCCGGTGGGTTCCTCCTCTTCGACGGTCATAGCAAACGCTCGTCCCTGTCGAGCACCTCCCTGCTGTTGATGCTGGAGAAAACGCTGCTGCTGTGTCGGAAGCGGTCCCCTCGGCTGTGCTGCAGGTGGTCTCGTTTGTGTCCTCGGAGCTGGATCTGCTCCTTGAACTGTACGACGAGGACACTCCCTCGATTGATGCCCTTCATTACCACAATATAAACAAACTCCTAGCCTCCTCCTGCAAACTTTCCAGATGTGGCCGGGCTTCTTGCAGAAGTTGCATGGAGCTTGCTGTAACTGTCTCTACTGCTGTGGTGCCTGGTGAAAAGGCGCTCTCGCTGGAGTCTGGTTCTGCTGTGGCTGCTGGAAAGGTCTGGACTGGAAATGAGGACGTTTGGCAGATACTGTACTGCCGTTGGCCCCCAGAAAAGAATCACGGTCTCTCTTGGTCTTCAAACCCAGATCCCACTCAACCTTGCGTGCCTCCGCAAGTATCTCCGAGTATGTCTCATTAAAAGACGGAATGAGAATATTCACTTCCCAGTTTAGACCCTCACGGAAACGAATAGCTCGAACCTCCGGCTCTCTCACCAAATACTCTGCAAATCGGCTCAACCTACCGAACTCCGTAGCGTATTCCTCCACAGACATGCTCCCCTGAATGAGACTCTCAAATTGTCTCCCCAAGTCAAGCTTGTCTATCCGGGCGAAAAACTTCTTCTTGAAAAGGTCCTTGAATACCTCCCAAGATTGTCCTACGTCAACCAGAACTGGCTCATTCCTGAACCAAGTACGAGCGACGTCGAACAGTTGAAGTCCTACCGCCTCAACCTTCAGATCTTCAGAAAGACGGGATACCCTCATAAGACGCTCAATGTCCTCAAGCCAATCATCAGCATAGACGATGCCCTCCGTCCCTTTGAAAACCCTAGGCTCCAGTTTCTTGAAGTCCTGAATATTGCCTGGCCGAAGCTGAGCAACTTAAGGAACAACCTGCTGCTGGACCGGAACTTCTCTTTCAACTACAGCACGAGCAAACTGATGAGCACTCTCGATGCCCTGCCGTAGGACGTCGGTCTGCCTCTTATGTGCCTCTGACTGAGCACTCTGTGCCTCGAGCATCTCACGAAACAGTGTAAACATCTGTGACGCCTCTGCTGGCACAGGAGGTGGAGGTGGAAGCCCCTCAGATACAGCTGGCACAGTCCTCTGAGTAGGTGGTGGACCTCTGAAAGCAGCTGACACTCCAATCACCGGAGAAGTGACTGGTGTAGGCCCTCGGGATATCGCAGACCTCTCAGAAGCTGCTCTCCCCTGCTGTGATCTAGTCTTAGGCGGCATCCTGAGACAAAGCGAAAGAAAGAATCAATATGGCACAAGATGTAAGACATCAAGGAAATGACAGTTTAAGGGATCAAGTATCAATGTCAAAGGAGAATAGTTGAATCAAAAATTTTTTTCTAGATGTGATTGAGTATCTCAGACTATATCCTATATCCTATTGCAGGCTCGCAGTAGTACAACTAAGTTGTCGCACTACCACGACATCACATACTTGTGAAGCTAGACCTGCATGGGCCACCACCAAAAATGTGTCATGATCCGCACCCGGTGTAAGGGTACTAGTCGGAAACAACGCCTAGCCTACGCCGCAGAATCGGCGGTAGAATGCTGTCTAGATAATCTATCTAACAGAATAATGAACCACCAATAATGATAGTATACTCAATCACAGAACTAAGGTAGAAATGAGCACGAATCAGATAAAGAATAGAATAGTCACAATACAACTCATGAGTTTAAAATAATACATCAATGAGTCTGAAGAGTAACAAAATAAGCTGGAGACAAATCCAGTACAAAAGAATACTATGAGGCTAATATATACTCTAATATAATATATATACAAACCAATATTTTATACAATTAAAATAATATATCAATACTAGTATTATACCTCACAATAAACACATATATATATACATATATATATATAATTATCATATATAAAATATAAATTAAAACTGCCTAACTGTCACTGAAAAACTGTGTGAAAAAACATTGATTTTCCAAAAAATAGACTTTCAACGACAGTTCCTACTGTCACTGAAAACACCGTCGCCAAAACTACTGTGCAACTGCACTGCTGTCACTTATTGGTGACAGTCCGACTGTCACAGAACCAACCGTCGCTGCTGCTGTCGAATCTCGCCCACTGCATGCGGTTATTAATGACAGTGGCGGCTCTGTCATTAATAACCCGCCGCCACTGTTACAGCGGCTGCTGCTGTAACCGCCTAATAATGACAGTTCTCTGTCATTAATCCTACTGTCACTAAAAACACAGTAAATATATATATAAATATATATATATATATAAATCTATAAATATATAAATTAATATATAAAATAATTAAATAAATATATATACTTATATATATACAATTAAATACTAATAGTTACAAAACACATTGCATGTATTAATATACATATTTTACATGGCTAGAAGCACACATAAAATACACTCATTAATATACAAATAATTACATAATAATTATAATTAATATAATTACTCATTTAAACACATAAATGTATAATTTATTTTATTAACAAGTTGTAATATATATAAATGCATGTAGAGAAAGCTACATATATATATATATATTTATACATTATAATAGTACACATAAAAATATATAGATCTATGCTACAATAAATACTATAATAAATATACAAAAAATAAATATGTAACAACTATATATATTTACTAGTTTTAATTCAACCATAAATAATTAGATCTATACAAAACACACACAATTGGAGAGTATCACACCGTATCCCACTAGATCTAGGATACGCATGCGACACGAGTCCAACACACAACCAATTGCACCCCGAAGGACACAAACAAATCACAAATAATATTTATGAACAAATCAAAGTATCAAAAGTAGATCTATGTGTCCGTGTCAAAATACGACATGTACAAAGTCCCGTGTCGGAGGAAAAACTCCCAAATCGACACGTATCACCAATTTGTTGGGATACGAACTACATGTACCCAATTATGGACACGACACTAGCCCCAAACACATAAGCACATGCCCAATTGATCTATAGGATCAATTGACACACACAACAAAATGTAAATTCGGAATTTCATCAAAATTGACACAAAAAGCACCATAACTTTCTCCATGGGTCTCCTATGAACACAAAATAAATTCCTATGGGTAGTACATACATATGGGTTGATTTTACATAATTAAATCTCAGATTTAGAAGCTATTTTAATGGAAAAAACTGAATTATACCTATTGGGAGATGGATTCCCAATGAAACCTCCAATTGAGATAAACTTGCTTCCAAATTGTAGATCCTTGCTCCTCTTTGTAGATCTTTGCTTCCTCCTTCTAGATCCTTGCTTCTCAACTTTCTAATTGTGAATTGGGAAGAATTTGGAATGAATTTGGTGAGGAATTGGAAAGGGAATGAAAGGAATTTGGGAGTGGGGAATTCTAGATCTAGATTTGGAATGAGAATGAGAGGAGAGAGAAATTTTCCCCCTCTAATATAGGCCGTCCATGCCCCCTTCCCCAAAAAATTATAAAATGTCCAATGTACCCCTTGGGGCCTCTCATGAAGAAATAATTAAGGAAGGAAGCTTCTAGTCTAATGACTTAATTAATTTAATCCATCTCCTTAACAATGGGCTTTCTAAATGGGCCAAGTCTAACTAATTAATTCATGTTGGTCTATGGGTCCAAACTAAACTAGTTGGGTCCACTAATATAAGTCCAAAATAATTAAATAACATCTAACAATAATTAAATAATACAACAAATAATTATTTACTATACACAATATTTATTTTAATAGGAAAAGAATAGAATACCCTTTCCTAGAAAATGTGGTAGTGACAAGGACGAAGATGACTGCGGCAAGCTCCAAGTCGTGCGTCGGATAATTCTTCTCATGAGTCCTCAATTGTCTTGAGGCATAAGCTACAACCTTCCCATGTTGCATTAAGACACAACCCAATCCTTTTCCGGATGCATCGCTATAGATTATGAAACCTTCGGATCCAGATGGTATGGTCAAAATGGGAGCTGTAGTCAGCCGCTTTTTTAGCTCCTTGAAAGCTATCTGACATTCCTCAGATCATATGAACTACTGCTCCTTGCGGGTCAGCCGAGTTATCGGCTCTGCGATTCTTGCAAAGTTTTCTACGAACCTCCGGTAATATCCGGCAAGTCCTAGAAAGCTTCTCACCTCTGAGACGTTGGTCGGGGTTGGCCATGTCTCTACAGATGAGATCTTTGCTGGGTCCACCGAGATGCCTTCTCCTGTGATCGCCCAAGGAAAGTGACACGATCAAGGAAGAACTCGCATTTTCTTAGCTTAGCATAAAGGCTCTCCCGTCTTAGCGTCTCTAGCACTAGTCTCAAGTGCTCTTCGTGCTCCTCGTGGCTCTTTGAATCACCATAATGTCGTCGATGAAGACTTCCACGAACTGGTCCAGATATTGGTGGAAGACTCTGTTCATCAGGTTCATGAATACGGCAGGTACATTTGTCAGTCCAAAAGGCATCACCAGGAACTCGTAGTGGCCATAACGAGTCCTGAATGCTGTCTTTGGAATATCTTCTCTCCGTATCTTGACCTGATGATAGCTTGATCTCAAATCTATTTTTGAGAATACCACTGCTCCCGTCAGTTGGTCGAACAGATCGTCAATCCGCGGTAAGGGGTACTTGTTTTTTATTGTCAAAGCATTAAGGGTTCTGTAATCAATACACATCCGATATGTTCCGTCCTTCTTTGGTACAAACAACACTGGTGCTCCCCAGGGTGATGCACTAGGACGAACAAATCCCTTGATCTGTAGTTCTTCTAGTTGCAGCTTCAGCTCGTCAAGCTCCTTCTTCGCCAATCAGTATACATTGAGGATATTGGTCCAGCTCCGGGTATCGACTCAATAGTGAACTCCACTTCTCTGTCAGGTGGTAGGCCTGGCAATTCCTTCGGGAATACGTCTTCGAACTCTGCTATAATTGATGGGGGTACTGTCTCCATCGCCATGTAAGCTCTAGGAGTCTGGCCTACTCCTTGCTCGATGGTACCTCGTACGTATTCGAACTCCGGGTGACCTGGGGGTCTAAAGATGACGCTTCCCTTCCCGCAGTCTAGTATGGCATTGTACTGGATTAACCAGTCTATGCCTAAGACAACGTCGAAGTTTGGCATCGGGAGTACCAAAAATCGCGCTTTCAGCTCTTTACTACAGACGACTACCGAGCATGTTTCAATAATGCTGGTAACCGGCACGATGTCTCCTCCGGTAAAATTTTTCCAGTATTTAGGCAGTGGGGAAGTGGCTAGTTTGTGTATGGCTACGAAACTACTAGATACAAAAGACAGTGTGCCAGAATCAAATAATGCGGTTGCAAGTAATGATACAACTAAAATGGTACCTGTGATGGTTTTACCTTCCGGCTCCTCTGCAACTGCAGCTAAAGCAAAGGCCTGCCCGTGCCTTTGTCCTCCAGACTGCTGTCTGAATTTGTTGAACTGGCTTTCCTGGGTGGCCAGGAGAGCTCCCCTCTGATATCCTCCAGATGTTGAGGGTAGCATCCTCTGGGCTGGTGCTCCTGGTTTTTGCCCGTTCTGAGGCGCCGCATCTTTGCGTTATGGGCAGTCTCTTGCCATATGTTGGCTAGCTCCACAAATCAGGCATAGTCCCTGCTTCTTTATTCAGTCTTTGACATAATGCCCATTCTTGCCACAATAGTGACAAGTCGGGGGCTCTTTGTTCTGATAGGGCCCTGTCTTCTGCTGTGTCTAATTTTGAGGACGACAGATTGGTCCTCCTGCTCCGGGCTGGTTCCTGGCTGGTATAGTTGGATTAGAGCGTCTTGCTCCTTGGCCAATAGCTTCTTGTACTCTTGCCTCTGAAAGAACCTTCTCGTAAGATATCCTTGACTGCGTTGTTGTATACCTTTGGAGCTCGGAAGTAAGGTCATGGTGGAATCTCCTGGCCTTTTCCAGCTCGTTTGGTATCAAGATAGCACCGAATCGACTCAGTCGACTGAACTCTGCATCGTAAGCGTCAACGGTCATGTTCCCTTGTTCCAGGTGCAGAAACTGGGAGTACAGGGCATTTCGGACTGTGGCAGAGAAGTACTTTGCATTGAAGTACTCCAGGAATTGTTCCCAAGTCTGGGTCTTGTCGACGCTACGCTCGATGGAATCCCACCAGTGATGGGCGTTGCCTAAGAGTTGAGCCCTCACGGCGGTCATCCACAAGTTGGGGGAAAGTTGTGAACCTTCCAGCAGCATATCCGTGTTGGAGATCCAGTCTGAGATCTCCTTCGGAGTTTTGCTGCCCTTAAAGGTTCTCGGGCCCATCTGGCGGAAGCCTCGGACAGTGCCCACTGGTTGGACAAGTGCTGGTACCGGGGCAGTTGTCCTCTCCAGAGCCGTCATCAAGCTCTGCCTCAGGACTTTCGTCTGTTGCCACTAAGCCTGCAACATGGCTTAAAAGAATTGGAACATTTGAGGTTGTCCCTCAAGCTGTGGCATCAGGGCAGGAAAGGCTGAAGGTGGAGGCAAAGGTGTCTCTGCCTGCGGTGTAGGTGCCTGAAAGGTTTGCCCACCTTGCTGGGCTGGTGTTGCCTCCTGGATAGGATTCTGGTGAATGAACAGGGTTGCCGGATAGACCAGCATCCTCTTCGGGGATTGGCCTCTCGGGAGGGTTGGGGTCCTTTGGACATCTGGCGAGGGGTCTGTTGCTTGGTCAGCCCCATCAATCGATTGTCCACTGGGTATGTCCATTTTTCTGAAGAAGATAGAATAATTAGAAAAGTATAAAGGAAATAAATAATAATCAAGCAGGATGTAAAAATAATTTTTTTTAAGGATAAAGTCAGTGTGGATGAGACCTAGTATTCCTATCCTATAGCAGGTTTGCTGAGCATGTTATCATGCTACTAGCAATTTACTAGACCTGCGTGGGCCACCATGTCACGACCCGCACCCGGTTTAGGGGCACGAATGCGTGGGTACGTCCAGCCTACGCCGCAGCATCGGCGGTAGAACGCTGTCTAGGTATTGATACTATCTAACTAATGTCACGCAAATATCCAATCTCCATTAGGAGGCACGGATGTCACAAATAGATGAACATATACTCAATTACAGGATCACAGCACGATAAGATTTCGAAACAGAAATTAAAATCTAACACAACACAAGTCCACAAGAAAACTTAACTTAACAATATCCAAGAATCATCAAAATGCCGGAGACAAATCCGGTACCAAATAGTCTACTTAAGAACTAACAATAATAGTAATTTCCAGCTAGACCTCCTGGAATCACAACTACTACCAAGTCTGCAGCTACTCACCATAAGTGTCGGACAGCGGTCCTCTAAGGCATAGTCTGGAAAATTATTTCCAGTCAGGAAGGAGCAAAGCACAATCTCAAATAACAGTTCCATTAATTGATAATGTCTATAATACAATAAAACATGTTATGCTAGCTACTGAGAAGAAAATGTAATGACAGTTTAAGAGAGACAGGCAATATAAAGAGACAGGCAATAGGCAATATGATACAGTCAGTGCATGTATAAAAATGGAAGAACAAGGTACAGTATCATATACGGGTGATGTAGTATATGATTAAAGATAGAGAACTGTAATCTATTCTAGGTGTTTGAAATAGTAGTTTCAAAATGTGATCGGCTTGGGAACATGTACAGTAGCTACAGGGCCTGGCTAATCATGGGTGAAGAGCATGATTAACACTTATAATTTTATATACTACAATAAGAGGTTATGATCACATTTCTTACTAACTACTTCCCCGCCCCCAACTAGTACTGTGGATCCAACCATGACACGTCACGATACACGAGCAAGTCAAGTCTATCATGTACAATGTCTAAATATACATGTCGTGTACAATGTCAATACGATAATCAAGGTAACATCTCATGACTGCAGATCCAAGCTATACTAGTCCGTGTAACACAGTGTCAAAGATTCAGTTGTAACATTTCAAGATCATTGAACTTATAGCAATTATCAAGAATTGGAAATTATCAGAGAATGTACTTGCCTCGGGTCCTTAGCTGGTATTTATGGATGTCCTGTTCCAGAGTATCCCCTGGGTAAAACCAACAGTCCTATAAACACATCACAATATGACATTTGTATCAGAAGCTGTCCTAACACACAATAGAAATACACTGGCCTTAGGGCTACGCTAGGTACGGTAGGGGTCATCTACTAGATAGGCCAACTATATCTATATCCCTTAATTACAATAATAGATGTAAGTAAAATATATACACTTTAAACAAAACTAATACCTGTATGTATATACAACATCTCAAATTAAATACAATTATATATATGTATATATATTAAAATATGCTAAGGTTTTATGCAAAATGTATACCAATATGAAAATATAACTCTACATATATACATTGATACCAAAATACGGTTATTTACATATTTGTTCATTTATCCCAAATTACGTTTTTATTAAATACTAATACCAAAATACGTTTTAATAAGTATACCCATACAAATATATATACACATATGTATTTGTATACCAAAATAATAATTATACTGTATACATACTTGCACCAAAATCCCCACATATACAAAATATATATATACCATGATAGTACATGTATTTAAATATTTTATTCATAAATAACAATACATGTACAAATATATATATATGAAATTATATCAAGTATATATATATATATATACAAAATATATATATATATATGCCAAACTTAATTATAGAATTTATACTATACTCATACAATTTATTACTAATAAATAAATAACATACATTTACATATTTATACATTTTACCAAAAATAATACATATACCAAAATATTATTTAATATGTATACGTTAAATACCTACACATTAAATAATATATACTAATACATATACTACTAACATTAAATTAAATACGTATTTATACCATTCATTTAAATACATAAAATACCTTACATTTATTATATATATATTTACAAATTAATTACACTAATTATACATATGCTAATTTCACATTAACTAGATATATAAATACTTTACAATATATATACAAATTAAATTAATTACATATACTAATTACCACATTAATTTAAATATATAAACAAAACATTTATATATATATACATTAGATATATATATATATATACATTTGTCAATATATACACAAATACCTATACATAGTTATATATATACACTAATATATTTTACAAGTTATTTACATGCAATTAATTAAAAATAATTACTATACATATTTATTTTAAATATGTACATTTACAAATATACATTTATTCATGTATTTCCATTTTCTATTTAAAAATATATATATAGCATATACAAAATATATTTTTATACATATCCAATATTATATATACTAATTAAACAATTAATAAAATAATACTATATACACATTAATATACATATTAATTAGATATATACATACATGTATATTTATATACATTAATTATATATGTAAACATGTATATACATATATATATATATATATATATATATATATATATATATATATATATATATATATATATATATAAAGAGAAAGAAGGGGAGAAGAAGAAGGGCTCACTGTGTTGCCGGCCGGAGCACTGGCCGCCGGAGGGAATGGTGTCGATGGTGGAGGTGGAGCAGCAGCAGAGGGGGAGCAGGGGACGCCGGCGCCGGACTGAGGGGGTCGGCCAGGGGAGGAGATGGGAGGACAGGAGCGGAGGAAAGGGAGGAGACAGCAGCCGCCGGACCGGAGCTCACTGCGGGTCGCCGGGGAGCCGTCGGGCTGGACGCACGTGAGGGGGAGTAGCAGTGGAAGGGGAGCAGTGGACGCCGGAACAGGGACTCGGCGCCGGACCGAGCAGGGGGTAGCCGCCGCGGGTGCAGCGGGCTTCGGCGGTAGCAGCGGACGCCGGCCAGAGGAGTTGGCCGCCGGGGTTCCGCGGGTGTCGGCTGAACAGGCCGGAGTATGGCCGGGTCGGGGTACAGTATATGGGGTTGAAGAGGGTGAGTTTCCCCCTCTTTCTGATTTTTTTGAATTTCAAAAAGTAATGGAGAAGGAAGAAGAAGAAAAGAAGGAGAAGAAGAGAAGAAAATAGAAGAAGAAAGGAAGAAGGAGAAGAGTAGGAAAATCCTACGTTGGGGAGAGGAGAGGAGGCTTGTGAGGGTGGTGGTTTCTAGGTTGCATAGGGATTAGGGTTTAGGATGTAGACATATCATTAAATAGGATGAGGGTTGATGAATCCAATGGTGAGGATGCACCCAATTAAATGGGTGGTCCAGATTTGTCAAAAGAAATAATTCATGGGGGATTTGAGGGTGAGAGTTAAATTAAAATATTGGATTCCCTCATTGATTAAAAATAATTAGGTGTTGGCACCTACAATTAAATAATTGCAACTTAGCCCCTTAAATTCGGGAAATTGCACAAACACATGAAATGACGAAAATTGGGCGGGCGATTCGGGGTCCGATGTTTTGTAGGGTCAGGGGGCACTGTAAGATGGGTATGGGCTGAATTTGCAGGGCACTGGAATTAATTTGGGATTTTAAAATCAGATAAAATGGTATCCTCAAATTAAATAGAAATAAATGCAAGTTGTGTTCAACAATTAATTAGGAGTACTTGGGGTCAAAATCAGATCAAGTCATCAATACCAATATTGAAGAAGACTCAGAACAGAATATTACCCTAATTTGGGCCGCACGAAAAATAGGTCAAGATGGCCTCCAATTTTCGATTGGAACGCACAACGATACAGAAATAGGAATTTATAAATAACGTCCGCGACAATTTTTGTGCGGCCAGAAACAATGTACAGGGAGCAAAATTATGAGTTGTAAAAATAGCAGAATGGAAGACGGGCATGTCTAGGATAAGATTGTGAATTTTGTTGGAAGACAAAAGTCTGGATAGTGCTCCAAATATCGAAGCAAAGGCAAAGCGCAAAATATTAAATAAAATACAGTAATTAATTACACCTCCAATAAATTAATTCTAAAATAAAACAATTAACCTCAAAATTCCATAAATTCTGACAGGTGCTCATCTACTGGCTACTAGGTCTAGTCTGCTATCACAAACACAATGAACACTGTCTATAATATAATATATTAAAGTACACATCACACAGTTATTTAATTTAAATATATATTATTCATGCAATTAATTAATCATAACTACAATAATATTAAATATTGTAAAAATTCGAAAATACCCCTGTTTTCAGAATGTGGTAGTGACAAGTCTACCCACCTTAAAAGAATTTCGTCCTCGAAATTTAAAATCCTCAAAGTAGCATTAAACCATACACATTATTATTCCATCAATTTAAATTTTATTATCCATGAAATCTTTTAATACTCCACAATGTCCTTTCGCAAATTTCAAAATTCTAAAATTGTTGTATAACCTGAAAAATCTTCAAGTAAAATCAAAGTCCATCAAAAATTTCCTTGAAAGTTTTGAGTTAATAATCCAATGTCCGAAATTTAATATCCACTCCTCAAAGTACTCAACAATATGATATTTTAAGGATTCTCCAAATGTCACATTCAATATGAAGTTCTAAAATTCATAAATTGCGATTTAAATAAATACATTGATAAATCTCCCAAAATTTCTAAAATAACCAATTTAAACATGTCAAAATCTTTCCTAGAATTAATTAAACCACCAATTTTGAATTGTTAATTTCTTAACCATTTATTTAAATCAATAATTATCCTCAAATTTTAATCATCTTGTTCCTCTTGTCAAGTCATAACTCCTTCATGAATCTTCACTACAGTCAGCACCAATAATCACGGTCTAAGAAAATTCTACCCATAGTCATACCACACACAATCTAGGGGGAACATACATGGTTATGGTCTTATTTGTTATGGTGTTGCAGTCTGTGTATCAGGGGTACTACTAATATTATAACAAGAATCATGCATACAAGCTACGGTACTAAGCAATCAATCAATCAATTAGATAGGAACAAAGGAAGGAAAGAACAGAAATTGCTAACATATTACCTGCAGTATCGGTCTCCTCGACCGTCATCGCAAATGCCCGCCCTGCTGGGGTGGTTCCCTTTGCAGGTACTGAGCAATGTACGGTTCCACAGGTAGCCTAACTGGATCTCTATAGTCTGAAGCTGCGTGTTGGCTGAGAAGATGAGGGACTCGAAGACAATCCCTTACTCGATGTCCCGCAGCGCCGCAGTGCAAACAAAGTCCTAGCCTCGTTCTACAGCTCTCCCAAAGGTGACCTGGCTTCTTACAGAAGTGACAAGTTCGTTGATCCTGCTGTACAGGAACTGGTGCCGGGTACTGCTGTGGATACTGAAATGCCCAGGGTTGTCGCTGGATAGGAACTGGTGCTAGGTACTGCGGTGGATGCTGAAATGTCCATGGTTGTTGCTGAATATGAAATGGTACTTGGTACTGTTGTTGGTGCTGAATACGGGGATGCTTGGCCGGTCCTGGGCTACCATTCGTTTCTCCAAAAGTATTGTGACTCCTCTTAGGCCTGAGGTCCAGATCCTCTTCTGCAATCTGAGCATCCATCAAGATAGCCTCATAGGTAGCGGTACGACGACCAGAAGTTCGTGACTTAATCTCTCTCGTCAGTCCCTTTCTAAATTTCCGGGCTCGATCTCCTGGGTCTCGAATCATAGACGATGCAAAATGGCTCAATCTACAGAATTCTGCAGCGTACTCGTCGACCGACATGTTTCCTTGAACTAAGTCATGAAACTGACTTTCCAAGGTTCCCAATGCCACGTCGGGAAAGAACTTCTCCTTGAAGAGTTCCTTGAAGGTCTCCCAAGTAAGTCCTGGCGCTGTAATTCTTGGCTCAGTGCGATACCACGTGAGTGCGATATCGAACATCTGACTGCCAGCGGCTTCTATCTTCAAGTTCTCCGGAATCTGGGTCAATCGCAGGCTTCTCTCTATATCCTCTAGCCAGTCGTCAGCGTAGAGTATTCCTTCGGTGCCTTTGAACTCTCGAGGCATCATTCTTTTGAAATCCACTATAGTGCCTGATCTCTGCTGCTGGCCAGGAAACTGCTGGTACTGTGCTACTTTCTCCAAAGCTTGGAGAGTCACCTGGTGAGCATTCTCCATGTTTTCTTTCATCAGCTCGGTTTGTGCCTGGTACGCTTCTGCTTGCACCTTCTGAGCCTCAGCTTGAACTCGCTGAGCGTCTGCCGTCACTCTCTGGACATCTACCATGCCCTGAATCAAGGTAAACATCTGTGTTCCGTCAATGGGCAAACCTTCGGGAATCGGAGTCGGTGGAGGAGGAAGGTTGTCCGTCACAGCTGCAGCAATCTTCTTAACAGGTGGAGGAGGATCACCTACGTGCATCGGAGATGTAGGAGGAACTACGGCTGTCTGTCCATCAGGTAGAGAGGTGGCAGACCCCTCTAAAGCTGATGTTCCCGCTCTCATAGACCTTGTCTGCGGCGACATCCTGAAGACAGATCCCAAAGAATCAATTAGGGTAAAATGCGATATCATCAAGGGAGGACAGTACAGTTCTAAAGAAGCAACATTCAAGATAGATAGACTGGAAATAAACCCTAGTTGTGATTGCATGGTCAAGATGTATCCATGGTCTGATACCTCTATCCTTATAGGTACCACAGTTCTATCACAAGCATACTCACTGCTAGCTTCCTTACCTACTGCAATCGCTAATACTAGTTAATCTTATCACTCAATGCATAACAGTTGCAACACACCATACTAACTACTGCTCTCTCTCTCTAATACAATCCTAGTTGAACACCCAAGCCAGTTGACAGTGAGATCTCAATCACGCTCAAGCCAACAGATCTTACACATGCATCTCACCTACTTATATTATAATATATCTCCCACTATAAAATCTTATCCTCAAATAAATTTTCCTCAAAAATAACTCCTTGAATAAAATTTAAAGTAAAATGTATACACTCCCTTCAAGGTCAATTATTGAAATACTGAAATGAAAACTTAATAATCTTAAAGATCCTTACAGACTTGTCTAGGTTTATTGAATCGAATCTGAATCCTCAAAATAAAATTTTAATAACAATATTTCAACTCCTCATACTTCAAAATTTTGCAATTCATTGAAATCTTTAAAATAAATTTTAATAACAATCTCAATCTTCTTAGAATCCTAAAATTTGAAATTCATTTTCAATCTTCAATTAAAATTTTAAATCCACCTTCTGTAGTCAAATAGCTCTAATGTTAATCCTTTTCACTGTCCTCATTGACGGCATCATCAAATAATATCATAAATCAGTCTATAAATTCCTCTTAATATGAAATCAACTCTATAATGAAGCAAAAATCCTACTTTAATACCTTAATTAACAACAATCAAATCAATATCAACAAGTGAGAATGGACAGAACAAGGGAATGATTGTAAATTGGAAGTTTTAACAAGATTCTCAGGGGTCATCCCAGGAATCTCTCAAGGAATTGTGATTGAGTATTTGCTCTCGTCCTAGTATCCTATATCCTAGATTCTATAGCAGGCACGCAGTAGTATAACAAGGATGTCATACTACTACGACATCGCACAACTCGCAGGTTCGAGACCTGGATGGGCCACCACTAAAAACGTGTCACGACCCGCACCCGGTTTAGGGGCACGAATGCGTGGGTACGTCCAGCCTACGCCGCAGTATCGGCGGTAGAACGCTGTCTAGGTATTGATACTATCTAACTAATGTCACGCAAATATCCAATCTCCATTAGGAGGCACGGATGTCACAAATAGATGAACATATACTCAATCACAGGATCACAGCACGATAAGATTTTGAAACAGAAATTAAAATCTAACACAACACAAGTCCACAAGAAAACTTAACTTAACAATATCCAAGAATCATCAAAATGCCGGAGACAAATCCGGTACCAAATAGTCTACTTAAGAACTAACAATAATAGTAATTTCCAGCTAGACCTCCTGGAATCACAACTACTACCAAGTCTGCAGCTACTCACCATAAGTGTCGGACAGCGGTCCTCTAAGGCATAGTCTGGAAAAATATTTCCAGTCAGGAAGGAGCAAAGCACAATCTCAAATAACAGTTCCATTAATTGATAATGTCTATAATACAATAAAACATGTTATGCTAGCTACTGAGAAGAAAATGTAATGACAGTTTAAGCGAGACAGGCAATATAAAGAGACAGGCAATAGGCAATATGATACAGTCAGTGCATGTATAAAAATGGAAGAACAAGGTACAGTATCATATACGGGTGATGTAGTATATGATTAAAGATAGAGAACTGTAATCTATTCTAGGTGTTTGAAATAGTAGTTTCAAAATGTGATCGGCTTGGGAACATGTACAGTAGCTACAGGGCCTGGCTAATCATGGGTGAAGAGCATGATTAACACTTACAATTTTATATACTACAATAAGAGGTTATGATCACATTTCTTACTAACTACTTCCCCGCCCCCAACTAGTACTGTGGATCCAATCATGACACGTCACGATACACGAGCAAGTCAAGTCTATCATGTACAATGTCTAAATATACATGTCGTGTACAATGTCAATACGATAATCAAGGTAACATCTCATGACTGCAGATCCAAGCTATACTAGTCCGTGTAACACAGTGTCAAAGATTCAGTTGTAACATTTCAAGATCATTGAACTTATAGCAATTATCAAGAATTGGAAATTATCAGAGAATGTACTTGCCTCGGGTCCTTAGCTGGTATTTATGGATGTCCTGTTCCAGAGTATCCCCTGGGTAAAACCAACAGTCCTATAAACACATCACAATATGACATTTGTATCAGAAGCTGTCCTAACACACAATAGAAATACACTGGCCTTAGGGCTACGCTAGGTACGGTAGGGGTCATCTACTAGATAGGCCAACTATATCTATATCCCTTAATTACAATAATAGATGTAAGTAAAATATATACACTTTAAACAAAACTAATACCTGTATGTATATACAACATCTCAAATTAAATACAATTATATATATGTATATATATTAAAATATGCTAAGGTTTTATGCAAAATGTATACCAATATGAAAATATAACTCTACATATATACATTGATACCAAAATACGGTTATTTACATATTTGTTCATTTATCCCAAATTACGTTTTTATTAAATACTAATACCAAAATACGTTTTAATAAGTATACCCATACAAATATATATACACATATGTATTTGTATACCAAAATAATAATTATACTGTATACATACTTGCACCAAAATCCCCACATATACAAAATATATATATACCATGATAGTACATGTATTTAAACATTTTATTCATAAATAACAATACATGTACAAATATATATATATGAAATTATATCAAGTATATATATATATATATACAAAATATATATATATATATGCCAAACTTAATTATAGAATTTATACTATACTCATACAATTTATTACTAATAAATAAATAACATACATTTACATATTTATACATTTTACCAAAAATAATACATATACCAAAATATTATTTAATATGTATACGTTAAATACCTACACATTAAATAATATATACTAATACATATACTACTAACATTAAATTAAATACGTATTTATACCATTCATTTAAATACATAAAATACCTTACATTTATTATATATATATTTACAAATTAATTACACTAATTATACATATGCTAATTTCACATTAACTAGATATATAAATACTTTACAATATATATACAAATTAAATTAATTACATATACTAATTACCACATTAATTTAAATATATAAACAAAACATTTATATATATATACATTAGATATATATATATATACATTTGTCAATATATACACAAATACCTATACATAGTTATATATATACACTAATATATTTTACAAGTTATTTACATGCAATTAATTAAAAATAATTACTATACATATTTATTTTAAATACGTACATTTACAAATATACATTTATTCATGTATTTCCATTTTCTATTTAAAAATATATATATAGCATATACAAAATATATTTTTATACATATCCAATATTATATATACTAATTAAACAATTAATAAAATAATACTATATACACATTAATATACATATTAATTAGATATATACATACATGTATATTTATATACATTAATTATATATGTAAACATGTATATACATATGTATATACATATATATATATATATATATATATATATATATATATATATATATATATATATATATATATAAAGAGAAAGAAGGGGAGAAGAAGAAGGGCTCACTGTGTTGCCGGCCGGAGCACTGGCCGCCGGAGGGAATGGTGTCGATGGTGGAGGTGGAGCAGCAGCAGAGGGGGAGCAGGGGACGCCGGCGCCGGACTGAGGGGGTCGGCCAGGGGAGGAGATGGGAGGACAGGAGCGGAGGAAATGGAGGAGACAGCAGCCGCCGGACCGGAGCTCACTGCGGGTCGCCGGGGAGCCGCCGGGCTGGACGCACGTGAGGGGGAGTAGCAGTGGAAGGGGAGCAGTGGACGCCGGAACAGGGACTCGGCGCCGGACCGAGCAGGGGGTAGCCGCCGCGGGTGCAGCGGGCTTCGGCGGTAGCAGCGGACGCCGGCCAGAGGAGTTGGCCGCCGGGGTTCCGCGGGTGTCGGCTGAACAGGCCGGAGTATGGCCGGGTCGGGGTACAGTATATGGGGTTGAAGAGGGTGAGTTTCCCCCTCTTTCTGATTTTTTTGAATTTCAAAAAGTAATGGAGAAGGAAGAAGAAGAAAAGAAGGAGAAGAAGAGAAGAAAATAGAAGAAGAAAGGAAGAAGGAGAAGAGTAGGAAAATCCTACGTTGGGGAGAGGAGAGGAGGCTTGTGAGGGTGGTGGTTTCTAGGTTGCATAGGGATTAGGGTTTAGGATGTAGACATATCATTAAATAGGATGAGGGTTGATGAATCCAATGGTGAGGATGCACCCAATTAAATGGGTGGTCCAGATTTGTCAAGAGAAATAATTCATGGGAGATTTGAGGGTGAGAGTTAAATTAAAATATTGGATTCCCTCATTGATTAAAAATAATTAGGTGTTGGCACCTACAATTAAATAATTGCAACTTAGCCCCTTAAATTCGGGAAATTGCACAAACACATGAAATGACGAAAATTGGGCGGGCGATTCGGGGTCCGATGTTTTGTAGGGTCAGGGGGCACTGTAAGATGGGTATGGGCTGAATTTGCAGGGCACTGGAATTAATTTGGGATTTTAAAATCAGATAAAATGGTATCCTCAAATTAAATAGAAATAAATGCAAGTTGTGTTCAACAATTAATTAGGAGTACTTGGGGTCAAAATCAGATCAAGTCATCAATACCAATATTGAAGAAGACTCAGAACAGAATATTACCCTAATTTGGGCCGCACGAAAAATAGGTCAAGATGGCCTCCAATTTTCGATTGGAACGCACAACGATACAGAAATAGGAATTTATAAATAACGTCCGCGACGATTTTTGTGCGGCCAGAAACAATGTACAGGGAGCAAAATTATGAGTTGTAAAAATAGCAGAATGGAAGACGGGCATGTCTAGGACAAGATTGTGAATTTTGTTGGAAGACAAAAGTCTGGATAGTGCTCCAAATATCGAAGCAAAGGCAAAGCGCAAAATATTAAATAAAATACAGTAATTAATTACACCTCCAATAAATTAATTCTAAAATAAAACAATTAACCTCAAAATTCCATAAATTCTGACAGGTGCTCATCTACTGGCTACTAGGTCTAGTCTGCTATCACAAACACAATGAACACTGTCTATAATATAATATATTAAAGTACACATCACACAGTTATTTAATTTAAATATATATTATTCATGCAATTAATTAATCATAACTACAATAATATTAAATATTGTAAAAATTCGAAAATACCCCTGTTTTCAGAATGTGGTAGTGACACACCACTAAAACCATGTCACGCCCCAGTCCCAAAATGTAAGGAACTAGGCCACGTGGCATTGGACAGCTGACACGTCACTAAGGATTTTATCCAATTTAATGGACCCAAAGGAACGTGCTATGCTGTCCTAAAATACTACAAGTTTAATACAGGTAAATCTAATCTCATCCACAAAATATCAATGAATATGGGAATAAGTGCTGAATATATATAATGCTAAGTCTGAAAATGTTATAGTACAAAATCAGATAATGTCAGGTGGAAACAAATCCACTACAAAATATAATGAAAACTGAAATAAGATAGACTATAGTATCGTCTCTCCAGGTAGTAGCACCAGCTCCAGATGTACTAAAGGATCAGGCAGACTCTGATGGTACCTCTTCTAACTCCTCCTCGATGGCATATCTAATCTCCTGTCCGGTTCCATACACCGTGGGGTAGAAGGCCTCATCTAAATCTGGAAGAGAACCAGGTCCTCAGTGGGACATAACAAGATACATAAAAATATGCCATATGTAAATACTGAATAAATAAATACAGGATGTGCTAACCAACTAAGTGAATGCAATGTAAAGACCTTATAGTACGTATGTGAAAGTGTAGGCTTGACATATGCTGACTTAATTCACCAATCGTGGAGACTGGCTAGTATATATGTCATATGCCCCCAGACACATGGGTAGCTCTGCAATCGTCCATCTCCGAGGAGCGTGATACGAAGGTATAACGACAAGGAGGGGGGTGTCCCATACGTCTACTAGTTATCTTCTTCGCCCAATGTAACTAATGCCAAGTCATAGCTTTCCTGAGTTTTCCTGAAATCGTGCTAGCCGTGATGCACGTCATACGCACCGGTAGCTAATCGAGTACGCAGCTCGCATCCCAATATATATTGCAACCTTGTTGCGTGTTTCCGTGTTAGGGTCTAGGAGGATATTAGGATACCCTCGCAGCTGTTGGAAAGTCTGCTAGAGTCTAAGTTAGTTACACTACGTGTCAACGTACTTGTTGACGGCACCCGAGGCAATCTCAGATACACACAGTCTTATGAAGTTCAGGAGAAATAGCATATAGCAACATTTATAATTAAACAGTAAACTTGGCAAGGTATACTTGCCTACTTCTCTGTACTGGGCATGCCAAAGACCTGTATTTGCAGTCAAGTCTGAGGGGTCTAGTGACCCAGGGTCACTGACTGCGTCGTAGGGGTACTCTGTTCAAGATGGACAGGGGTTCGTAAATATTATATTTGAATGATGCGTATATTTAAATACCATAGAATAACTATATATAATAATACATAATTAATATATATATAGTATATATTAAGAGCATATAAAATATAAATATTATTTTTATATACTTTAATATAATTATCTACATATATATAAGTATATGTAATATATATAATATTCCAAGGAAAATAATACAATATATGATATTTATATACTTAACAATATATATATTTATATATATAGATATATATATAATAAATAACAAGAAAATAAAAGGCATATATATATAAATGTACATATATACATATATAGCTTATGTATAACAAATATATATATATTTACATATAATATTACATATATAATATAATATAATTATATATATATACATAAAAATAAGAATGCATACTTACATATATAATACATATATATATATACATATATAGAAATATATATATATATATATATATAAATAAATAATATATATACATTTAATATAATGCAATATATATATAAATATATATATATATATATATACATATATATCTAAAATAAAATAAAAATGCATATAGTATACTTATAAAATAATATATATAAATAATAACTCATATATATATATATATATATATATATATATATATATATATATATATATATATATATATATATATATATATATATATATATATATATATATATAAAAGGAAAAAATAAAAATACAACTTATATATATATTAATAATATATATATTAAGTTTATAAATATAATATACATATATATAATATATAGTTAATATATATATAGTTTAGTATATATAAATATATTTATATATACATATACATATAAAAAAATAAAAATGCATATATATATATAAATATAATAATATACTGTATATAATATATATATATATATATATATATATATATATATATATATATATATATATATATATATATATATATATATATATATATATATATATATACATATAATTATAATATACTTATATGATATATATATAATTATATATGTATAATATAATTACCAAATATCAGAGTTGTGGGGAGGAGATCTTTTAATAGAAATACTGGAAATTTTATTAAGATCTCAAGATCGTTACAAACTCACGTCACAAGTTTACAAGAAGAAAGGAAGAAGAAGATTGCAGAAACTGAAAAATTGCACACCCTTACAGGGAAGACTCTTCCCTTATTTATACAAAAACAGATTGCTTCATAACGAAGCCACCAGAGGCCAGCTGCCATCGCACTCAGGTAAAGAAGATGCCACCTGTAATCCACTAAAAGATGTCGGCAGAAAGAAAGGATTCTTCAACTGCTTTTGCTTTTAGATAGAATAAAGCTGTCCGTCCACCTGTCCTGAGAAAAGATGAATACTGCCAAATAGTCTGGTGCAGTCAACATCATGCAACAGTGAGTGGGTATCCCACTACATAAAGTTGCAAAAAGCCATCCTCAGACCATGTGATAAAAGGAGGATGGACCCCACCCAAATCAATCAAAGCTTATCGTCATTGATAGGGTCGAGAATAGACTGATAGAAATCATCAGCAGACATGTCTTCCAAGTTTGTATCTGAATTGGTACTGGAAGTGTCCATGTCAAAGTTAGCATCAAACTGTGCTTTCAAGAATTGAAGGCACCGTTTCTTTAATTCTTCGGCAGAAATCTTAGGATTCTTCCTGATCAGGGAATCCTTAAGTTTAGTGATAGTGTTATCACCAAATAGTTCATTTTGGACCTTTTTGTCCATTTTTGATTCATTTTCTTTGATGGATGCCATAACTTCCATCAACTTTTCTTTCTCATCGATCCTTTGCCACCATTTCACAAGGAATTTACGTGACAGGATAGGAATATTGTTGGAATTTAACACACAGTCAATAGTCCAACGGAATATGAATGGGATCTGGAATTGAGCAAAGAAGTATAGAGTGCTCGCCCCCCCAAAAAGATGAGTATCCTGACAAGGTGGATAAGATAATATCCACTGAGAGAATTGTTCCTGTAATAAAGGTGGAAGGATATCCAGAGTAGCTCCCATCCGTAACCACCACTCAAAGAACCAGGAAGGTATCTCGTTCTGAAGAATTTCAGGACAGATACGAATGAACCAAGAATGGCTCCTCTGAGAATTCTCATAGTATAGAAAGTCATAAAACGCCTGCACATAATCCCAATAATTATAACTACAGACAATCACTTTGTCCTTGGAGAGCTGCTGTTCCCTGTTAGGATGGAGTCCCCAAGTCTGTGAAGTAAGGATATTCTTGATGATTACCTTGCTATAAGCATATTCCAAAGAATTTGGCTTAGCAGAGTGCTCAACGGTTATAGATTTACTGGAGATTAAGATACCTTCAGAGATACCGACAGTTCGTCCTTTAACCGGAATAAAACTGGTCTCCAAGTATCGTTTATGAAGTTTCCATGGATCCTTCATAAGAGGAATATCATGCTTTTCAAGTGTGATGATTTCCTCAGTATTTGATTTCTCAAAGAAGATGGACTCAACTTTCATAGCTTCTCTGTATGATCGGATATGAGCATCAGCAGTATCTGCTGGCTGCTTGCCTTTAGCCGCTGAGCTGGATCCAGCTTCAGAGGGAGGTGGCTTTCGGCCAATAGTCTTTTGAATGCCGAAAGAGTCTTGGGGACGTAATGGCCCCTTAGACTTTCCTCTACCGCGAGAGTTCGTGGACATTTTGCTGCAAAAATTCACGAGTTAGAAAATCAGGAAGAGAATTATTTTTGCCATTAATAAATTCAATGTCAAAGTCGAATATAGCAAGTTCTGCTTGCCATCTAGCAAAAATTTGCTTAGAAGCAAGATTCTTAACATCTTTTTGTAATATAGACTTTGCAGAACTGCAGTCTATACGAAGTAAGAATTTCTTATTTAATAGATCATCTTGGAATTTATGAATACATTTAATAATAGAAAGAAGTTCTTTCTTTATCGTAGAATAATTAATCTGAGTATCGTCCCATTTACCCGAATGGTATCTAACAAGGATAGCATGATCTTTGTTTAAGGGATCTATCTGTTTGAGTATACCACCATAACCAATATTACTGGCATCAGTTTCAACAACTTTAAACCAGTCAGGGTTGGCAAGGTGTAAGCAAGGAAGGCATTTTACCTTTTGCTTAATAAGCTGAACAGCTTTAGTGTGGTTGATACTCCAAGGAGTAGGGTTTTTTCTCAACCTTTGATATAGAATTTTTGTGTCTATAGCAATGTTTTTATAAAAGTCAGAAACATAATTTAAAGCACCAAGAAATCTCTGTAGTTGCTTTATATCTGTAATTTCATCAGGAAATTTCGAAGCAAATTCGATACTCCTGTCAATGGGTATAATAGTATTATTGACAATGTTATGACCAAGGAATCTTATTTCTGTCTGAAATAACTTCATTTTTGGAGCAGAAATAACAAGACCATTTTTGATAGCTAAATGTTTAAAAACATTTAAATGCTTAAAATGCTCATCAATGGTATTAGAGAATATAAGAATGTCATCAATATATAAGAGAATAAAATTAGAATATTGAATAAATATCTCATTCATGATATTCTGAAATTCAGAAGGAGCATTTTTTAAACCAAAAGGCATAACATTCCATTCATAGTGCCCAAATGGGACTGTGAAGGCAGTTTTGTATTTATCCTTTTCTTCGATTTGAATTTGCCAGTAACCTGACTTTAAATCGAATTTAGAGAATATCTTTGCATTAACAATTCTGTTAAGCAAATCTCTTTTGTTGGGAATAGGATAACGAATCCATTTAAGGACTTTGTTGAGAGGTTTATAGTTAATAACTAACCGAGGAACACCTCTTTCCTTTTCAGCATTGTTATTGACATAAAAAGCTGTACAACTCCATGGAGAGTACGACTTTCTGATAAGTTTTTTATCAAGAAGATCATTGATCTCTTTTTTGCATAATTCAAGGTAATTGTTGTTCATCTGACAAGGTCTGGCCTTAGTCGGAACATCTCTTTCATTGAAGGATTCTTTATATGGAAGAGAGACAATATGATGTTTTCTATCCCAAAAAGCATTGGGAATATTGCTACAAGTTTGACGAACAAATTCATCATTAACTTGTTTTATTTTATTTTTTATGTCATATTTTTCAAGCTGTTCTTTAATAGAAAGCTGGAAAATTTCTTCTTTAATAAAGTTTATCTGATTATTTTTCAGATCAACTTCCTTAATCTCATTGAGAATTTTAGCCACAGGATTGGTTATAAATTCAAAGGTAATGTTTTTCCCTTTATAACAAGTGGAAATACCTTTTTTATTAATTTCCTTTATTGGCATAAGTTTTTCTAGAAAAGGAGTTCCTAGAATAACATGCTGGGATATTTCTTTTACAACAATAAAATGCAAGGGAATACATGCATCATTTTTACAGATATGAACATCTGTAACCTTAAAAGGTGTTGTAAGAGCTTTGTTATTTGCAGCACTCAAAGTTTGAGTAGTGCGTTCACAATATTTTAAGTGTATAATTCCTTCTTTGACACAGTTCAAATCTGCACCACTGTCAACAAGGGCAATAAGATTATAAATCATAAATTCATTGTTTATGATTAGATCAATTTTTATATACCATTTATGGGTAATAAAAAGATCTATTTTAGAAAGAAAGGAATGATCAATAGTTTTTCCTTTGGTGGTCATAGCAACAGATTGAACCTGCTGATCAATTATGTCATCGTCATGCTCGTTTTCACTATCTATTAAACGAGAATGTTCGATCATTTGTTTTTTGAGAATAATCTCATTGTAAGATTTAACATCTTGTTCAATGAGAGCAAGTCTTTGTTGAGTTATTTCGTCGTTAGACTTTAACTCTTTGACTTCATTCTTCAAGAGTTTTAATTCTCTCTGAAGATCGTTTATAGAGACAGTCTTAGGATTAATCCCCTTTCTCCGGGATAAAACCTCTGTCATAGTATATGGAGGGAAACTTGAAGAAGTTTCATGAGTATCATCTTGCAAAATCTCAATAATTTTTTCTTTCACATTTTGGCTAATAGTATCAGTCAAAAGTGATTCAAGAATTTCTTTTTTATCTTGACTGGTCAATACATTAATTGAAAGACCATTCATTTCGATAATTGATTTATAATAATCAGCTTTACTGTTAATAGTACATGCTTTGCAATCGCAATCAGTACCACAATCAGTAGCAGATTTTATAGAATTAATAGACTCATCACTTGATGAATCAGAATCATAATCAGAATTGATCATGATTTTTAATAGAGTCTTTTTCAACCCTTCATCTTCGATCATATCGATCTTTTGTTTAGTATTACACCTGTTCGAATAGTGGCCAAGTTTACCACATTTAAAGCATTTAACTTTTTTATTCGAACTTGTGTTTTTAGAAAACTTTTTCCTAGTGGAAAATTGTTTTCTTTTATCATTAGAAAAATCTTTAGGATAATTCCTTTTCGAAGAATATCTCTTCTTTTTATAAGATTTTTCTTTAGAGAATTTTCTTTTGTTATCAGACGGAGGCTTTATAGTTTCCATAGCAAATTGGCTACAAAACTCCCCCAATTGTTTTCTCTCAGATAACCTTTGAGATTTCAATTGATTCCTTAATTTAAGGTCATTGCAAAGGGCTAACCCTTCTTGAATACAGGCATTCACAAGGTTACCATAAGTGAAATCACTATATGGGATTATGCCATCATTACTGTTGCGTATTTGCTGTCTAACCTTTTCTGCAAACAGATTAGGAAGACCATCAATAAATTTAGATTTCCAGTGAGCATCATTGGCATCATTTAACTGCATTACTCTGTTTAGAAAAGTATCTTTATACCATCTAAAATGAGTAAGAGTTGGACAACGAAGATTTTGAAGTAAAGTCCTGGTGCGTTCACCATTGTCAGAGACTAAACCCGTAAAGTGATCACAAATAGTGCTAATCAAAGTGATAACACTATCCTCCATTTCTTTATTATTTTCAACTTTGACAGCATTAGCAATAACTGCTTTCTGCTCAGGAGATAAACAATGATCCCACCAGCCTTTTAATACTCCGGTAAAACCGCAAGTAATAAAACTAGCAATGGTTTTGTCAGTATTCTTGTTTGTTCGGCAAACCGTAGCAAACATAAGCATTCGATGTAACTGATCACAGATCTGTTTATCAGAACATCCATCTATGTTCCATTCATAGATGTTTCCTCCACTGTAATTATTCTGAATGATATTATCATTCTCTTCATATAAAACATCCATAGGAGTTGGACGTTTATAATAATATTTTTGAAGATTAGGCTTCTTGTGTTGCTGCTGCATAGGCAGAATCATATTAGAAGTCTGTTGAACATTTCTATCAATGTCTTCAAAAGAATTTTGAAGAGCATGAATTTGAATAGGATCTAACTGATCGTCAGAATTTTGAGAATAATTTTGGCAGGATTCAATATCTGAACCATCAGCCACGGAAGAATTTCCGTCAAGTACCAAAATGGTATTTTGAGTAGAGCTTTCGCCCTTTTCTTTAGAGGATTGTTTTTCAACTAAGGAAGTATTCTGAAGCTTCTCAATTAAGCTTTGAATATCTTTCTCAGTAACTTCAGGAGAAGATAATTTAAAACCAGTAGTGTCACTAGTAGGTTTTATTGGTATATTTCCTACCTTCTTTGAGGTAGTATCTTTTGGCATTGATTTTGGTAATTTAAGGATAGAGTTGACCTTGAGAAGAACTTCATCAAGGGCAGTTTCCATTCTAACCAGTTGAGAACCAATGGTTTGAATATAAGCATTAGTATAGTTATTTTGCTTCACGATTTTCTGAAGCTCTTTTATTTGTTCTTCCTTATGATCGATAATTCGAATAAAGGAAATAGCATCAATCTTTTCGGTGTCAACCAAAAGTTTGAGCGGTCCATTAGGTAGATATAAAGCACGGACACGTTTTCCCGTATCAGTGATCCAATTTTTATAACCCTCTTCTAGCATGTTAATGCTAGCGAGTTCTTGGTTGATATAGTTCTCAATAAACCATTTATCAAACCATTTGATTTTATTTATCTCTTTGAGATGAGCATAATATTTATCTTTGAATTCATACCTTTGATCAAGGGTATAATTCTTTTCAAACTAGGCTTTAAATTGAATTTCTTCATCATAAGCCTGAACAATAATTGCTCGAACATTTTTGTCCTGTGTCCAATCCCAATGGTTTGGATCATCAGTGGATTTGTCATTGGTCAAGGTTATAACGTTAAGAGAATGAGTGCCAAAACTAGCATCAGAAGAATAAACAGGATCAATGGGATCAGCCCATTCTGTTTTGTATTCTGGTTTGGCAATGTTATTTTTGATTTTCATTCCTTTAATTTCATCATCTCTCTCAGAAGTTTGAGAAGAGTTTTCTCCTCTTTCAATAACTGAAGGGGAACGAAAACTAGAAGATAAAATTCTGGCTTTAATTTGTGGAGTAAATCTAACTTCCACATCTCCATCTGGAGTTTGGATTATCTGATCTAACTCAGTATCCATTATGGGTCTAGGCGGAATAGCCTGATTTAAAACCCATCTATCAGGGAATTGAATTTCATTCCATTTGATTATTTTATTAGCAGCAACATTTGATGTCAACAAATTTGTTTCAATCAAAGTTGTCTTACCAGGTTTGGTAAGATGTCTAGCTTTAGGAGCTAAAGTAGACAATACTTTAAAGTGTATTCGGTAGAGTATTGCAATGGTTTCAGAACCTTGCTTAAAGTTATAGCCATAAGTCTTCAGATTAAAAGTTACTGCATCCAGTAAATTTGTATCTGTAAGGGATAGACTTAGATTGGGATAAACATTAAAGTAGACTGGTCCATGACAAAGACTAGTCTGCATAACGCCCATAAGAGATGGTTGCCAATCAAGACATCTAGCATCTCGTAAAGAGGATATGAAAGAAGCATTTAAACCCTGAAGAGTAAGGGGTTTTAACGCAACCTGAATTAATCCAATATGGATAAAATTATAAGCATTATTCCCTATGTAGGGTTCAAGGTCTTCTTCAGAAAGAAACCTGATAGAATGCTCAGTATCATTGACCTGAACGGTCCTTTCCATGGAAACTTCATAAACGATACTTGGAGACCAGTTTTATTCCGGTTAAAGGACGAACTGTCGGTATCTCTGAAGGTATCTTAATCTCCAGTAAATCTATAACCGTTGAGCACTCTGCTAAGCCAAATTCTTTGGAATATGCTTATAGCAAGGTAATCATCAAGAATATCCTTACTTCACAGACTTGGGGACTCCATCCTAACAGGGAACAGCAGCTCTCCAAGGACAAAGTGATTGTCTGCAGTTATAATTATTGGGATTATGTGCAGGCGTTTTATGACTTTTTATACTATGAGAATTCTCAGAGGAGCCATTCTTGGTTCATTCGTATCTGTCCTGAAATTCTTCAGAACGAGATACCTTCCTGGTTCTTTGAGTGGTGGTTACGGATGGGAGCTACTCTGGATATCCTTCCACCTTCATTACAGGAACAATTCTCTCAGTGGATATTATCTTATCCACCTTGTCAGGATACTCATCTTTTTGGGGGGGCGAGCACTCTATACTTCTTTGCTCAATTCCAGATCCCATTCATATTCCGTTGGACTATTGACTGTGTGTTAAATTCCAATAATATTCCTATCCTGTCACGTAAATTCCTTGTGAAATGGTGGCAAAGGATCGATGAGAAAGAAAAGTTGATGGAAGTTATGGCATCCATCAAAGAAAACGAATCAAAAATGGACAAAAAGGTCCAAAATGAACTATTTGGTGATAACACTATCACTAAACTTAAGGATTCCCTGATCAGGAAGAATCCTAAGATTTCTGCCGAAGAATTAAAGAAACGGTGCCTTCAATTCTTGAAAGCACAGTTTGATGCTAACTTTGACATGGACATTTCCAGTACCAATTCAGATACAAACTTGGAAGACATGTCTGCTGATGATTTCTATCAGTCTATTCTCGACCCTATCAATGACGATAAGCTTTGATTGATTTGGGTGGGGTCCATCCTCCTTTTATCACATGGTCTGAGGATGGCTTTTTGCAACTTTATGTAGTGGGATACCCACTCACTGTTGCATGATGTTGACTGCACCAGACTATTTGGCAGTATTCGTCTTTTCTCAGGACAGGTGGACGGACAGCTTTATTCTATCTAAAAGCAAAAGCAGTTGAAGAATCCTTTCTTTCTGCCGACATCTTTTAGTGGATTACAGGTGGCATCTTCTTTACCTGAGTGCGATGGCAGCTGGCCTCTGGTGGCTTCGTTATGAAGCAATCTGTTTTTGTATAAATAAGGGAAGAGTCTTCCCTGTAAGGGTGTGCAATTTTTCAGTTTCTGCAATCTTCTTCTTCCTTTCTTCTTGTAAACTTGTGACGTGAGTTTGTAACGATCTTGAGATCTTAATAAAATTTCCAGTATTTCTATTAAAAGATCTCCTCCCCACAACTCTGATATTTGGTATCAGAGCCATGAAGGCTCAAAGCTGAGGTGATTCTACTCTCTGTTCTCTGTAATGTTTGTTAGTTAAATACACTTCATATTGCAATACTATTAGTATTTACTACTAAATGGATATATAAATTTTCTTAAGTAATTCATTTAAATTTTAGAATGACTACTTCTAGGAATAACCAAGGTCTAGTTCATATGACAACTTGTCGCGTTGGCTATGTTGGCCGGGTAGGCCGTTTCCAGCCGTAAAAGTCCGTTGACAGTCATACCTATGACCAGGTTAACTATGAAGGCATTCTAAAAACTTTTATGTCTTACTTATATTAAATTTTTATTATCTATATAATAGTAATATTAATAGTATTGTCCCATATTATTGTTGACTAACTCTTGCAGGAACAGTGAGTAGAAGATCCTCCTTCTTCATCCTCTGATGAGCAGTACAATGTCCATTGGTGACAACAAAAAGACCCTGTTAAAGGGCAAATCAATCAAAAATGCTCAATTGAGCGAGTTTCCTTCAGATCTGGAGGAACTCAATAAATGGACTATCCCAGGCGTTAAGCCGAAGGATATCTATAAAATTGGTTGGCTTGATTTCAAGTCATCAATTGCTATAAAAACTATGGAAAGGACCGTTCAGGTCAATGATACTGAGCATTCTATCAGGTTTCTTTCTGAAGAAGACCTTGAACCCTACATAGGGAATAATGCTTATAATTTTATCCATATTGGATTAATTCAGGTTGCGTTAAAACCCCTTACTCTTCAGGGTTTAAATGCTTCTTTCATATCCTCTTTACGAGATGCTAGATGTCTTGATTGGCAACCATCTCTTATGGGCGTTATGCAGACTAGTCTTTGTCATGGACCAGTCTACTTTAATGTTTATCCCAATCTAAGTCTATCCCTTACAGATACAAATTTACTGGATGCAGTAACTTTTAATCTGAAGACTTATGGCTATAACTTTAAGCAAGGTTCTGAAACCATTGCAATACTCTACCGAATACACTTTAAAGTATTGTCTACTTTAGCTCCTAAAGCTAGACATCTTACCAAACCTGGTAAGACAACTTTGATTGAAACAAATTTGTTGACATCAAATGTTGCTGCTAATAAAATAATCAAATGGAATGAAATTCAATTCCCTGATAGATGGGTTTTGAATCAGGCTATTCCGCCTAGACCCATAATGGATACTGAGTTAGATCAGATAATCCAAACTCCAGATGGAGATGTGGAAGTTAGATTTACTCCACAAATTAAAGCCAGAATTAAATAAATAAATATATATATATATATATATATATATATATATATATATATATATATATATATATATATATATATATACATATTATATTATATAATATAAATAATATATATATATATACACTGTATATATATATATATATATATATATATATATATATATATATATATATATATATATATTTATATACTGTAATAATATACTGTATATAATAATATAATAATTATATATATATAAAATACATATTTATATTAAATATATAATAATATAGTATATATTTATATACTGTATATAGTATTAATAATATAATATATAATTAAATATATATAATAATATATACATTAATATATATATATATATATTTAATACATATAATTATATATATATATATACATATATATATATACATATATACATACATATATATAAATATACATATATACGTATTTTAGGGGGGGTGGGTACTGTACCTGTCAGACAGGGGGGACCCACGGCTCGTCGCCGGCAGGAGGATGGCGGCGGAGCAGTTGGCGGCTGGCCGGAGGGACGGTCACAGCAGCAGTGGCTGCTAGCAGTGACAGCAGCAGCGGCAGCTTGTAGCGGTTGCAGTGCCGCAGACGGTGGCGGAGGCGACGGTGCAGGGTGGGGGTTCAACGGAGGGGGCATAGGCGAAGAGTACGGTGGTAGTGGCAGAGGTCAGGGGTGGCCGGAGGGGGAGATGGAGGCGGTCGGGGTGGCTGGTTGCAGTGGTCGGAGGAGATCGGTGGTGGTGTTGCGGGGGTGATGACGGGGGCTGTGGTGGTCGTGGGGGGACGGGACGGTGGTGGTTCGACGGAGGGGGTCAGGGCGGAGCAGTTGGGGGTGGTAGCGATGGTCCACGACGGCCGGGGTGGCGGTGAGGAGCGGTCGGGTTGAGGGAGGTGCTGTGGGTGTTGGTGGGGTGTTGGCTGCTGTGGAGGCCCTAGGCGGCACCGACGGCGGCCAAGGAGGGTGGCTGGAAGGGAGCTGGTGGAGGGATGAAGCCGGAGGCAGGGGTTCGACGTCGGTGGTGGACGGAGGGAGGTGGTGTAGGGTTTGGAAGTGGGGAGGGGGTCGGGTTTTATAGGGTTAGGGCTAATGGCATAGTTGTAATTAGTTAGTATTTTAGGGGTATTTTGGTAATTTAGTTATCTAGATATTTTAGGATATTTATGCTGATATTTTGAGGTGGGACCCATTGCCACATGTACGGTGTAGGTTCACCGGCCAATGAGGGGTTGACACCTCACACTGAAAATTTGCAGAAAAACTCCTACAATTTTATAAATTGCATAAAAGTCCTATAATTGGGAAATTTTGCAATTACGCAATTTGTCTGGAAAAATACCCTATTCCTAAAAATGCTAAAATTCACAGAACTGAGGGAGAAAGCTGTGGGAGGGCCCTGGGGGGGGGGTAGGGTTGAGCCTGGGCAGGGGGTGGACCTGGTTTCTGGGTGATACGGGTCACCATATTAATTAATTAATAATTAATGCGCACGGTGTTTACTAATTATTTAGATGCAGGTAGGGCCATAATTTCAGTACGGTGTCAATATACTAAATGGAGTATACTAAATGCAAAATAATAATGTATTTTTGTTTGGCCAAAACAGGTGCATGTTGGGCCTCTAATGTCTGTTGGAACAGAGATGGGTACTGGTCTGGAAATAAATTAATAAATAAATAAGGACGTTTGTAACGATATTTGTGCGTCTAAAACGATGCTCATGCCAGCATATCTGGGAGTTGCACAAAGTGCAGGATAATAGACTGGCATGTCTAGTAGGGGTATGTGAACTTCGTTTGGGGATAATAGTCTGTGTAATGCTCTAATTAATTGTGTGATGGACATGTGCACAAATCAATAGGATATGTAAGCAAAATAAATCAAAATATTGCAATAAATCCTAAATTGCTAAAAATGATTTTAAAATATTGAAATCTGGTCGAGAGAGTTTACAAAAGTGGTGTTATGCCCCGGTTTTGTGGAATCGATAGTCGTCCCCCGGGCGTGACGTTGTGCGTGCCTAGGTTGCACCACCGCACAAGGCCAAGGTATTTTTGTATAACGAGCACATATTCAAAGTACGCAGATAATTGAAACCCAAAGTTGAGACATGTAAAGGTTCTCTTTACTGATAATGAACATCTTTTATAAACTCTTGAACGAGTTAGATAATTGCCACACGGTCTTACAAAAGTGGACACAAAATGAGGTAGTCGTCCTGTACATTATATCCTTGTACTTAAAACTTCAAAATGATAAAGACCTCTAGGCAGAACAATCAATTTTCCTCGAAGCTGCATGAGTTATGGGTGCAAGCTCCTGGGTCTTCAAAAAGCTTCTTCTGAGGCACGACCAGGACGTGCCGGTAGCTGGACTGGATTGGGAAGTAGCTAGGCACCTTGCAGGATCGCCTTCGTACGGGGAACCTATTTCAACGAGGGTCAGCACATCAAAATGCACTGGTGAAGGCGAGCTAACCCAACTATACCAAATCACAAGTTTATTTATATGATGCATGCAAGTTATTTATGGTCTTTCTATCTTGCCTTAGTATATTTTACATCAAGCATTGATATAGAAATTTACTGAAATAAACTTGCCACCGTTCGGTGACTTTTACCTGTCCGTCTGAACCACCTGCACAATACTTACCATGTCCTTCCCTGCCACGAAGACACAAGTTAGCTTGCACAAGTTTAATATACGAGGGGATCACTAACATAATGCCATAAAGGACGGATTATAGTCTCGAGACGAGAACGATATGCAACGTTGGTGGCGAGCCCCGCTATATAATATTTTGTCCATAACAAATGACCAAACTAATCGTTCCGTCCGGATCGGATCGGTCCCAGCACCCCGACGACTGTCTGCGGAAACCAGAAACCTTATGCACAAGTTGTCTGTGATCAAACAGCGTCTATATTAAGTTATCAATCAATTCATGTAGTTTAAGGCAATACGAGCACGATTTAAGTTACATAGCATGAACAGTTTTGTATAGTCTTTCTGATCAGTATATTGCATAGCAAAATATGTTCCATACATAGCACAATCATAGAAAAAAATATATATTCTAACTAAAATTGAGCATTATGACGAACATTCTAAACGAACTAGCATGCAACAAGGTAACCGTTCACAAGTTGATTGACAAGCACAATAAATCCAAGTCTATTCCTTTTTATCTTAACATCTTTTAGTTATTTAGGTATCGTTTGATTGGAACAAGCAAGAATACAAGATTTTAGATATGAAGACTTAGAAGAAGGGTCAACTGAATCGAATATAACCACTCACAAGTTAATTTGAAGGAGAAAAGAAAAGAGGTGCCTCAAGACTCCGTTCGTACGATGTCTACTGCACGATCACCTGCATTGCCACGAACAGCTGATCAATAACTCTTCTACTCTTTCCAAGCTCAGAATAAAATGCAGTTCAACGAACAAAAGTAATAAAATCTATCGAAACCGTTCAAGAAAATACAAGCAAATCCAAAAACCAACTCAAACATGAAAGCAACAAGGCGACAACAAAAACTAGACAAAAAAACTTGCAGCGGAGAGGTCCCTCTTGACTCTGCTGCTAAGTCTGTCCTCAGGGTACGGTCCACTGAATATGAGAATCAATTCCGAAGAAGCAAATCCATAAATAGGATATGATCTTGATTCAATCTATCCCGATTGAACGACACCGATTAGTATTTCTTAGTCGCGCTCGCCGAATAGGGAGAATGTGGCACCACATCATAACAAACTAGTAGGAAGTTTCATCCATGAAACTTAGGAATAGAACCTACCACTATGAAACAATGAAAGAAATCTATCCTTTATCTCAGACTCAAGCTCCCAAGTCGATTCTTCGACCGAATAATTTCTCCAAAGCATGCGCATGAGAGGAACCGAACGATTTTGAAGCAGCTTCTCCTGGTAATCCAAGATTCGCACATGATGTTCAACATAAGTCTAGTCTGCCTTTAGGTACAGTTGATCATGATCCACCACATGATTCGGGTCGTACACGTACTTCCTAAGCTGTGAAACATGGAAGACATCTTGCACTTCAGATAGTGACAGTGGCAGGGCAATATGATATGCGACTGGGGCGACTCGCTTTAGTATATCGAACGGTCCGACGAATCTTGAACTTAGCTTCCCCCTTGCTCCAAATTTGGTAACTCCTCGCATGGGCGAGACTTTTAAAAATACTCGATCACCTTCCAAGAACTCAAGAGGTCATTGATGTGTGTCTAAGTAACTTTTTTGATGACTTTGTGCTACTTTCAGCCGTTCACGGATCAAACGAATCTTCTGGACGGTTTGCTCCACGAGTTCTGGGCCAAGAATTTATCGTTTACCAACTTTATCTCAATAGATTGGGGATCTGCACTTTAGCCCATACAATGCCTCATACGGCGCCATCTGAATGCGGGACTGATAGCTATTGTTGTATGCAAATTTGGCTAATGATATATGCATGTCCTAACTTGTCTTCAAGTCCAAGGCGCAGAGCCGTAGCATATCTTCGAGGATTTAGTTGACCCGCTCTGTTTAGCCATCTGTCTGAGGATGGTAGGCAGAGCTGAACTTTAACTTCATTCCTATTGCTGACTGAAGGCTCTCCTAGAAACGTGATAAGAATTGACTATCTCGATCGGAGACAATGGATATGGGCACACCGTTGAGTCAAACGATGTCGTTGAGGTAGATCTAGGCCAGACGGTCGGCACTCCAAGTAGATTTGATAGGCAAAAAATAAGCTGACTTGGTGAGTCGATCATCGATGACCCAGATGGCATCATTCCCCCGTTGCGTCTTTGGCAAACCAACAATAAAGTCCATTATTATGTGCTCCCACTTTCACTCCGGTATAGCAAAGTTCTGCATCTCTTCGCCCGGCTTCTGGTGCTCGGCCTTTACTCTCTGACAAGCCATGCATTGCGACACAAATAGCGCCACATCCCTTTTCATGTCGTGCCCCTAAAATATCGTGCGGAGGTCTCGATATATCTTTGTGCTTCCTGGATGTGAAGTGTAACTTGCATAGTGGGCTTCGATGATAATGTCCTTTCTGAGGGTTGCATCGTTAGAAATACACAATCTTCCCTTCACTCATATTATTTCATCCATGTCTACCGCAAAGTCGGTTGGCTTCCCTGTTGAGATAAGACTTTGCATCTTTTACAGGAATAGGTCGTTCTTCTGAGCGGACTTACTTTTTCTAATAAGTCTTGTTCGAGGCGCAGCTGAGCCACTTGCGTCCCCTTTTTGTATCTGATTTGAAGTATAATGCCCAGACTCTCGAGATCCCTTCGCAGTATGTCATTAATAGCCAAGCTCCCAACGAACACTCGACTCAGCGCATCAGCTATAACATTACCCTTGCACGGTGTGTATCTGATCATCAAGTCAAAGTTGCTAAGGAGTTCAAGCCAACGCCGTTGACGTAGATTTAAATCCTTCTGAGTATAGAGATACTTTAGACTTTTATGATCCATATAGATCTCGTACAACATACCATAGAGGTAATGCTGCCACAACTTTAGCGCGAACACCACCGCTGCGAGCTTCAGGTCATGCGTTGGATAGTTTCTTTCGTGAGGCTTCAACTGCCTCAATACAAAGGCTATCACTTTATCCCTCTGCATAAGGACACATCCCAATCTCTTTCCTGAGGCGTCGCTATAAATCTTAAAATTATCGGGTCCATCTGGAAGGGTAAGAATTGGTGCTGAGACAAGTCGCTGCTTTAACTCCATAAATAAAACTTTATAATCGTCCGTCCATGCGAACGTTACTCCCTTCTGAGTGAGCTGAGTCAGAGGTGAGGCGATCCTAGCAAAATTCTTTATGAATCTACTATATTAGCCTGCTAGCCCAAGGAAACTCCGAATGTCGCTAGCTGACTCAGGCCGCTTCCACCTTACGATGGCTTCTATGGCTTCAATAGCGAATTTCTTTAAATAAAGATTATTTTCTTCGGATCAACTGAGATGCCCTTTACGGAAATAATATGCCTGAGGAAGGATATGTTGTCTAACCAGAATTCATAATTACTTAGCTTCCCGTACAACTTATTGTCTCTAAGGGTCTGAAGCACCATCCGCAGGTGTCCTGCGTGTTCATCTTTATTCTTCGACTACACTAAGATATCGTCTATAAATACCACTACGAACTTGTCGAGGAATGGTCGAAACACACGATTCATCAAATCCATGAATGCGGCAGAAGAATTCATCAGTCCGAACGGCATAACAAAAAACTCATAATGGCCATAGCGGGTTCGAAATGCAGACTTCGGCATGTCCTCTGACTTAATCTTTAATTGGTGGTAGCCAGAGCGAAGATCTATTTTTGAAAACACCGATGCCCCTTACAACTGATCAAAGTGGTCATCTATCCTAGGCAGGGGATACTTGTTTCTGATAGTCACCTTATTTAGCTCCCGATATTCGATGCAGAGTTATAACATTCCGTCCTTCTTCTTCACGAAGAGCACATGCGCCCCCCAAGGAGACATGCTCGGACGAATGTACCTACGATCTAGTAGTTCCTGAAGTTGGCACTTTAACTCCTTAAGTTCAGCAGGGGCCATTATGTACGGAGCTTTTGAAATCGATTGAGTATTTGGGAATGTATCGATGGTGAGCTCGATCTCTCGATTAGGTGGCATGCCGGGTAATTCGCTCAAAAATACATCGGAAAACTTTTCCACAATGGAAGAAGACTCAAAGTTTGGGTAGTCCAGTCACGTGTCCCGAACCGACACTAAGTATCCCGCGTATCCTGAGTGTAGCATCCGCCGAGCAGACATCACAAAAATCACCATGTAGGCCCTGGACGCATCTGTTGCTGGACCACTTGTGTAGCAGAAGATGACTCATTTCTCTGCACATTCGATAGTTGTTGAGCAAGCGCCGAGCCAATCCATCCCCAAAATGATGTCATAATCCCGAACATGTTGGATTAACATATCGATCGAGAGTTTCCTTCCTCCAATACAGACGTAATCGCCTTGACATACTGAACGGACAGGTATGTTCGTGCCCGATGGGGGTGCTAACACTAAGGTCTAGATATAATGGTATCATTTTAATCATATTTTTATGACAAAATTTGTGGATATAAAACTATGCGTTGCACTAGAATCAAATAGCACACGTGTAGGTATGTTATTGAAAAGCAATATACCTGACACAACGGTGTCCGATGCCATGGCTTCTTCTCGTGTCATAGTGTACACCCGGCCTTGAGCTTGATGATGCTCTTGCCGTGGCACGACTCGGTTGGCCTGGGGTGCTGTGGTAGGATTTGGATGTTGAGGGTGAAGCTTGAAGGAAAGTGGATAGTTCTTAATCACGTGACCCTTGCCACCGCAGTTGAAGCAGGACCCGTTCTTGAGGTAACAGTTGTCGATGGTGTGCCCTGGCTTATTACAGTGTTCATAATGCACCCCTACATTTCTCTTCTGCAGACCGCCATTATTTGGACGCTTTGGAGCATTATTTTCTCCCGCGTTGCTATGGAGCTTGTGATTGAAAGTATGTAAAGTGCCAGCAGCAACTGGAGGATACTGCGGTTCGAGGGAAAGGCATGGTTGAGAACTTCCTACATAGTCAGGTATTGGGGAACGACCACATGCACATGGATGGCAGGTCGCAGGCTGCCATCAAATCGTCTGGCATGACTCGCTGTATCAGGTAAATAGAAGATTGCAAATTTGGTAAGCCGGTTGAATTTGGCAGAGTACTGCTTTACAGTTATACTTCCTTGACAGAGCTGCACGAACTCGTTCTCCTTCTGCTAACGTACGGGAGAGGGTATGAACTCCTCTTCGAATGCACCATGGAAGGTAGTCCACACGATCGTCTCCTCTTTATCGTCAACTGGAAGAGATCTTTGATGCATGTTCCACCAATCGTGTGCGTTCAAACAAAGCTGTAGTTGGGCACTTGTAACACGCTTCTCTTCGGGTACCTCTAGAAATTTGAAGTGATCCTCAAGTTCTGCCAGCCAATCTAGAGCCACGATCGGATCTTTAGTCCCTTTAAATGATGTATTGCAGACCTTTTTGAAGTCGACAAAGTCGAAGGTAGTCACATTCTTCTTCGTTGGAGTTTGAGACATTTTGACTTCAGGCGCGGGTTGCTCCAGCGGTGTCGTTACTGTTGTCGCGGAATGGTTGGAGGCCAAGGTCTGATCAATCTGTTGCAGGATATCTACCTGCTTTTGTTAGACTGCAAATCTGGCTTCTATATTTCCTTCAAACTTGCTCTGCCTCTCTTCTGCTCGCTTCTCGGCTCGTTTATAATGAGCCTCATCCCTATGCTGGCTAGCCTCAAACATCCGCATAATCTGCTGAATGAGATCGACACGGGACATAGCTTGCTAGCTTCTAGAACTTCCCGAGGTGTCGGAACTACTTTTTTGGGATTGGGTCTCACCCGGTGCTAGCGATGATGCTTGTGCTTGAGTCATTCCTTCAAAAGAGGGTAACTTATATCAGGATCATAATGTATTATGGACTCATTGTATAAAACGTATCTCATTTTGGCCTAACGAGTTCAAGAGTTCGCATATGGATTAGATCGTTAAAGGAAATTTTTTGATACGAGGGTCAAAGGAACTTAAAGCTGTGCTCTGATACCAATATGTCATGCCCCAGTTTTGTGAAATCGATAGTCGTCCCCCAGGCGTGATGCCGTGCGTGCCTAGGTTGCGCCACCACACATGGCCAAGATATTTTTGCATAACGAGCACATATTCAGAGTACGCAGATAATTGAAACACAAAGTTGAGACATGGAAATGTTCTCTTTATTAATAATGAACATCTTTTACAAACTCTTGAACGAGTCAGATAGTTGCTGTCGTCCTGTACATTACATCCTTGTACCTAAAACTTTAAAATGATAAAGACCTCCAGATGGAACAATCAATTTTCCTCGGAGCTGCATGAGTTATGGGTGCAAGCTCCTCGGTATTCAAAAAGCTTCTTCTGAGGTTCGATCAGGACGTGCCGGTAGCTGGACTAGATTGGGAAGTAGCTAGGCTCCTTACAGGATCGTCTTAGTGTGGGGAACCTGTTTCAATGAGGGTCAGTACATCAAAATACACTGGTGAAGGCGAGGTAACCCAACTATACCAAATCATAAGTTGATTTATATAATGTATACAAGTTATTTGTGGTCTTTCTATCTTGCCTTAGTACATTTTACAGCATGTATTGATAAAAAAATTTACTGAAATAAACTTGCCACCGTTCGGTAACTTTTACCTGTCTGTCTGAACCACCTGCACAATACTTACCATGTCCTTCCCTGCCACGAAGACATAAGTTAGCTTGCACATGTTTAAATATACGAGAGGATTACTGGCATAATGCCATAAATGACGGGTTATATTCTCGAGACGAGAACGATATGTAATGTAGGTGGCGAGCCCCGCTATATAATATTTTATCCATAACAAATGACCATACTAATCGTTTCGTCTGGATCGGATCGGTCCCAGCGCCCAGCGACCATTCGTGGAAACCAGAAACCTTATGCACAAGTTGTCCGTGATCAAGTGGTGTCTATATTAAGTTATCAATCAATTCATGCAGTTTAAGGCAATACGAGCACGATACAAGTTACGTAGCATGAACGGTTTTGCATAGTCTTTTTGATCAGTATATTGCATAGCAAAATATGTTCCATACATAGCACAATAATAGAATATATATATATATATATATATATATATATATATATATATATATTCTAACTAAAATTGAGCATTATGACGAACATTCTAAATGAACTAGTATGCAACAAGGTAATCGTTCATAAGTTGATTGACAAGCACAATAAATCCAAGTCTATTCCTTTTTATCTTGACATCTTTTAGTTATTTAGGTATCGTTTGATCGGAACAAGCAAGAATGCAAGAGTTTAGATATGAAGACTTGGAAGAAGGGTCAACTGAATCGAATATAGCCACTAACAAATTGATTTGAGGGAGAAAAAGGAAAGAGGTACCTCAAGACTCCATTCGTATGACGTCTACTGCACGATCACCTGCATTATCACGAATATCTGATCAATACCTCTTCTACTCTTTCTATGCTCGGAATGAAATGCAGTTCAATGAACGAAAGCAATAAAATCTATCGAAACTGTTCAAGAAAATGCAAGCAAATCCGAAAACCAACTCAAGCACGAAAGCAACAAGACGATATCGAAAACTAGGCAAGAAAACTTGCAGCGGAGAGGTCCCTCTTGACTCTGCCGCTAAGTCCGTTCTCAGGGCATGGTCCACTGAATATGGAAATTGATTCCGAAGAAGCAAATCTATAACAAGGATATGATCTTGATTCAATCTATCCTGATCGAACGATACCGATTAGTATTTCTTAGCCGCGCTCCCCGAATAGGGGGAACGGGGCACCACAGTTGGTGGTGCATCAGAAAAAATTCGAGTATCAGTTTCAGTTAAGAGTGTGAGGGGTTGATGATACTCGGGTACAGAGTATCCAAACCAGTATGGAGGATGGCCACTATGCAAAGTCTGTATCAGATTTGATACACTGGAGAATGAATAAACATGGAGCCCGAGTCATGAAAGTGGATACTTGGTCGGGTTGCATTAGTATAGATTTTAGGGTGTTGGTTTAAGAACATCTGATAGTGACAGTGCAAAATTTGAGTATCAGTACACTTTGTGTTTGATACATTGCCTATAGTGTATGGTTTTGTATTTAGGGTGTGACTGTGTGGGGTGTTTCATGTGAGGTTTCAGTGTGTGCACAAGATCAATGTGCAAATGAGTATCTGTAAGGAGTGGTAAGGTAGGTGACTGATATGCAATATGTATGAGTGGGTGTGTAGATATGTAAAGTGTGGGATAGCAATACCTGTATATAAGTGCACAGTTGGTCAGATATATAAGGAGTTGGTGTTTAGGTAGTAGGCTCGGGTTCTTAATGAGAGGGCTTAAGTGATATCAGTATGGGCGAGTATTCTTGGGGTTATAAATTGATACATATAAGTATCAGTGAAGAGATTATAGGAGGAGGGTGATTTAACAGCCTTGCCTACTGTGTTTGACAGTAATGGGGCAAGGGTGGCTTGGTATTGGTTGTTTGGCAACAACAGGTGGATGCAAGTATGGGGGGGGGGATCGGGTAGTAGTATTTAGACATCAGTTAACAATGATGCTCAAGTTATTGTTAGGTAAGTTGGTATTAGTTACTTGAGTTAGTATAAGTGTTGGCTATTAGTGGTATACTAATATAAGTTAGTATCAGTTATTGATATGAGTTAGTATTAGTTAGGATATCGTCTAGTACTAACCCATTTTTTGACTAGTATTATTGGATGATAACTTCTATGGTTGGAGTACCTTGGTACTACTAGTATGAGCTAGTTAATGACTAGTGTTAGTTAAGGTATTAAGATAATAAGTGTGTAGGAATTAGTATATGGTATTAGTAGTCAGTTAAGGGAGTGAGGTGTTAAGTTAGTATCAGTTAAGTTGGTACTAGTATAGCTAGTGTAGGGTATTGGTTAATACTATTTAAGATGGAGTACTAGCAAGGTAACTAATATAAGTTATTTATTTACTAACTAGGTTCTAGGATATAGTTATAACCTAATATCTTGTAGATACTTAACACTGAGGGTTAGTATAGCTAAGTAAAGACTAGTTTAGATAGATAGAGTCTAATTTTCATGATATAGAAACTGACTAGTAGACCTAGTTAACCTTATATGGACTTAGACATGGCCTAGAAACCTCATACTTAGTTAGTAATCATGTTTATCCTTTAATTCACCAATTAACATTAATATTTGATATATAGGTCATTGTGATTCCATCTTGGACATCGATCTTCATTCGTTGTTCAGGACCACAGGCGAGTGCATTCTCTGACAGTTTTTATTATTTTGATCGTTACTTTGATTCTAGTTGTAGTGTATACTTGATTCCGACACAGCGAATACACGGGCTAGTATCATATATACCTGTCATGAGGAGTCGTGATTGGAATCCATCGTACTAGCTGGAAACGAAGAAATATTAGTAAGTTATGTGATCATACCCCACTTTATATGCATCATAGCGCACCCCATACATCACGTAGGGTTTAACATGACTATTTACATGCCTCATAGCCTGTTATATATGATTAACCTGACTATTGCTCATATCACAGCTAACCAGATGGTTAGCCTGACCTCACATGTATCATAGCCAATCATATATAATAAGCTTGATCTAGTCCCTAGTCGATCACATAGTAAACTGATATTTTATAATACTTAGCTAAAAATTCTACTCTTTTATTTCTGTACATTCATTTCTAGCATTCACACATATATGTTCATTGCTAATTAGTTCTATATGCTAATTACATGTCTCTCCAGTATTACTTATTTTTTTAATATTCTTTCATAATGTATTTTCTTGCACTATTTTATAGTTTTTGTCAATATAACTGAAAGTGCTGTTAATGTTTGTGCTTCGTTCCAATCTTGACTGGATAATATTTTTTAGAGGATGTTGAGAATTTCTGTCCTACCCATTATGGTCCAGGAGTAGATGGAGATTATATCCCGGAGATTCCAGAGGAGCCACTCTCCTTAGAGGAGACACCACCCACAGTTGTTTAGACAACACTTAGTCTTATTTATTTATGTATTGGATTGTTCTAACTTTGAGACTTGGGTTGTATTATGTTGAGACCTATTTATATTGAGATAGCTAGAGTCTAGACTTTTGTTATTGAGTTATGTTCTAGACTTACGTCATAACTTCTTTATATCTTCATATCTTATTGTGCCATTTACCTTCTTATAGTTATTGTGATTGAGCACCTTATGGAATTGAGATCAAATGCATATTCATTGTACTCCTTATGGAATTGAGATCATTGACACATTATTTTTGTGAGTTGTGTTAGTAGTACTGAGACCTAGACATCGTTCTACCATCGATGCTGCGGCGTAGGCTGGACGTGCCCATGGCTCATGCCCAAATTCTGGGTGCGGGTCGTGACACATTTTAGTGGTGGCCCATGCAGGTCTAGTCGTTGAAGAGTAAGATTAACTAGTGCAGAATCGTGGTAGTGCTCAGACTTAGAGTACTATTCCGAGAATGAGATAGGTATAAATGAGAGTATGCTTAATCACAACTAGAAAATTTCTAATTTTATTTTTCTATTCTGAATAATTGCTTCTTTTAAATTTTACTATCCTTCTTTGATGATATCGTATCTTTTGCCTTAATTGATTTCTTCTTATTTTGATCCGTCTTCAGGATGCCACTGAAGACTAGGTCGCTGAGATTGGGACCCGCAGCTTCCGAAAGGTCTGTCACCTCTCGACCTGCCACCCAAAAAGTTGGAGTTGCTCCTCCTACTTTACCTGTTCATATATGAGTTTTCGCAGTTTTTAGGGGTCCTCCTCCCCCACCTGTCCAGAAGGTTGTCCCGGTTGTTACAAGGGACCTTTCACCACCACAATTTTTTTTCCAGGAGGTGTGCCCGCTGACGGAGCACAAATGTTCGCATTGATCCAGGGCATGGTGGATGCTCAGAGGACGTCGACAGAGGCTCAGTAAGTTTAGGCTTAGGCGCAGAGGCTGCAGGCAGAGGTGCACCGTAGACTGAGCTGATGAGGGAGAGCATGAAGAATGCTCATCAGGTGGCTCTCCAGGCTATATAGAAAGTCGCACAACAGCATCTTGGCCAGAAACAACAACAACAGAGGCCAGGCACTATAGTGGACTTTAAGAGGATGATGCCTCAGGAGTTCAAGGGTATTGAGGGGATACTCTACGCCGACGACTGACTGGAGGACATAGAGAGGAACTTGCGCTTGGCTCAGATCCCAGAGAGTCAATAGATCGAGGCTGCCAGCAGCCAGATGTTCGATATCGCATTGACTTGGTATCATACGGAGCCGAGACTTACTATTAGAGAACTTACTTAAGAGACTTTCAAGGAGCAACCTGCTGCTGGACCGGAGCTCCTATCTCTACTGCTGCAAGGGAAAGCTGATGAGCACTCTCAATACCCTGCCGTAATACGTCAGTCTGCCTCTGGTGAGCCTCTGACTGGACCCTCTGAGTCTCCATCATCTCGCAAAATAATGCCAACGCCTGAGTCACATCTGTCGGCACAGAAGTTAGAGGTGGAAGCCCCTCAGACACGTCTAGAACAGTCCCGTGAACTAGAGGTGGACCCCAAATACAGCTGATACGCCAATCACCGGAGAAGCGATTGGTGTAGGCCCTCGGGAAGTCACAGATCTCTCAGAAACTGCTCCTCTGCTGTGATCGAGTCTTAGGCGGCATCCTGAGGCAAAATGAAAGGAATAATCAATATGACACAAGAAAGAATGTACTCAAAGAAGGACAATTAAAGCTCAATTATCAAATATCAAGGAAGAACAGTTGAAATAAATGATAAAGTTTTTTCTAGTTGTGATTGAGTATTCTCAACCTATAGCCTATATCCTGAAACATGCTTGTATTAGCACTCAAATCAGAGCACCACTGCGAATCACACTAATTGCGACCTCGAAGACCTGCATGGGCCACCACTAAAAATGTGTCATGACCCGCACCCGATGTAGGGGCACGAGTAATGAACAACATCCAGCCTATGCCGCATCATCGATGGTAGAACGCTGTTTGGGTAAACTACCTATCTAGCAATAATGATAATCAAGATATATAATGCCACCAATAAAGTATAAATACTCAATCACAGATCTATAAGATGGACAATCGCATGAATATCATATAAAGAACTAAAGAGTTAAATATAACTCACAAGACAAAATAATATCCACTGAGTCATCAAAAATAATAAGAAATACTAATGTCAAATGCTGGAGACAAATTCAATACAATAAACCTATCTACTCAGCTACATGTACTGGGTCGTCTGTCTCAACCAGGATGAGACCCTCCTGAGCCAAAGTCTCTGGTTCTAAGCCATGTACGTTCCGAGGCCCGTAGTGAGTGGGATACCACTCCTCAGTGTCATCTGATAAAAATATATCCAGTTAGGAAAGGAGCTAAGTACACCTCTAATAATAATTCCAATAAATGATAAAAACTATGTAATAGTAAATAGAGTGAATATACAAGATATAATATACAAGTATGAGAGATATACAAAATAGGAATACTGGAATTAAATACAAAAAAATGAGCATCATGAATATAAGCAAGGAATACTACTACTATGTGAGTGAGTACCAGCTTCAACATATGATAGGCTTGGGAACTTGTGTCATACCCCGATCTCCCGCAGGTAATCGGCCATCCCTGCTGGGCATGCACGAATTACCGAGCCAACGCTTTCGCGGGATGATCGCTTGACCCATCTGGGCGTGATGTTGCACGAGTGTAAGCCGCTCCCGTGCGAGGCCATGATCTGAACAGGCAATAAGATATCTAAGCCACAGAGTCGCACATATAGTCCGAGTGCAGCAGAATAATAAATGCACAGGCAATTGATAAAAAGTTCACAGAGTCGTCAATAGCGGAAGCATTGGATAACACAAGTATATAAATAAAATAAGCTCTTTATTAATATTGAACAAGTATTATAGGCGGTGCTTGGCCGAGGTTATAAGTCGCTCAAGCTCTCTCTCTAAAACAGTAAAAGTGTGCCAAATGGCTACATTTATGGAATGATACATAGGCGATGTTCCAATATTATGTCTTGTATATATGCTTTAGTTCCGGACGTAACACTTCAAGGCTTCAGAGTGAACTCCACGCCTTAGCATGCACGAAGAAGGCATCCGCACCGAACGAGGTTCTTCCGCACACTGCAAGCAATCTGGTGGGTTATCACTACATGAATGCACTGGTGGGGAGGCTTCTCGCCCGCTCGATAAATCCAAATATGTTATAAAAGTTTCGTGCGCCATCTATTAAGTTATCTTTCTAATTTTGCCTTAGAATCAGTTTCATGACATAATGAAAAGCCTATCTCGTGTGGCAGTACGCCGTGCGATATGGAAAGGAACATAGCGAGACTTACCAACTTACCATTTGTCCTTCCCTGTTCAAGGCAAACCAAGTAAAATTAAATACTAGCATATATATATTAAAATCCATGGAAAAATAACATATGCAAACACAAGTGTCGTGAGCGAGGTTATATTTAGGGTGTACATTACACAGATTATAAGGCATTTGTATTGGATATTCAACGTGTTTAATTAGGTACAAGTATCTCATATTCATATCGTTCAGGTATTTCAGAAGCAGTTATATGTACAAGTGTGTTATACTCAAGATCGTTAAGGTATTTCTGATTTATTGGATGCGATGCAATGACTCACATGCGGATTACCGCTAAATGAGGATGACTTATCTATATAAACATGAGTCGCTGGCATAGCCATAAAGGATGAGTGATTGTCATTGACAAGGATGGAATGAAACGAAAGTACAAGGGGCGCTACAAGCCATCCCATCCAAGTACAAGAGACTATCACCCTTCTAGCGAGAATAGTGTAGTGTGAAGCACACACGCCATTCAGCTACGTGCGTGAGTTTCATCCGGATCAGATCAGCTCCGGTGCCCTGGAGACCGCCCGTGGAACGGGATACTGTAATTCCCCTTGTTTCCAAGTTATCCGTGACATGCAAGTCTTGGTCTTCCAAATTCACAACTTGACATGATAATCCATGATTCTTGTTCTGAATGAGCATTGCTCTATGAGCTGTGATTCTTGATTCTTGATTTGCTTAACATAATTCTCGTTCAGTGTTCAACTTGACTTGATGCATTCCCCTGGTTCATGGATTGCCTTGGCGACCTAACGGTCCCGGATACTTTCAGGTTCATATTGCACAGAAGGACTATTTGATAGTCTTCTAACTAACAAGATGCATGCACGATACTGATAGTATTACTTGATTTATGGCATAATTTTGTGTGTCAAACATTGAAACGAGACAATAAGTACAAGTTAACATATAAGCAGGCAAACATGCATTCATATAAAACATAAACATTTATGTTGGCACGGTCTATGGGTAAAGCGAGGAATAAAATCGTAAAGGGACATACCGAGCGACATGATCTAGGGACGTGCAGTGTAATCAAGTGAACAGTACACTACGAAGAGCATATAACATTCTACTCAAGTCATAGAGGGGTCTAGTTGCACAAGGCAAATATAGCATGCGAGGGTCCATATATAAGCAAAGTTTTATTTTCATGTTCTAACACAAGCAATACAAGTTAGGATTATTCCCTTAGCTAGGTGCATTGTATTCTTTATTAGTATGTATGAGGTGATTCACCTAGCGACTAGCATGTATAGTCCATATTTTAAGTGTACTGGCTAAGCAAAGACAAGTTCATCGTAGCCACCCACCTTAGTGATGATTCGCCTGGGTCGAGCGATACTCCGAGCGAGCCTTCGAAGTCTAAGTTTGAACTCCTGAAGGGCCAAGTCTAAAAATCTTTTGCTTCAAACGAGTTATCTCGCTGAGCAAAGAGGGTCGGGTCATTGTACTTGCGCCGTTTGAATCGGTTGTCCGCTTGAACAGAACGGGTCATTATAACTTGCACAAGGATTAGGGCCTGGTTAATCATACGTGCGGTATATGATCAACACTCACAAGAAAATGTATTAGGAGGGGTATGATCACATATCTACACTAATACTCTCCGCCCCGACTGGTATAGTGGATCCAACCATGGTACGTTATGACACGGGATTCACTGGGTAGGTAGCTAGTCTCCCCAAGAATCAATGTCTGTACATATACAAGAAGAATGAGGAACAAGGCTTGCACAAGATGCACCATAAATACCAAGAAATAATATCTCATGACGAGATCCGGATATACCAATTCGTATAACCGTCATGTCAAGAAATTAATGATATCTACACTAAATACAAGAAAAATAGAGGATATCATAAATGAGAAACTATCAGAGAATGTACTTGCCTAGAATCCAGTGCACAGTATCAAAGAAGTCCAGAACGGTGCCTCAGAGACCTAAATATGGAATATAATATCAATACAAGATTTTGGAATGAATACAAGTTAAACTAGTCAAAATCTAGGTCATTAAGCCAAGTCTAAGTCAAAACAGTCAAACTAGGTCAACTCTAGGTTAAACTAGTCAACTTGGTCAAACTAACTATTTCTAGCTTGTATGAGTACATCTCTAGGTTATTGGGTCCATATGCTACTTACTAGGAATACTAGCTATATTAGGATACTAGAGTATCAATACTATTCCGTATCATAAGGTACATAAAATAGTATATAAGAAAATACCATATAATATACAAGTATAATATATATAGTATCTCCTAGCTAAACTAACACTTAATGGATACCTTGGCTTTGAGCCAACACGGTATCACACTAGCTATACCCTCTCTTGACACCAAATACCTAATACTTAGAGAGAACCCAACAACTAACAATTTCCTTGGTATCACAAGGTAATACTAGAACCTAGTTTAAAAACCAATACCAACCATTACTCAGACTTATACTAACTTATATCTAAGCTAACTTAACCTTATACTCTAACTGATATTAACATCTACTATCCTAACTGCTAACTAGTTGATATACACAACTGATAGCAATATACTAACTAACACTAACTGTTATCAATACTAATTGATAACATAACTATAAACTAACTGATATATATACATACACTAATCGATATTAGAACCATATATTAACTTAACTCTAACACTAACATCTAACATTTAGAATGAACTAATCAACTGAGAATATTAACTAACATCTATCCTTTAATATATCAACTAACTAATGAACATCTAATAATAGCTAACTCATTAACTAACTGCATGCTAACACTGCCCGACCTTATCCCATATCAGCTGCACCTGTGTTGCTCACCTCCAGACTTTGTTGTGCACAACAGATCTCCCAATTCACTGTTGTGTGCACATAAAACCCGACTATCACACATCAGTGCACATGTGCACATGTTTAAAACTGTTCCTGCTCACTTGAGCTTGCAACCTCCAAGCATTTGTACCTCTGAACAGAGAGCAACACAACAACACAGCAAGTTGCTGTTGTTGACTGCTGCCCGATGGCACACAGGCCCAAACCCCTCTCCATAATCCTAATACTTATATAACACAACACCAAATATCTTACCATATCAGTATATACACTGATACGAGCACCCAAATTAGTCCATTATACACATGTCAAGACAATCCACAAGCTCCCCATATCCATAAATACATCCAATACACATTAATACTTAGTATAAACATAGGTAGATAAATATATAATCAATATATATCTATATATATCATATATACATCCATATCAAATACTAAAAATAGCTAATACAAATCCAAATAGAGTAGAGCATAATACAACAAATACGTGGAGTGTATCGCATCCGTATCATACTCAATCTATAATACACTTGCGATACGGCTTCAACACATCACCAAACGTATCACGAAGGATACGAGCAAGATTGAAATCATAATTATTAGCAATATAACTACTCAACTATGTGTCTGTGTCAAAATATGGCATGTGTATCACCCGTATCAAAGGAAAAATCCCTAAACAACCCGTATCACCAAATTATCGTGATACGGCCTACACGTATCCAATTATGGACTTGACACTAGTCTCACATAACCAAACACATGTTAATTTAGTCTAATTAACCTATTGACAAACACATGATGTACCAATCTCAGAATTCTCCCAAAATTGGCACAAAACAGACTATAACTTCCTCCATAGGCATTCTATGAACCTAATTCCACTTCCTATGGGTAACCTTATTACATGGGAGGGTTCGTAATAATTAAACTACATATTTAGAGTCTAATTAGAGAGAAAAAATTGAATTATACATATTAGAAGATGGATTCCTAATGCAAGTCTCCAAAAGTGTCACGTCCCAGTCCCAAAATATACGGGATCAGGCCACATAGAAATAGCCAGCTGACACGTCTCCGAGGATATCCCAATTTAATGGATCCACGAAGAGTGCTACGCTATCCTATAATGCTAACATGTCCAATATCAGTCAATAACAGGTAATCTAATCTCATCCACAATATAAAGAGCAAGAAGTACTAAATAAACTGCTGGAAGATAAACATCAGTCTCAAGATATCATAGTACCACCAATAATATCTGGTGGGAACAAACCCACTACTATGACAGAATAAAAGTACTGAAATGATAGGTAAAAGAGTAATGACTAGGGCATCGGCTGACTAGATAACGATGCTCCCAATCCTAGGCAGAAGGACTACCAACTGGTCACGAAAACTCTGAAGGTAACACCTCTAGCTCCTCTGCGGTAGCGAATCTCGTCTCCTGTCCGGGGCCGTACACTGTGGGGTAGTAAGCCTCATCCAAATTTGGAAAGGTACCAGGTCCTCAAAGGGACGTAACAAGATACATAGAAATATGCCATATATAAATACTGAATAAAATAAATACAATAAAGGGTGTGCTAGCCATCTAAGTGAATGCAATGTGAGGACAATTGTGAGTATATGGGAAGGTGTAGTCTAGACATATGCTGGCATAATTCACCAGTCGTGGCAACCGGCTAGTATATGCCACACATGCCCCGTCTAATACGGGCGCAGGAATACAATAACGTCCGACGTTCTATAGAGTGTGGTATCTGCAATATCACCAAGTAACGTCCAACACTCTACAGAATGTGGTATCTGTAATATATATATATATATATATATATATATATATATATATATATATATATATATATATATATATATATATATATATATATATATATACGTCCGTATCACTCCGTCGAGTGCGGTATTTTTATAAAGGAGTGGGGTGTCCCATATGCCTACTGGTCGTCCTCCCCGCCCAATATAGTTATACAAGTCAAATAATCGACGCGCATACCCCCTTATCTAAATGCCAAGTCTCTACCCTGAAATACTCCTGAATTACTTACTAACCGTGATGTATGTCACACGCGCCGATAGCTAGTCGAGCACGGGAACCCGCATCCCAACATAAAATTGTCACAACGAACGTGTAGAAGTGTCAGGTCTCGGAAGATAACAGGGTATCCTCCAATAGGGTGAGCTTGCTAAGGACTAAGTCAATGTATACTAATCTTCGACGTATCCGTCGAATGCACCCGAGGCAATCTCAGACGCACACAGTTGTATAAAGCAAAGCAACAAGCATACAATACAACATTTGCATAATTTAAATTAGACAGTAAATATGGCAAGGTATCTTGCCTGAGTCTTCAAGAGGTAAATGCCAAAAGCCTGCTCCCGTAGCGTCTTCTGGCTGATCCAAAGACCTTAAATATATAATATAATACAACAATACAGACATCAGACACTACGCATTAACTACATACGACTAATGTGCTATACTTGAATACTGTCACAAGTTCACTGTTGCTTGAGCACAATGTCACGTGTGCACGTAGCTAGGGTGTACACGTGTTCTGTCTTCGGTTAACATGTGTCTCGAGGTAATAACTTATCTCATTACAGGTTGTCCATAATTTCGGTAATGTGCGAACATATGCCTCTATTTTCCATGTTCGACATACTAGGTTCATATCCAGGTGTTTCTAGTGAATTACCTGTCCCTGGTAACTGGTCATTAATTTAGAATAATTATTTATTTATTAGTAACAAATTAAATAAGCTTTCATGCATACAATACTTAACTAGGTTAAATACTATTACTATGTATTCATGTGTGACATGACAACACGAAGGAGAAGTATAGGACACACGAGAGAAGGGTTCAATGAACGAGTACCTGCTCGGCCGAGCGAGGGGGTCCGCTCGCTGGTCGACTGTCTTCTCCGGCGTGGGGTGAACTCCGGTCGTCGTATGGACGGATCCGACCTGCCGGCATTCAGTCGACTGTGACGGCTGCAGTCTCGGTTGCAATGGCCTGGCGCGGCAGCGGCTGGGACGGCGTCGGGCACGATGGTCAGGTTGCAGGGGTGGTCGAGGTCGGCCTCTCGGGGGTGATTGCCGACGCTGGAGGGTGGTGGGAAGCAGTCGGGATCGACAACGGGGTTTCCCGGGGACTGTGATAGTCGGGGATGGTGATGGTGCGGGTGGAGGCGGTTAGTGTGGGTGGTTGGCCGCCGACGGTGGTAAAGTGGGGGTCCGGCGAGTCGGGTGAAGGTGTCTGGCGGCGTCAGGCGGAGTGGAGGGCGGTGGTATTGGGAAGTCGGGTGGCGGTAGCGGCTCAGGTCGGCCGGGTTTGAAGGGAATGGTGATGGTGGCTGGATGGGTGGAGTTTCGACGGAGAGGCGGCGGTCTGAGGGGTGGTCCGGCGGGTCAGGGGTGCTTCAGTCCGGCAGGGGTGGTCTCTGCAAGGGTAGGGATTCGGCTAGGGTTGAGAAAAGAGGGTGAAGGTGTTAGGGTTTCAATAGTAGTAGGAAGAGGTATTTATATAGGAGGGGTTTATGGTCTGGCCTCGGGCCTTGGGCTTGTCTGGGCTCCTTGGGGTGGGGTCTGGTCCTCATGATACGTACACAGGGCTTGGTTATGGCTTGTTTTGGGGTGATCTGGTCCTCAATTTAATTTAGGTTGCAAGCAATTGCATCAAGCATTTAGGAGAAGGTTTGGTTTAATGGAATAACACTTAGGTGTTTGCAACGACTGTTGAGCGACTAGATTTAACATCATAGTGGGAATCTAACAATTGCACAAAGTGCAGGTGGGTAGTCTGGCGTGTCTAGGAGATGAGTACTTAATTGGTTTGGGGGTACCTACTAGTATAGTGCTCCTAACGTCAAGGCAACCGTAAGGCGTATTAAGTTTCAATATTACTGCACATTAAATCTAATTACATCCAATTTAATCCTAGTCTCCTAATTAAATTCCAAATAGCTCTGATTTGGTCGAGGGGGTTTACAACCTACCATTCTTAGAGTATTTCATCCTCGAAATTAAAACATATGCATGTAACGAACTACTGACTGAAATTAAAATGCTAACGCGTACCTATTCCTTCGAAGAGATGGGGATAGCGCTGTCTAATATCCTCCTCGCGTTCCCAAGTCGACTCGCCTGGTGCATGATGTCTCCACGCGACGCGAACTAAGAGAATAGTCTGTCCTCGCAGTACTTTCTCACTCCTGTCCAGAATCTCAACAGGCTCCTCTTGGTATGATAAGCTCGGACCAACTGTGATCTCTAAGTGGTCAAGTACATAACTCGGATCCGATATGTACCTTCTCAGCTGATATACATGGAATACGTCATGAACTCCTTCCAAGGTCTGCGGCAAGGCTAATCTGTAAGCAACCTCTCCGATGCGCTCTAGTACGTCGAATGGTCTGATGTACCTCGGACTCAGCTTTCCTCTGCCTCTGAATCTGATAGTCCCTCGAGTAGGCGAGATCTTTAGAAATACGTGATCTCCAACCTGAAATTCTAACGGTCGACGATGCGCATTCGCCCAATGCTTTTGTCTATCTTGTGCCGCTCGTAGGTCCCCTTGGATCTTCTTCACATTTTCTACTGTACTAACAACCAACTCTGGTCCAAGAATCAGTCGCTCGCCTATATCACTCCAGCATACTGGGGAACGATATTTTCTTCCTTATAATGCTTCATAAGGAGCCATCTGGATGCTCGCTTGATAGCTGTTGTTGTAGGAAAACTCGACCAAATGTAAGTGGTCCTCCCATGATCCTCCGAAGTCAAGCATGCACGCTCTTAACATATCTTCCAAGGTCTGAATGGTGTGCTCCGACTGGCCATCTGTTTGTGGGTGATATGTTATGCTAAACTTCAGGCAAGTACCAAGGCTCTCCTGCATACTCCACCAAAAGTAAGACGTAAATCTCGTATCCCTGTCGGACATGATGCTAACTGGCACTCCATGTAGGCGCACAATCTCCCTCATGTACATCTCTGCTAAGACCTCTGTAGATTGCCCAAATCTGAAGGGTAAGAAGTGAGCGAACTTGGTGAGTCTATCCACGATTACCTAAACTGCATTGCGACCACTAGGACTCCTCAGAAAGCCCATAACAAAGTCCATAGTGATGTGCTCCCATTTCCACTCCGGTATAGGTAGTGGTTGAAGCAATCTTGCAGATCTCTGATGCTCAGCCTTGACTTACTGACACACCAGGCACTTGGCCACAAAGTGTGCTATCTTCCTCTTCATTCCGTGCCACCAGTAGTACTGTCTCAAGTCCCTGTACATCTTCGTGCCTCCTGGATGAATAAAATAGGTTGAACTGTGTGCTTCTGTCATCAACTCCTGACGAAGTTCTCCATTTGGAACATAGAGACGATCTCCATATCTCAAAGTTTTGTCTTCATGTATACGCAGTCCTGTCTGTAATCCAGCCTCTGTCCTCTGTCTGAGCCTCTGAAATCTGGCATCTGTCGGCAAAGCAGCCTTGATTCTCTCCACTAATATCGATTGCAACTGGAAACTCGACAACTGTCCATCTACTCCGGGCATAACAACCTCTATACCCATCTGCTCTAGCTCTCTCAACAGATGTTGTTGGGTAGTCATGAAGAATGCCATGGGTCTTCTGCTCAACGCGTCAGCTACTACGTTGGCCTTTCCCGGATGGTACTGTAGCTCAATCTCGAAGTCCGTCACCACCTCAAGCCAACGTCTCTGTCTCTGATTAAGGTCTTTCTGGGTGTAAACGTACTTTAGGCTCTTATGATCAGTAAATATCTCTACTCTTTCTCCATATAGATAGTGCCTCCAAATCTTCAAAGAAAAAATCACCGCGACAAGCTCCAAGTCGTGGGTGGGATAGTTCTTCTCATGGGTCCTCAATTGTCTAGAAGCATAGGCTACAACCTTTCCATGCTGCATCAGGACACATCCTAATCCTTTTCCGGACGCATCGCTATAGATCACGAAACCTCCGGGTCCAGAAGGTATGGTCAAGATAGGTGCAGTAGTCAAACGCTTCTTCAGCTCGTCGAATGCTTTCTGACACTCCTCTGTCCAGGTGAACTCCTGCTCCTTACGGGTCAAGCGGGTCATCGGCTCTGCAATCTTCGTGAAGTTTTCTACGAACCTCCGGTAATATTCGGCAAGTCCTAGAAAACTCCTCACTTCGGAGACATTGGTAGGGGTTGGCCAGGTCTCCACTGATGAAATCTTTGCCGGATCTAATGAAATACCCTCTCCTGAGATAACGTGTCCAAGGAAAACGACATGATCCAGAAGAAACTCATATTTGCTTAGCTTGGCATAAAGCCTCTCTCTTCTCAGCGTCTCTAACACTAGTCTCAGATGCTCTTCGTGCTCCTCGTGGCTCTTCGAATACACCAAAATATTGTCGATGAAGACTACCATGAACTGGTCTAAGTATTGGTAGAATACTCTGTTCATCAAGTTCATAAATACAGCTGGCGCATTCGTCAGTCCAAATGGCATTACTAAGAACTCGTAGTGACCATAACGAGTCCTGAATGCTATCTTTTGAATATCCTCTCTTCGCACCTTCACTTGATGATAACCCGATCTCAAGTCGATCTTGGTGAACACCACTGCTTCTGTCAACTGGTCGAATAAATTATCAATCCGCGGCAGGGGGTACTTGTTCTTGATAGTCAGAGCATTAAGGGCTCTGTAATCAATGCACATGCGTACTGTTCCATCCTTCTTGGGTACGAACAACACTGGTGCTCCCCATGGTGATGCACTAGGACGGATAAATCCCTTGCTCTACAAATCTTCTAATTGTGGCTTCAGCACATCTAACTCCTTCTTCGCCAATCGGTATACATTAGAAGATACCGGTGCTGCTCCGGATACTAGCTCGATGGTGAACTCCACGTCTATATATGGCGGTAAGCCTGGCAGTTCTTCGGGGAATACATCCTCAAATTCTGTAACTATTGGCAGGGGTGCAATCTCTATAGCCATGCAAGTTCCCACTATCTGTCCTACTCTTTGTTCAACGGTCCCTCGCATGTACTCTAACTCCGGTTGATCTGGTGGTCTAAAAGTGACGCTACCCTTCCGACAGTTCAGTACGGCATTATACTGGCTTAACCAGTCCATGCCTAACACAACATCAAAGTACGGCATAGGCAATACCAAGAATCGTGCTCTCATCTCTCTACCACATACAACAACCGAGCACGTTCTGATAGTGCTGGTAACCGGCACGATACCTCCTCTGGTAAGAATATTCCAACTCTTAGGTAAGGGAAAAGTCGCTACTCTATGCATTGCTACGAATCTACTAGATATAAATGGCAATGTAGCTCCAGAATCAAACAATGCAGTTGCAGGTAATGATGCAACTAAAATGGTACCTATGATTGCTTCTCCTTCGGTTTCCTCCTCAGTAGCTACTAATGCAAAGGCCTGTCCTTGTCTCTGTCCTCCGGTCTGCTGTCGGGCTCGCTCGAACTGTGCCTGTTGTGGGGCCAAGGGTGGTCCCCTCTGAAATCCTCCAGGTGCTGGTGGACGCTGTCCTTCTAGCGGGGGTAGTATCCTCGGAACTGGTGCTGCTGGCCTCTGTCCTGTCTGCAGTGCTGCCTCTCTGCGCTGCGGGCAATCTCTGGCAAGGTGCTGGCCTGATCCACATATCATGCACAAACCCAACTTCTTCCGACAATCTTTAATGACGTGGCCCTTCTTGCCATAATGGTGACAGGTCGGGAGTTCCTTCGGCTGGTATGGTGCGGCCCTCTGCTGTGTCTGTACTCCGGGACGTCGGATCGGTCCTCCTGCTCTGGGCTGGGCTCTGGCCGGTATAGTCGTGCTGGAACGTCTAGCTTCTCTGACGATAGCCTCCTGGATTCTCACCTCCGCAAGAACCTCCTCATAAGAAATTCTTGCCTGTGTAATAGTATACCTCTGTAGCTCAAAATTAAGGCCGTGATAAAATCTCTGGGCTTTCTCGAGATCATTGGATATCAGGACGACACCAAATCTGCTAAGGCGGCTGAACTCCACGTCATATGCGTCCACAGTCATATTCCCTTGTTCTAGATATAGGAACTGAGAGTACAGGGCATTTCTGACTGTAGCTGGAAAATACTTCGCATTGAAGTATTCTAGGAATTGTTTCCAAGTCTGGTTCTTGCCCACACTGTGCTCAATGGAATCCCACCAGTGATGGGCGTTGCCTTTTAGTTGGGCCCTTACTACGGTCATCCAAAGGTCTGGATGCAGTTGTGAAGCTTCTAATAGCATCTCCGTATTGGCGACCCAATCGGAGATCTGTTCTGCAGTCTCATTGCCTGAGAAAGTATCTGGTCCCATCTGTCAGAACCATCTAATAGTGCCACCTGACTGGGCTGGTGGAGGTGCTAGTACTGGTGTTGCGACAGGTATCCTCTCTAGTACTGTCATCAGACTCTGTCTCAATATCTCTGTCTGATGCCACTGTGCTTGCATCATGGTTTGAAAGAACTGAAGCATCTGTGACTGTCCATCTAGCTGTGGCATCTGGGGTGGATAAGGTAGAGGCGGTGGTAGTAGAATCTCTGGCTATGCAGTAGGCGTCTCCTCAGATGTCGGCCTCTCAGTCTGCGACATCGGTGTAGCTCCTGAAGTCTGGCCCTCACAATATTGCGTGGGGATTGTCTGGGAAGTCTGTCCCTCGGGCTACGGTGTAGGATCGCCCTGCGACGTCTCATGCCAATGTATCAGCGGGGTCTGTAGTGTGGGTTGCCCTTGGGGTACCTCCTCTCCTTGAGTGGTGTTATCTGGCACCGCGGCACGGGGTGCTCCTCGTCCACTGCACAAATTCATCTTGCTGCAAGAGATGAGACTTTATTAAAAGAGTACGAGAACAAACAAACATGATGCAGATATTTAGGAGCAGTATGAAGGGAGTTCAAAGACGAATCAAAAGTGGATGAGACCTAATAATTTCTATCCTATCGCAGGCTCGCTGGGCATGTTACCATACCACAAGCGAAAAGAAGACCTGCATGGTCCACCACCAAAACTATGTCACGCTCCAGTCCCAAAATATACGGGACCAGGCCACGTGGCAATAGCCAGCTGACACGTCTCCGAGGATATCCCAATTTAATGGATCCACGAAGAGTGCTACGCTGTTCTATAATGCTAACATGTCCAATATCAGTCAATAACAGATAATCTAATCTCATCCACAATATAAAGAGCAAGAAGTACTAAATAAACTGCTGAAAGATAAACACCAGTCTCAAGATATCATAGTACCACCAATAATGTCTGGTGGGAACAAACCCACTACTATGACGGAATAAAAGTACTGAAATGATAGGTAAAAGAGTAATGACTAGGGCATCGGCTAACTAGATAATGATGCTCCCAATCCTAGGCAGAAGGCCTACCAACTGGTCACGAAAACTCTGAAGGTAACACCTCTAGCTCCTCTGTGGTAGCGAATCTCGTCTCCTGTTCGGGATCGTACACTGTGGGGTAGTAATCCTTGTCCAAATCTGGAAAGGTACCAGGTCCTCAGAGGGACGTAACAAGATACATAGAAATATGTCATATATAAATACTGAATAAAATAAATACAATAAAGGGTGTGCTAGCCATCTAAGTGAATGCAATGTGAGGACAACTGCGAGTATATGGAAAGTTGTAGGCTAGACATATGCTGACATAATTTACCAGTCGTGGCAACCGACTAGTATATGCCACACATGCCCCCTATAACACGGGCACATGAGTACAATAACGTCCGACGTTCTATAGAGTGTGGTATCTGCAATATCACCAAGTAACGTTCAACACTCTACAGAACGTGATATCTGTAATATATATATATATATATATATATATATATATATATATATATATATATATATACGTCCGTATCACTCCGTCGAGTGCGGTGTCTGTATAAAGGAGTGGGGTATCCCATATGCCTACTGGTCGTCCTCCCAGGCCAATATAGATATACAAGTCAGATAATCGACGCGCATACCCCCCTTATCTAAATGCCAAGTCTCTACCCTGAAATACTCCTGAATTACTTACTAACCATGATGCATGTCATACGCGCCGATAGCTAGTCGAGCACGCGAACCCGCATCCCAACATAAAATTGTCACAACGAACGTGTAGAAGTGTCAGGTCTCGGAAGATAACAGGGTATCCTCCAATAGGGTGAGCCTGCTAAGGACTAAGTCAATGTATACTAATCTTCGACGTATCCGTCGAATGCACCCGAGGCAATCTCGGACGCGCACAGTTGTATAAAACAAAGCAACAAGCATACAATACAATATTTGTATAATTTAAATTAGACAGTAAATATGGCAAGGTATCTTGCCTGAGTCTTCAAGTGGTAAATGCCAAAAGCCTGCTCCCGTAGCGTCTTCTGGCTGATCCAAAGATCCTAAACATATAATATAACACAACAATACAGACATCAGATACTACGCATTAACTACATACGACTAAAGCGCTATACTTGAATACTGTCGCGAGTTCACTGTTGCTTGAGCACTAAGTCACGTGTACACGTAGCTAGGGTGTACACGTGTTCTGTCTTCGGTTAACATGTGTCTCGAGGCAATAACTTATCTCGTTACAGGTTGTCCATGATTTCGGTTTTGTGCAAACACATGCCTCTATTTTCCATGTTCGACATACTAGGTTCATATCCAGGTGTTTCTAGTGAATTACATGTCCCTGGTCACTGGTCATTAATTTAGAATAATTATTTATTTATTAGTAACAAATTAAATAAGCTTTCATGCATACAATACTTAACTAGGTTAAATACTATTACTATGTATTCATTTGCGACACGACGACACGAAGGAGAAGTATATGACACACGAGAGAAGGGTTCAATGAACGAGTACCTGCTCGGCCGAGCGAGGGGGTCCGCTCGCTGGTCGACTGTCTTCTCCGGCATGGGGTGAACTCCGGTCGTCGTGTGGACGGATCCGGTCTGCCGGTGTTCAGTCGACTGTGACGGCTGCAGTCTCGGTTGCAATGGCCTGGCGCGGCGGCAGCGGCTAGGACGGCGTCGGGCACGATGGTCAGGTCGCGGGGGTGGTCAGGGTCAGCCTCTCGGGGGTGATTGCTGGTGCTGGAGGCTGGTGGGAAGCAGTCGGGATCGGCAGCGGGGTTTCCCGGGGACTGTGATGGTCGGGGATGGTGATGGTGCAGGTGGAGGCGGTTAGTGTGGGTGGTTGGCCGCCGGCGGTGATGAAGTGGGGGTCCGGCGAGTCGGGTGGAGGTGTCTGGCGGCGTCAGGCAGATTGGAGGGCGGTGGTTTTGGGAAGTCGGGTGGCGGCAACGGCTCGAGTTGGCCGGGTTTGAAGGAATGGTGATGGTGGCTGGATGGGTGGAGTTCCGGCGGAGAGGCGGCGGTCTGAGGGGTGGTCCGGCGGGTCAGGGGTGCTTCAGTCCGGCAGGGGTGGTCTCGGCAAGGGTAGGGATTCGGCTAGGGTTGAGAAAAGAGGGTAAAGGTGTTAGGGTTTCAATAGTAGTAGGGAGAGGTATTTATATAGGAGGGGTTTATGGTCTGGCCTCGGGCCTTGGGCTTGTCTGGGCTCCTTGGGGTGGGGTCTGGTCCTCATGATAGGTACACAGGGCTTGGTTATGACTTATTTTGGGGTGATCTGGGCTTCAATTTAATTTAGGTTGAAAGCAATTGCATCAAGCATTTAGGAGAAAGTTTGGTTTAATGGAATAACACTTAGGTGTTTGCAACTACTGTTGTGCGACTAGATTTAACATCATAGTGGGAATCTAACGGTTGCACAAAGTGGAGGTGGGTAGTCTGGCGTGTCTAAGAGATGAGTACTTAATTGGTTTGGGGGTACCTACTAGTATAGTGCTCCTAACGTCAAGTTAACCGTAAGGCGTATTAAGTTACAATATTGCTGCACATTAAATCTAATTACATCCAATTTAATCCTAGTCTCCTAATTAAATTCTAAATAGCTCTGATTTGGTCGAGGGAGTTTACAAAAAGAGTGTCAAGAGCCTTCTACTTATGTTCCTTCCTCCTCCTCCTTGTAGATCCTTATCTTCTCCTTGTTCCAATAGCCTCCAATAGTGAGTAGAGAAGGAATTGGGAAGAAATTTGGGTAGGAATTGGTGTAGGGATGAAGCAATTTGGAAGAGAGAAATTTTAGATCTAGAATAGAAATAAAATGAATAAAGAGAGAGAGAGAGAGTCTCTCTCCTCCCCCCTCTATGTTCGACCCTTGCTTGAGATGCAAGTAAGTATAAAAACTCTAAAATATCTCTATGGGCTTGTCATGAAGAAATTAATTAAGGAAGGAAGGTTCTAATCCAATTTGTTTAACTAATTAAGTCATTCTCTTAATGAATGGGCTAACTATTGGGCTCAAATCTAACTAGAATTAATGTTGGTTGATGAGTCATGTCTAATCTAGTTAGATCTACTAATACAAGTTCAAACTATACAATTTAACATCTAACAATAAGTACAATAAATAATTATACCACATGCACATTAATTAATAATTTATGAAATGACCAAAATATTTCTTTCCTAGAAAATATGGTAGTGACAGCCTCGCCTCCCTGTGGCCTCGCCACTCTGCGGCCTTGCCCCTTTGTGGCCTCGTCCATTAGAGGCCTCGACCCCACTCAGTTCCCATTGTGACCTTGACCATATGCTACCACAGTGTCTATCAGACCAAAGCCAAATGGAAGCTCATATGTGGCAATCGTCCTATGCATCTAAGACGACTATCCATTTCTAAGATCTTCTGTTGCAACCAATACGATCCTCATGCAATCAGTGTAGACTACATGTCCGTTTGACTAAGTCATGCATGCAACGGGTCAAAAATGACTCCATCCCTCTGTTCAGGGATCTTCTCAATCGCATATCTCAACCAAGGCTATGTGGCAGCCTGTCCGTAGTATGCGGCTACAGCTATAATTGTATTCTGTTGAAGGAGCCCCCTGTAGCCACCAAACAGGAGCATATGCGACACCTATAGCCCGTCAGCACGATAGCTATAAATAGCACAGGGTAGCATACCTACGGACATACACATAGAGAGAGAGAGAGAGAGAGAGAGAGAGAGAGAGAGAGAGACGCACATGAGAGAGAGAGAGACAGAGAGAATTCACTTAAAGTATTTATCACTTCTCAGTCAGATCGTCAACGGAGTAAAAGAGTCGCTGCACTTCTCAACCTCCATCGTCACACCCCAGATCAAAAATATTATACTTAGGTAATTATGTTTAGGATTTTTTGTACTCTTTTACATTTTTTAAATACTAAGTTTGTAAAAAATCATTTAATGGCGAACAAGGGGCACTCTTCCAACACACCATCGAGTGTTGCATTATTTACCTGTAAAACTGTATTATGTATTCTTAATCTGCCAGGCCTGGATATACCAGATAGTCTGCAGGGCATATAATCGTCTAAAATCTCAACTTGCATGTACTAGTGACTAGGTTCTGTGCCAACCCTAGTTAGCTAATGATTAGCAAGCCGTAGGACATGACTGACCGTGATTGTTTTGATTGCTCGTCTAGACTTGCCGAGTTCATGCTTGTTCCAGTCTTGTTCCTGTTAGATCATGTTTATCTATTGTAGAAGCATGAAAAATTTATAACCATGCAGCCAACACTAATGGAGGCAGGCCGCATAAAGATCTCACACCCTCAGGATAAAAACAGGCCGCATAGTCATTCTCCATGCGGCCTGAGCTGATAAAGAGCGTGAGGTCGCATAATGCCCCTTGATACGGCATCCAAAGTCTGTCAGAGCACTCATTGCCCTGGCCGCTTCGAAATGCGTGAGAGAGACGATGGCACACAAACCGATAGAAAGTCACGTGAGCCACTAATGACTTCGTTAGGTGCACAAAGCCATGTGTCCACTCCTATGCGGCCTCGGCCATATATGGCCTCAGCCATATGCGACCTCATCTCTATGCGGCCTCGACTCCATGCAGTCCCCATATACGACCTCAACTTAATGCGGCCAGATTGTCCATCAGACCAAGGCCAGGTAGGAGTACATATGCGGCAACAAACTTATGCGTCCAAGACGACCATCAATTTATGAGATCTTTTCTGTTACAACCAACAAGATCTTCACAAAATAAGTAATGACTACATGTCCAATTGACCAAGTCACACACATAATAGATATAAAATAACCCCGAGATATCATCAACAGTACACCCCAACTGAAGCTACGTGGCAGCCCGTTTGTGGCATGTGGTCCTAGTTGCAACACCATTCTGTTGAAGGAGACCCCTGCGACCACCAAGCAGAAGCTCATATGCGGCACAAATAGCCCGTCCGTATGATGGCTATAAATAGTGGGTGGCCTACCCACAACAGCAGTTGCACATACTGATGAGAGCATTCACACAGGCAAGAGAGAGAAAGCATTTCCCCTTCGTGCTCAGATCGTCAACGGAGTAAAGAAGCCACTGCAGCGTCGTCCCACTCCCCAGAATAAAAAAATAATTGTACCTAGATTTTATGTTTATGATTTCTCTGTACTTCTTTTTCGTGTATTAAAATCCAAAGTTTGCTTAAACTACTTTAATGGCTCTATAATGGTGTAATTATTACATTATTTATATTTATAAATAAAAAAATATAGTATTAAGATTAGTGTTTATCATAAGGACAATATGTTAGGAATTAGTTACAATTTGAAGGACAAGATAGACATAAATGATGGATCCTTAAAAAATTTAAAGATATTCTCTCTCTCTTTTCTCTGAAATTTGAGGACCAAACCATTATTTCCTCAAAAATTTTAAAAAAAATTCTTAAATTGAGATTGGGTTGGAGAAGAATTATCCTCAATCAAGTACTTGAGGGTTGTGGTTGGAGATGGAGTTATCCATGAAAATTACGGGCGGTATGGCAGTATCCATCAATACTTTGGAAAGAAAATATGTTTGTGATGTTCTGATGGTGTCCATCTGTTTGTCCATCTTTGCTCAATGAATAACAAACTACTAAGCTCCTTTTATACATGACTTGCTTGTTAGAAGTAGCGTAGCAAGCATGCGAAGCTGTCGACAAGATTGCGGCGCCTATTGGCAAAAGCAAGGAGCTTCTCAATCTAGGACTGGCATTCCGTAGCCATGGGTACGCGTCCGGAGGCGGCATGATCCAGTTATTGCAGTTGAAGTATACGCGTCGCGGGAAGGCCCATACTTTCCGAAAAGTGAAGCTCGACGAGTCTTTCCGAAACAGGAGCTCCGACTGCACATTTCATAAAGGCCCAGCTGCTTCCGAGAGCAAGTCATTGTAGTGTTTGATTCCCCACAGCATCTCCGTGTCGTCTGCACAAGTAAAATGTTGCTCAGAACATAGTTCTAGTCTTCTTCCTTGACCAACATTAAGAACACTGTTTTTAAAATCGGTCTAGGCGGCCATCTAGAAGTTAGATGGTCCTAGATCGAACCGAAAATCTCATGTTTGGTAGATTTGTGGCGCCTAGGAGGCTATGTTCGGCGTCTAGGTGGTCTTGTTCGGCCATGTTCGATCAGTTGTTCGGATTAAAAAAAAGAAGAAGAAATATTATGTTAAATACCTTCATGTTTTATGTTTATTACACTGTGTACTCCTATTTTGAAATTAATTACACGCGCGAGGTATCCCTTTTCTTTAGAAAAAAAAAAAATTTAAACATAGAGGTAGCTAGTATTATATCTTTCTATAGAAAATATAAAACATATGGATACCTCTTGTAATTAGTTTAAAAGTAGGGATACCTTATGTTTTAAAACATAAAACATAGAAATAGTTAACGTAAATAACCTTTTTTTATTTCAAATATAAAAAAAAAAATGATGAATTGTAGTATAGATTTAGAACATGTTTAGATTTCAAATTCAGAATTTCAAACTTCAAATTTGTATTTTTGATTTCAAATTTCAAAAAAAATTATGAATTGTAGTATGAATTTAGAATATATTTGGATTTCAAATTCTGAATTTCAAACTTCAAATTTGGATTTTTTTTATTTCAAATTAAAAAAAAATGTTCGACCACCTAAGCACTAGGAGGCTCTCCACCGCATCGAATCCGTCTAGCGAATTTTAGGACACTGATTAAGAAAGATGGCAGACACTTACTAATGAACGAGTAAGGAGTTAGCGACTTGTAGTTGAAGTTAAAGACTGTCATGAGATTGTCGAAGTTAGGGTGCTGGACCACGAGGTTCCAGTGAGAGTAGTTCATCCCGTAGTTGAAATTCGTTACGGTAACCTTCACCCGCCAGTAATCTCTGTAGTTGAGCTTAACATGCCAGTGCACTCTTATTGGGCACATATGAGATGTGCACTGTACCAGTGGCCGGTTGAGGACAGAAACTAAATAGGGAGAATCGCCCCAGAGAACAATGCCAACACGATGAGCAGGAAAACTTCAAGATGATTTTTTTTAAAGTTAAATAAGTAAATATTACGAACGTACTCGACACAGCTTCCAGGTTGTGTCAGATTGTTCTGACAGCCACATGTACATATTGGGCAGTTGACGATTGTGTCATTGTAGAAAGACGAGAGCGAGACACAGCATGTTGGTTGGGTACTTCTGGGAGAGGAATTGGGAATAAGTGCAACTCACGTTCCATGTCACTGCAATAAGATGAAGATCGTGCTTAGCTTCCACAACGACAACAATGTAGGCCTTATATCCCAAATTTTTTGGGGTAATCTTTTTTCTACGATTCAGCTTCACTAAGGAACATGTTGCTGTAATCATTAACAAAAATTGGTGTTAATGATAGTTATTTGGAAATATTTGCTTAAATGAATGGTTCAAGGAAGCCTAACTATTGGGTGTTCAAGTCACAATAATGATGTTATTATAGTGAAAAATACAGATTAATTAAGCCAAACAAATTGAACAGAAAGCCTAACATGGGCAGAAATGATGTAATAAGTAGTCCTCAAACAGATTTAACCACAAAAACACTGTTCAAGTTTTCAAGATGAGCTAAGATTCTTGATAACCGAAATATTCAGCACATTACTCAAAGCCTGTGTTGTTCTCCTCCCATCCTCGCTAACAAACTTGCTAGGCTTCACAATCTCTGCTACTCCACATGTATATCCTGCCAAACCCACAGTTATCTAGAATGCGCTGAGGGCATTCGCTGGATCTTGACCCTGTGAGCTAATTACCCCACCCTTGCAACAATTCGCTATTTGCTTATTGTAGGGAGTTCCTGGAAGTAGATCAACCACTGTGGGATTCTTCTTACAGCAATGCGGAATGTCTTCTCTAAATCTTGAGCAGTCGTCCTGCTCCATAGTTTGAGCCCCTAGCATATCCCAGATAACCTCCTCCTTCGCCCATGTCCAACCCTGTGTCCATCCTAGGAGACAACAGCCCGAAAGTACACACGAGGTATCAAGTTGGTATCTATCAAAGTTTTGTCATTTTTTTTTTTAAGGTATCAAGTTAATACCCTAAAATTTGAATAGTTGAGGGTATCAAGTTGTAGTACATCGAGACAACAGCCTGGAAGTACACATAAACTACTTTTCTTATATTATGTTTACACTTTACATATTGGTTAGCCTGATAAGTGAATGCAAAATAGTACCACAAGTTCATTTCATAATGGAGTCAGGAACAGGATTGCTGTGAAGATTAAGTTGATTGAAGCATTATAATTACAATGTAGCCATCTTCAGTCCATTTCTTAACATCCCATTTGATAGTTATGTTTCCATTAGGGTCCAGGGAATCATAGGCTTCTGCATAAGTAAAACAAAGAAACATGTATCAGACTAGAGCATCGATTTTGGTTCAAAAAATAAAAATGTGTTATAGATTCGCTTGGGCATGGAGCATGAATGCAAGTCAACAAGGTTGCGCATAAGGTTCAAGCCAAAAAAAATTGTAAGTTTTACTTTAAGACAACTGTGGGCAATATAAATACCAACAGTTGCGGTGATTTAGCTCGTCTAACCAACAAGCAGGTCTTCACGTGAGAATAAATCTCGTTTTTTCTGTCGATTTATATGATTGAAAGACCTCTACCTACCTAAAGTGCTATGTCCAAATCATAGGTTCCAGTATTGGCCCATACTGGTCCAACACGGACGATACCGATACTGTTTGGTATGTTCCGATCCGATATCAACAATGGGGAGTAACTTTTCAGTCAATTCGTCAAAGAAAATTGAACGAAAAAGACCAATCAGCAAGGGTGTAAAAAATAGTAAGGTGGTAAAAACATATAAAAGAAGAAAACTTATATATCACAGGTAAACCAATCGGTAAGGGTAGTGACTATTATTTCATTCAATTTTAAAACTACTAAAAACCAACACAAAAAATACTTAAAGTTATGTCTAAATGTATAAAAATAAAAATTCTAAAATTTTAATAATTTATTATAATTATTTGCTTTTTGATACAAAAAATTGACACCTCGATCTGAAACCGTTGATACCGTCGATACCTTCGATACCGATATTCATAGGAAGGGTCCGATATCAATACTACGAACCTTGGTCCAAAGAGTTCAAGCATCAACAACTTACAAATTATTTTTTGTTAACTACTTTGGTCTTTGAAGATGTGGCTAAACTTAAATTTATAATACGATATGCCAATATCTTGTCTAAAGTAGAGATTTTATTGTTGTCTTGCTAAGTATTCGGAGAATTTTACTTTGACATTGTAACTTGTGAACATTTTCAAAAAATTAGATATTACTAATAAATCTGGACAAAGCAAGGATATATAGCCTTGAGATTTATTGATCCAAGGTTATTAATCCTTCTAAAAAGTCTCATATCTTACTCAACCAAACAATAGCAACATGCTCTAAACCCATAGAATTCACAAGCAGAATCATCAATTCCTTGTCGAGAACAAAATATTCCCTTTTCTCTTCTCATCATCAATTCTTCAATAATAGTATTAAATTATTAATATAACTTAAAAGAAAAACAATCTAATTTTTGCGTCAGCACGTTGGATGACACTATTAAGAAACACTCTACCTACTTAAAGTGATACGTTTAACATAGTTTGCAGTATCGGCCGGCACCGATCCGATACGGTCGATATCGATATGGTTTGACATGTCCTAATCCGATACTGATCGATACCCGATACTGACCGATACCGACATTTGCGGACGTCTTTTTCGATTAATTCGGAAAAGAAAATTGAATAAAAAGACCAATCAGCAAGGTGTAAAAGAATAATAAGATTGTAAAAGCATGTAAAAGAAGAAAACTTATCTATTGCATGTAAACCAATAGGCAATGGTGACTACTATTTTATTTAAATCAAAAATACTAAGAAATATGCCTAAATGTATAAATATATTTTATAAAATCTTAATAGTTTATTAATAATTATTTAGTTTTCGATACCAACAAATCTTATACTCCGATCCAAATCAGTCGATATTGCAGATACAGCTGATACCGCTACTTATAGGAATGGTCTCATACCGGTAACCTTGACGTTTAAATGAATTCTAACAATGATATCTTTATAATTACATCTTGTACAAAATTGAACCTTCTCTGTAGTTTGCTGGCTAAGCCTAAATTTATCATGTGATGTGCCAAAAGCTCAAGTACACAAAGATTTTATTTGTGTCTAATACAAACTCATAGTAATTAAATATACTTATTAGTGGCTACAAAGATACATTCAATAAAGGAAGAGTATGGTCAGGAATACTACGGAGGATAAATGCTAAGATTAATTTACATCTGTTGTACCTCCGGTCGCACATTAAAGGTCATGTGCTGACCTGGTTTCAGTGTATGTATTTTGGGTGTCTACAAGTTTACCCTCAAGAGACGGCATATATCTCTGTCCATACACTTAGGTGAGTTCCTTTTAAGAGAGTTTAATATTTTCCAGCACGAAGCCTTACTCTTCCGTGAGGTGCTATGCCGCTGTGACATGGCTCGCAGCCGAGGTTAACTACCTCTTGTGGTGTCTTCCACAGTAACATAAGGTCATTAGCCTCTTAGTAGTGTTGTACTACATTCCAGCATGAAGCCTTGCACTTTCGTGCGGTGCTAAACCGCTGTGACATGGCTCGCAGCTGAGGTTAACTACCTCTTGTGGTATCACCCACTATAACATGAGGTCAATGGCCTCTTAGCAGTATTATGCTACAACTCTCTATCTTTTCAGTATTAGACTACCTGCCTATTTGTGGTGCTACTGCCGCTGTGAGGAGAGTGGTTGATGAGGACACATGCAAGGGAGGAGAGTGGTTGATGAGCTCCGGCGAGTTCCGTTGAAGGCAGCAGGGAGGATGAGGTGGATGGCGGCGTTGGGTTTAGTCGAGTTTGTCGACTGGATGGGGAAGGCAGGTCGACGGTCGGCTTCTCCGACGCTGGGCAGTCGTTCAGCGGAAGAAGGCCGGCGAGTTGGCCGCGGGGAACTGGATCATGGAGTCTCCGGTGAGGGGGAGAACTCGACGATCATGGGGGTTCGCCGCTCCGGGGTCGGGGAGACCAGAGCTCCGACTGCGGTGTAGTCGGGAACTCGGGGACGACACCGGAGTCGCTCGGGGTCGAGATGACGGGGAGAGGTCGTCGAGATGGTGGCGGTTCTGGTCGATGAGGTGGCTCGGCGTTAATGGCGGAGGTGCAGGGAGAGCTCCGGCCATGGGTGTCCGGCCAAGGAAGACTCGGGGTGAAGAAGGAGAAGGAACAGTAGGGAGGGCTTGGGATGACGGCTGCTGTGTATAAAGAGTTTGTAAAAGAAAATAAAATAAAAAAAGGGTTTAGGAAGAGGATATTTATGTGATGTTGGTGTTGACCTAAAATAGGTTTGACTGGTCAACCCCTCTTGGTTTGGGCCTTGGTCTACAATCCTGGGAGTGGGTCTGGTTCAGTGTGGTTTGAGTCAGTTTTGTTTGGTTTAATTTGGTTCAAGTGAACCGGGTTCAGGCATGGTTTAAATAGATTTAATTTTACCTTGGTTTTTAGGGCTTTAAAAACGATTCCGGAGTCCAATAAATTCGCAGAAAATTACCCTATGTCTGGTTTTCCATTTTACACCATAAAATATTATTTCCATAATATTTTAATATTAATTAATATCATTTAAAAATATTTTATTCACAAAATTCCTTAGTTTTATTTCTAGAAAAATACAGAAAAATTTGGGAAAATATATTTTAAAATTTTTAGAAAAATCAGGGTGTTTACAATCTACCAAATTTATAAAAATTTCGTCCTCGAAATTAACAGTAAGCCATGGTAGAAGTCAATGATGGTATAAGATTCGCATTGGTTAAATGCAAGGCTAGGTTTAAAGGAGTGGGCGATGTATACACGTTGCACATTCCGATAATCATGGAAAAAATCCACATGGGCGAAAAATAGGTTTCTTCAGGCGTCATGTCAATGAGGTGGACACCTAAATGCTCTTTTGCATGAAAATGCCCGACCATTAAAATATTGCACAAAGATGGAAATGGAAGATGGGCATGTCTAGGACAAGGGTGTGGAATTTGTAGGAAGGCAGTGACTAGGGAACTGCTCTAATTTATCGAAGCAATGGTAAGGTGCGTCAAGAGATACCATATTGTAAAACTAAATGAAAAATGCCGTGTTCTATTTCTAAGTGGATTCGAGCTAGCCTCAGTCTCACTATCTTCGCCGAGTAGGTCAAATTCTTAGGTGAGGGGGTTTCACAATCAAGCCAACTTAAAACAATGTGTCCTCCAAATTAAATAAGGCATAATCTGTTAATCCTTCATGTACATAAGGCAAGTCAATCGCAATCTCTTTGCAATAATTAAAATCCTAATCATATCCATTGCAATCACTTCAAGGTTAAGCTGACCACTGTTCCAATCAAAATTCAACCTATGGTTATCTCTTCTCATTTTTTTTTTCAATTTATCCATATCCAAATTTAAATTAAATCCATATAACATCTTCAAGATTGAAATACGCATATAAATTTTACCTCACGATCTTCAATTATCATAATCTCCTCTAGAAGTAATTCGAGTCCCTTATTATTCGTATTTTTTACTTATAAATTTTTGTATGCTTCAACTTTTTAATTTCATTCACATCCTCAATATTTCAAACAGGTAGTCCAACCAAAATTTTAAATTCTTAATTCAAATCATCAAATTGAAAAATAATTTAAATGTCGTCCACCAATGCTCAAATCTGAAATTCTATATTTATCCTCCAAATTCAAATTGACGATCCTACCTTCATTGTTCAATTTTTTTTTTAATCATGTACTTAAGGTATAAATATTGGGTCCTCAATATCAATTCATTAATCTCCATCATCTTAGTCATTCTTCTAAAATTTTTAAAATTAAAATGGCTTGAACCTCTCCCAATCTAATCTTACTCGATCACAATCTAAAAGAAATTCCTCTCGAGTTGACAATGCCCTGCTACCCAACTTACAATTTATCCATCTATCACATAAGGCTATATACCTTAAGAAAATATTTCTTAATTTGTTTACTCATGTCCTTCAATCCTCGAAACTTCAACACCGATCATATCACATATGATATGTCCTTAATTACGAAAGAATAATCCTCAAGTATGTGATCGGCCTATGGGGTATATCTAGTACTCTCTGTGTATCGAACTTATACCAAGCACGAGGTTTCGTCTTTCCAAAATAAGGGAAGACGAAGATTAATAATAAAGGGTTCAAGGGAGAGTAAATAGAATAGAAGTATCGGGATCAAGGCATTTAAAGAATTCAAATATGAATTGTCAAAGCAGTCGTGGATTAAAATCCTATTTTAGTAATCCTTTGTTCTCATGCTCATATTAGTACAGTTATGTAGTCAATACGATCTACTCAGACATATCTAGAGGGCAAGTACAGGTGTCTACTAGTCAACTATATATCTCAATCCACGTAAAGTAGTTATACGATGGGCGAATCAAGCGCACTATGATTGATCAGACCGTAATACACTGATTCTGAAATGTATTATTGTGGGCCTCCCCAATAATACATATGTCATGAACAAGCTCGATAAAAATAAGCTTGCAAAACTAGGCTATAAAATAGCAGCATAAGTCAAGGTAGTATTTGAAATATAAGTACGCCAGATGATGATGAAAGGAGGTACAAATTATTCAAGTTCACAAAACAAAATAAGCAACAGTAATAAAAGACTCTACAATCTCTACAGTTATCATACAACCTCCTTGTTTACGTCGCTAGTCGACCAAATAGGGACAAGGACTTCTAAATTCTATTGTCTGAATAACACTGCCATCTTTTGCTAATATACAATTAATGTCATCCAATTACACTACCCAACTTATAAGAATTATACTAGTACCGTGACAGTCTTAAGAGGATCCTGCAAGATAACCTTGCACATGTAAATAAAACAGAAACTCTTATTAGGGTATATGAGAAAAGATCTTGGTACTCTTTATGGTCTCTTATGGTATCATGCAAGTAATGGTCATCTTAAGTCTTAGTCATAGCGCTCATAGGTCATGTGTCAATAGCGAGAATGGAAAGGTTACTAATCTCAAGGGAAAGGGAATATAACTCGTATCGAGGTGGGGGTACAAATTACGTGATTTAACACTAAGGGATAATCATCGGGTCACAATCTACAAGATTAACTCGAACTTATCGAACTCTAACAACCAACACAAAATTTTCAAATTCAAGACTACAACTATGCTCCTAGCAAACTGTGGGTCCTTAACAAGGAATAAAATTACTTGGCCTACTATCAGAAGTGTCAGGTGGCACGAATTGAAAGACGGAGAAAAGAAGAACATATTTTAGTCGTTGCATATTAGCAAACGTTAAGGTCGCAGATGAACAACATAGGAAATTAAAATATGGGGATCTAGATAATATCATGGTTTACTAAGGTGAAGGTGGCGAGCAACTCTCCGTGTTTGAGGTATGAGCTCAAGGGAAATGTCATACTCGTTGATCTGGGCTTCTTGAGGTACTGTCTGCTAATATCACGACACGAACCTATATCCTAACACTATCTCTCTATGCACATTAGGTTCAGTCCTAACATTCGATCTCAGATTTCTATTGGTTCCTCATGAGTGGGGTCAAACACTAGGGTCAAACATTATGGTAAAACTTCTAACTAACTCTAGTAGTGTCTATACTACTCTCAAGTCTTCACAATACATCAGGGGTAATGGTAAACCAATTCTAGAGATAAGGAATTCTAAGGTTCCCTAGATATGCTAACTTAGTGGGGTGTCAACACTCTAGTGGTACTCTTAATAGGAATGTTACCTTACTTATCATTCTATCAACAGGGACTTCTATATTCTAGGAGAAGGCTACACTCAAGGAACTAATGAGAAGGCACATGAATCAAGCAGGATGTAGTTATTCAACGGAATAGATTGGAAGGAGGATGAGTCATAGTCAGTTGTGGATGAGATCCTATACTCTAATCCTAGGTACAGGCTTGCTCAGTCCCTAAGTTGAAACCAAACAATTTAGTCGTAGACCTGCATGGGCCACCACAAAAACCATGTCACGCCCCAGTCCCAAAATACCGAGGGATCGGATACGTGGCAATGGCCAGCAGCACACACTAATGGACAAACCCAATTTAATGGATCCATCAGGGCATACTTATGCTGTAAAAACAAGTCTACGACAACATGGCACATCTAATCTCATCCACACAAGATATAAAATATGATCCACAGAATAAATAAGGAATGTAAATTATCAACCAGTCTCAACAAAGTATTTCGGAGAACAACCCGATAAATATCTGATACAATGGTTCAACAGACCATTAATATAAAAGACTGAAATAAATAATAAATACTGAGCATGAACATGGATGCTCAAGAAAAGTCTTCGGCTAACACCTCATTCTCGGATGGCGGTACAGCCCCTGGATCAGCTCCTGCTGCGGTCCCGTATACCTTGGGATAGATCTCGTCCTCAAATCCTGGGGACATAATCCATATCCAGGTCCTCAGGGGACATAGCAAGGTACAGAAAATATACAATCCAGAATATAAGCAGTGCAGCAAATAATGAGATAAATAGGGCAAGTAAGTAACCATCTATGTGAAAATGCAAGTGAGAGCAGCACGAGTACTCAGGCTGAGCCACTACAAGCTCTGTGTCGGGGAGCCGGTAGTGGTAATAACACGTAATGTGCCTAGCTCTGCTACGAGAGTCTACGGCCTCACAATAGTAGTAGATATATATAGAAAATAGCCTGTAGCCTGTGTGTCTCTCCCCACCCAATGTAACCACACATATCATGACCATAACGTCTCATGTCCATGTCAAGCGGGATCATAGCTAATGCAACAAGTCATAAGTATCTATGAATATAGTATCTCTGTCAAGTCATGTATCTTATACAGAATCACCACGAATATCTCAGGAATATCCTGTCTCATGAATGGTGTCAAGTGTCCTGGGTCATATGGTACTTGATAAGACAAGTACGAGAATATAAAGTGTCAAGAATGTCCATCTCTAGATGACAATACACAACACCGCGTACGGTGTTGGCACCCGACTAATAATCGGACGCTAAGTACGTCACACGGTCCTAGGTTAAGCATGCACAATAATATAATGAAGCAAGGAAAAATATGTAACAATACTGCAGAGTTTGGCAAGGTACACTTGCCTGACAAGCGGCTGTGTAGTCCGAATAAACAGCTCCTGAAGTCGTGCAGATAAATTCAACAGGTCTTCGGGGTCAGCGTGCACAGGTACGAAAATTAGGGTAACTGCTGCGGGTTGTCTGGCAAAGGTGACGAGTCCACGATGACGACGATGGCGACGGTACTGACGATGTGATGATTGGGTTATGGTTAAGAGGATGATTTGGCCAAATTTGGTTACCCAGCCACCTGGAATCATTCAACTCGGTTTTTCCATCTGATCCTGCATTATTTAATGGATCTGCCCATACGGGCACATCAGCCTGAAATGAGTGACCAAAAGGTATCCGCGTTCTGTGAATTTCGCTTTCACCAAGGTTCAACAATGTCCTTCGCGACCTACGAATTGGTTGATTTTGTATATCATAGGAACCCATTCCTGCACTTGGTTTGTTCTGAGATTTATCTGATGAAAGATTAGCAGTGCCAGTGCACGTTGAATGTAGAAACGTATTGGTTCTCTGTTTTATCCCACAGCTGGTGAGCCCAGGTGTTCCAAGAGTGATATTGTATATCCATGTCTGACACACGAAAGTATAAATGGACACCATAGTGATGCCACTTCTCCGTTCTTGCAGCATAGTCCCAAATGGACTAAATTGGATACTCCTCAAGCAGATAAGTGTTCATTCACCCAAGCACTAACCCAGCACATGATACTCATACGTACAGCTGCCAAGGAAGCCATACTCCTCCTCCTTTTACTGAGAAGCTTACAGACGTGATCTTTGATTCTAATATGGAGATGAGGACACATGCAAGGGAGGAGAGTGGTTGATGAGCTCCGACGAGTTCCGTCGAAGGCAGCAGGGAGGATGAGGTGGATGGCGGCGTTGGGTTTAGTCGAGTTCGTCGACTGGATGGGGAAGGCAGGTCTACGGTCGGCTTCTCCGACGCTGGGCAGTCATTCAGCGGAAGAAGGCCGGCGAGTTGGCCGCGGAGAACTGGATCGTGGAGTCTCCGGTGAGGTGGAGAACTCGACGATCATGGGGGTTCGCCGCTCCGTGGTCGGGGAGACCAGAGCTCCGGCTGCGGTATAGTCGGGAACTCGGGGACGACACCGGAGCCGCTCGGGGTCGAGATGACGGGGAGAGGTCGTCGAGATGGTGGCGGTTCTGGTCGACGAGGTGGCTTGGCGTTAATGGCGGAGGTGCAGGGAGAGCTCCGGCCATGGGTGTCCGGCCAAGGAAGACTCGGGGTGAAGAAGGAGAAGGAACAGTAGGGAGGGCTTGGGATGACGGCTGCTGTGTATAAAGAATTTGGAAAAGAAAATAAAATAAAAAAAGGGTCTAGGAAGAGGATATTTATGTGATGTTGGTGTTGACCTAAAATAGGTTTGACTAGTCAACCCCTCTTGGTTTGGGCCTTGGTCTACAATCCTGGGAGTGGGTCTGGTTCAGTGTGGTTTGAGTCGGTTTGGTTTGGTTTAATTTGGTTCAAGTGAACCGGGTTCAGGCATGGTTTAAATAGGTTTAATTTTACCTTGGTTTTCAGGGCTATAAAAATGATTCCGGAGTCCAATAAATTCACAGAAAATTACCCTATGTCTGGTTTTCCATTTTACACCATAAAATATTATTTTCATAATATTTTAATATTAATTAATATCATTTAAAAAAATTTTATTCACAAAATCACTTAGTTTTATTTCTAGAAAAATACAGAAAAATTTGGGAAAATATATTTTAAAATTTTTAGAAAAATCAGGGTGTTTACATGCACACTTTGTCTTCAAGACCCTTGACGATAAAACATCCTGGCTGCATGTAGATCTCCTCTGTCAGTTCACCATTCAGAAATACTGTCTTGACGTCCATATTATGAATCACCAAACTGTGAATAACACTAAGTGCAATCAGCATCCTGATAGTCATTATCCATTCAACGGGAGCATAGGTATCAAAGTAATCAATCCCCTGTTGTTGAGAAAACCCCTTGGCTATTAGCCTGGCCTTGAACTTGGCAACAGTTTCGTCCGCCTTTATCTTCTTCTTGAAGATCCACTTGCATTTGATGGATTTAGCTCCTTCAGGCAGATCGACTAACTTCTAAGTATTATTAGAAGTTATCGAGTCAAACTCGTCTTTGACAGCCTCTTTCCAGAAAATAGCATCTCTGGTCTTCATTGCCTCATCATTGGTAAGCGGATCAGCTTCCATACGATAGATAACAAAGTCTTTTCCGAAGACCTTTGGCCTCCTCACTCGCTTTGATCTCAGCTCAGCGGATTCTGATTCAAATGTTGTCTCTTCAACGATAACTTCTTCTCAGACTACTTCTCTCTGAGAGGTACTTGCCTCGTCTGTGCTAGCAGCATTATTCGGAACATCCGCGAGAATAATATTCTTGTGTCTAGCAAACTTGTCTTCAAAAAAATTTTCACCAGATTCTATGATATGATTAGATTCAATATCAAGGAATCTCCTAGCATCACTCTTATCAGCATAGCCCAAAATATAGTCATCGTAGTCCTCGTTACTAGCTTTTGTATCTTGAGGTCTGGAAGCTTCACATACGCCAGACAACCCTACACTCGAATAAAATTCAAGTTGGGTATAACCTTGAACCAGGCTTCGTGAGAAGTAATGTCAGATATCGCGAATGGCACTATATTCATAATAAATGTGGTCGTAAACGCAGCTTCTCCCTAAAAGCACTTTGGAAGTCCTGTTGTCAGCAACATGGAGTTCATCATCTCTGTCATCGTTCTGTTCTTTCTTTCTACCACTCTATTAGATTGGGGAGAATATAAAACGGTCATTTTCTTAATAATTCCATGTTCTTTGTAGAACGATATAAATTTCAAGGAACGGTAATCTATGCCGCGATCGCTTCTGAGTCTTTTGAGTTGTTGATCGGTTTGATATTCTGCTTCAGCCTTAAAGTCTTTGAAATACTCGAATATTTTATCCTTAAGACTTGAGAAGATATAAGAATGCTTACTTCAAGAATTTGTCAATGAAGGTAATAAAATACTTTATTCTGGCCTTTGTGGAGAATTGCTTGAAGTTACAAATATCTGAGTGTACCAACTCTAGAAGATCTGTACTTTGGTTTGCCCTTCTATATGGCTTCCCGAAGATCTTTGTTTATGCACAGACTTAACATTTCTCCACCTCCTTGCCCCCGTATATGGAGATAAGGCATAGACTAGATATCGTGTTAATGCGTTTACAGTGCACATGTCCTAGTCTATTTTGCCATAACTCAAGAGAATAATCAAAAGTAGAGACTGCATTGATATAAATAGAAGAAGTTACAAGCTGCAGTTTAAACATTCCTTCTGTACATAAAGCTTTTTCAAAGTATGTTCCCTTGTAGGATATCACCATCTGACCGGCATTTATATCCATCCTCAAGTCCGATTTGCACAACAGACTCCCAGAGACCAGATTCTTAGCAATTATTGGTACGTGCTTTACGTTCTCCAGAGTAAGTGACTTTTTTAAAGTTATCTTCAGTACTACTGTACTAGTCCACAAAATATCAGCTTGTGACTTGTCCGCCATCGAGGCCTTCTCATGGGTTGGCTCATACTTGGTGAACAACTCCTTCTTAAAGCATAAATAGCAAGATTCACCAGTGTCCACCCACTAGTCAGTATCCACGCTATATGACTCAACCTGTGCAATCATATAACATGGTTAAGATCACAGTTGTAGCATGTTGTAGCATGTCACATCAGTTTTTGGTTTTGGTTGAATTGAGCCGACTTCACCTTCAGCTGGTTGAAGTCCTTTTTTTTTCTTATAAGAATTTTTTTTCTTTCCTTTAGAATTACTAGCATGTACCATGTTGGCCTTAGCCAACTACTTGGACAAGGAGTCCAAATTCAGTTTTCTTCTGACTTTATCTTCAATATGAATCCAGTAAAGAAGATTGTCGAGCTGGATCTCTATCTTTTTTCTGTACATGTTAGTCTTGAACTTGATCCATCCTGGTGGAAGTTTGGTGATGATAGCCCCCACCATAAACTTTTCTTCCTGCTTCATTCCCTCTTCCTTAAATTTTTGCTGCATCTTCAGAAGTTTCTTGACTTGTGGTAACATCACCTTCTCATCTTTAAATTGTAGAGTGAAAAATTTCTTGACGAGATATATTTTAGATATTTTCTCGTCAGTTTTGTCGTGCTTCTCACGAGATTCCCAGACATCTCTTGTCTTTTTCTTCTTGCTGTAGGATTCTGCCATTGAGTCATCCAAAGTATTTAGGAACAACAACCTGCAAAGGTCGTTATCTTGCTTCCACTTAGAGTGCGCTTCCTGTGCCATCCTGCGCCATGCCAATTGTAAGATCTCCTTCATCTTCGAGAATGGTAGGTTCAGGATCAACCAACACATAAGCAACATTGACAAGTTGAAGATTCAAGGAGATCTTCCTCTTCCAAATGTTATAGTGTTTGTCATCAAACTTTTTAAGCTTGTGAAAGCTAGTATCGAGAAGGTTTGCATGGTTGTCCATTCTAACTCGGTTCTTGTCTTGAGATTGTTAGTCCCGAAGTCAGATCATAGAAGAAATGATCCACAAAGTGTCATGCCCCGATCTCCCGTGGTCCCGATCGTTCTCCGCCAAGAACGAATCACCGCGCCAGCGCTCCCGCTGGACGATCATTCCCCTTGGGACGTGATGCCATGCAAGCCTAGAGATGCTCTCGCATAAGGCAACAATACTAGTCGTCTTGGTTATCATCGAACTGATCGAGTTTACAGCGGAGGAGCAGTGTTACAAACTATAATCTATCTGAGTATACAAAGCAAAACTCAAGGCATGAGACATTATGTCCCTCTATACAAAAGTATCACAAAATATCTTGATACAGGTCAATGCATCGACTCCAAATTTTTGGGCATGAGTCAATGCTCTCGCACAATGCTCTCGCACAATGCATCGACTCCAAAATATCTGGGATAAGGCACGGCTATCGCTTCCTCTATCACAAACCGCACCCAGAATTTGGGCACAAGTCGTGGGTACGTCCAGCCTACGCCGCAACATCGACGGTAGAACGTTGTCTAGGTCTCAAATATACTAAACATAACTCATAACCTGTTAATGATATCAACTCCATACGGAGGAAAATAAAATGAACATCTTTCAATAGCTCATAATGTATTCTCAATCATAATAACTATAAGAAATAAAGGGCACAATAAAAGACAAGAAGTACTGACATAAGTCAAGCACAATGACTCAAATAGAGATAAACTACAGTCTAGTTGTCCAACATAATAGTCTCAACAAGTCTCAAAATAAACTCAACATCAGTCTCAATATAAGTCTCAACATAAACTTGAATGCATAAAATAATAACTGTCTAAATAGCTGCAGGTAGTGTCTCCTCTAAGGGAATGGACTCCTATAAGCTCTCTAGTATGTAGTCTCCTTCTACACCTAGTCCATAGTGTGTAGGACATAAGTCCTCAAGATCCTTTGGAAAAAATATCCAGTTAGGATTGGAGCGAAGTACAAGCACTAACAGCAGTTCCATATATATTGACAAAAACTATAATACAGTGTAAAGAAATATAAGATAGATATAAATACTGGCAATAAGAAATACTGGTGAATATGAAGTACTGGAAATAAGAAATGCTGGAGCATATATCATCATCAATGGTATAACTAGCAATGAACAGGAATACAAGTGAATGCTAGAGTAATGAACTAGAATATAAGTGAATGCTAGAACAATAAACTGGAAATACATGAATAGAATATCTAGCTAAGTATGTGAAACATCAGTCTATCATGTGATTGACTTGGGACTGATCAGGCTTATTACATATGATTAGCTATGATTCATGTAAGGTCAGGCTAACCATCAAGTTAGCTACGATACGAGCAATAGTCAGGCTAATCTTACATAATAGGCTATGAGGCATGTAATTGTCAGGTTGCACCCGACGTGAGGTATGGGGTGAGCTATAATTCATGTAGAGTTGGGTATGATCACATAATCTACTAATATCTTCCTGTCCCTAGCTAGCACGATGGATTCCAATCATGACTCCTCATGACAGGTATCGATGATGCCAACTCGTGTATCCACCGTGTCAGAATCATGTATGCTATACAACTAGAATCATAGAGATGATCAACATAATAAAAATTGTCAGAGAATATACTCGCCTGTGGTCCTCTGTTGGCAATACCAATATCCTGTTTCTGAGGTCTTGTCTGAATAATCCAACAGTCCTATAGACATTATTTAATAATAATACAGCATCAGTCGTTACACTTGTGTACATACAATCATAAATATACTAAACTCAGAGACTACGCTAGGGGTGATACTGGTCAACTAACCGGGTCAAATGTGCATCTAACTGCACAATTGTCATATCCTCAAATGTGGTGCATAATCAGATAGTCAATCACTAACACATGTCTAGCCATTACGTTGGTGTACACAAGGCAGACAGTTCACTAACATTCAGGGTCACATAGTCATATGCAATACAGGGTACCCATAATTAACACTCATGGTCTTATACAATTATATTACAGTCATACCTACTACTAGTAATTAATTTCCATAATATATATACCAATTAGTTATTATACACACACGCATGCACACGCACTAGTTTCTAGGTTTGCTTGCATAGTGTCTAGCGATGAACATCTAACAAAATTTATCATGTAGCAATACGCTAAATCCTAACTCTATTCACACATGTACATACATACAATATGAACAAGTTGAACCTGCATGCATGTGAACGAGGGAGTGTATTTGACGTCGAGGTGGTGCTTGGTTGCGTCACGGTGGAGGGCTTGGCTGCTGCCCAGGCGAGGGAGGTCAGCTGCTCCAGTGCTGTATCGTCGGTCCGGCGAGTGGAGTCGGGTTAATGGTGATGATGATGAAGGAAGGCGTCTGTGGTTCAGTCGTCGAGCGAAGGAGATGGGGTTGGCGTTCAGGCTGTCGGGTCATGCTGGTGGCGGTGATGGAGAAGTCGGGAATGGGTTGTCCAGGCGAGGGGAGGCAGTTATTCAGCGGTTGACGGAGTCGTGCGGTCGAGGGGAGTCGGGGGTGACTGCTGCTTCGTGGGGTCGACGGGTGTACTGTGGATCCGGTGGATGCGGCTCGTCAGACAGGCGGGTCACAGTAGAGGTGAATAGGGAAGGAGACGGGTCAGGTGTTTACGCGGGGGATCGCCGGGGCTCTGGCGAGTTGGAGGTGGACGGAAGGGAATGGAGATGGTAGGTTGATGGGGAGGAAGATGTAATCGACTAGGGTTGATGGTTCATGAAATAATAAAAAAAAGTTGTATATATATGTAGAGAAAATAGGGTTGATGTAATCCTAGGGAATTGGGCCGGTCAACCACTCATTGGGATGGGACTTGCTTTCTACATGTAGAAATTTGGAGGTCTAGGATTGTATTGTTTGAAATGGATAGTTAGGATTTGATGAGGGGGAAGGATGTTGAGTGTCCCACACTCCAAAATTATGGGAAAAATCACATGTGACTGGTCAATGAAGGAAGGGAAGATTCTTCATGTGTTTGGTCCAATGGAAAGTGGACACCTCACTGCACTTTTGCATAAAAGTCCCAACATTTGGAAAATTATACAAAGTGGGGTTTTGGATTAAATGAGGAAAAAAAAATCATATTTGGTGTGATGTAGTGGTTAAAAAGGGTATTTGGTATTTAGTATAAATTTTGAGGGTGTGAATGGGGGTTTGATTTGGTGTTGGATCTAGTTTTGGGTTAAGTTGGGTCATTACACCGATTTAATTAAAATTAATATAAAAGGTGTTCTAAAATTAATTGGAAGTACATAGGGTTAAAATTTGGTAGGACACAAGTGTCAAAATAGAAGGCTGGCACGTCTAGGACAAGGACATGTAATTTGTTGGAAGATAAAAGTTAGTGTAGCGCTCCAAATATCAAAGCAACGGTAAGGTACAATAATCAAGTAGAATCACAACAATTAAAAATAATCCCTAATATTAAATCCCAAAAATGATAATTGATGTCCATAGTCCGATAATTTGGTCAGGGGCTCATCTAGGGGATTTTTAGGTCCAGTTCACTAACTCATGCATTTAAGGAACACTATATATAATATATAAATATCATGCAATATATTAATACATTTAAATAAATAAATAAAAAGACAAAAATATCCCTATTCTGGAATATGGTAGTGACAAGTTTACCCTCCTTACAAAAATTTTGTCCTCAAAATTGAAATAAACTAGCACAAGAACAAACAATCAAACAAATTTTTTTACCTCAAGTCTCGAAGAGATACGGATACTGCTCGCATATTTTGTCCTCTCTCTCCCAGGTTGACTCGCCTGGAGGGTGATGTCTCTATGCAACACGAACCAGGGAATAGTCTGGTTCCGTAATACCTTCTCTCTGTGATCCAAGATCTCTATGGGTTATTTGGGATAGCTGAGAGTCGTTCCAACCTCGATCTCCGAGTGATCTAGTATGTGACTAAGATCTACCACGTATCATCTCAGCTGCGACACATGGAATACGTCATGCACTCCTTCTAGTGCAGGAGGTAAGTCCAGTCTATAGGCTACTGCACTGACCCTTGCAAGGATTCAGAAAGGTCCGATGTAACGTGGACTAAGCTTTCCGCCTCTACCAAAATGAATCGTGCCCCATGTCGAAGAAATCCGTACGAACACCAAATTGCCAACCTAGAACAAACAATCTTAACACGCAATCTAAAATAAAATAATCACAAATCAAAATAACAAAACCTATACCTGAAACTCTAGGGGTCTACGGTGGCTATCGGCCCAATGTCGCTGTCTGTCCTGCGCCACTCGCAGCCTGTCTCTGATGAGTTTTACATTTTCTGCTGCATCCATGACCATTTATGGTCCTAACAAGGCTCTCTTTTCGACATCATCTCAAGATAATGGTGTACGACACCTCCGTCCATATAAAGCCTCGAATGGTAATATCTCAATACTCGTCTGGTAGCTGTTGTTGTAAGCAAACTCTACTAGGTGTAGATGATCCTCCCAAGAACCTCCGAGATCTAAAATGCAAGTACATAGCATATCTTCGAGAGTCTGTATAGTCCTTTTAGACTGCCCGTCTGTCTGGGGGTGATACGCGGTATTGAACTTGAGCTGAGTGCCTAAGCTAGCCTGCAGACTCCTCAAAAAATGGGAAGTGAAACGACTATCCCGATCTGAGATGATACTCACAAGAACTCTATGTAATATGACAATCTGCCGCACGTATATCTCTGCTAGCCTCTCTGTCGATGTACTCACTTTGAATGGTAAGAAGTGGGCTAATTTGGTCAACCTATCCACGATAACCCAAATCGCGTCCTTTTCTCCTGGAGAACGTGGAAGCCCTTAAACGAAGTCCATAGTCACGTGCTCCCACTTCCACTCTGAAATGGGTAAAGGTTGAAGCAATCCTCCTAGCCTCTGTCGATCTGCCTTTACCTGTTGACACACTAAACACCAAGATACAAAGCGTGCAACCTCGTGCTTTATATAATACCATTATACGTGCTCCCTCAGATCTCGATACATCTTGTTGGCACCGGGATGCATCGAGTACTGAGAGCAATGTGCCTCATGCAAAACCTCTTTGCGCATATCTCTACTCGGCACATACATCCTCGTGCCATGTCGTAAGGATCCATCATCAGCAATAGTGAAGTCGTCTGTCAATCCTGTCCGACCCTGTGCCCTGATACTCCTTAGAGTCTCATCATCATACTGTGCAACTCTAATTCTGTCCATCAGCTCTAATTGTATTTATAATCCCCATATCTGAATCTCAATACCTGAAACTAGCACTTCAATTTCCAAGCACTCAAGATCGACCAATAAATGTCTATTTGTCGTCAAGTACATAGCCATCGGATACCTGCTCAAGGTATCTGCGACTACGTTGGCCTTTCCTGGGTGGTACTATAATGAGATGTGAAAGTCTTTTATCAACTCCAACTACCTCCTCTGCCTCATATTCAACTCCTTCTGTGTAAATACGTACTTCAAGTTCTTGTGGTCCGTGAAGATCTCCACACGCTCTCCGTATAGATAGTATTTCCACAGCTTTAGAGCGAAGATAACTGCTGCCAACTCCAAATCATGGGTGGGATAGTTCTTTTCATGAGGGAATAATTGTCTTGAAGCATAGGCAATTACTTTTCCGTACTGCTGAAGAATGCAACCCAAACCCTTTCCTGAAGTATCACTGTAGATAGTGAAACCACCTGTCCCTGACGACAACGTCAAAACTGGAGCTGTCGTCAATCTCTTCTTCAGCTCTTCAAACGCGGCCCGACATTCCTCTGTCTAGACAAAATCCATATATTTCTTGGTCAGCCTAGTCATTGGTTCTGCAATCTTGGAGATGTCTTGTGCAAACCTTCTGTAGTATCCTGTTAGTCCGAGAAAACTTCTGATCTCAGCTACCGAACTGGGAGTAGCCCATGACTCTACTGCCTCGATCTTCTTTGGGTTAACTGAGATTCTGTCACCCGTTACCATATATGTAAGGAATTCAACCTTGTCAAGGAAGAACTCACACTTTGAAAGCTTTCCGTATAACTTCTCTTTTCTGAGAGTCTCCAAGACCATCCTCAGGTAACCAATTGATTGAAAAGATCATCTATCCTCGGTAGCGGTTATTTGTTCTTGATAGTGAGGTTGTTTAGAGCTCTATAATCGATACACATATGTACCATGCCGTCCTTCTTCGGTAAGAACAATACCAGAGCTCCCCATGGTGATGAACTGGATATGATAAAACCTTTGTCCTGCAGTTTCTCAACTTGCTTCTTTAGTTAGTCCAGCTCGCTGTTGTTTACTCTATACACGTGTTGTGAAATAGGCTCCGCTCCTGGTACCAAATCTATAGAAAATTTAATATCTCTGTCTGGCGGCAAGACTGATAACTCCTCTGGAAATACATCCAGGAACTCCGCTATCAGAGAATGTGGTAACTCCTCTTCTTCTTTTCTAGCTCCGCAAAAAGTTTCTCTGCTCCATTCCGCTGCTCCTCTGGTGACCTCAAACTCTAGCTCTCATGGCTGTTGAAATATTACTCTTCCTCCATGACAATCTATATTAGCATGATACATACTCAACCAGTCCATTCCGAGTACAATATTGTATCCCGAAAGTGGCATAACGAGTAAACTCACACTCAACTCTCGGCCTCCCAATGATACTCTCTGATCCTTGTAATAATCACGGACTAGGATAATACCTCCTCCAGTCGTGATATTGCAATTCCTATCTAATGGTTCCATTTCTAAACGATGCTTAAGGGCATAAGATATAGATACGAAACTATAGGAAGTGCCATAATTAAATAATGCAAGTGCTGGAATTGAATCGAGAGAAACTGAACCTAAAATCACGTCTCCAACTGGCTCGGCCTCCTCAATCATCATGGTGTATGCTCGTCCCCGAGGTGCACCTCTCTGCTGCTAATGGTGCTGAGCAAACCTCTGCTGCTATAGTGGAAGTGGAGGTCCCCTCTGCTGGCCTCCTGGTACAGTAGGTACTCTGGCTGGTCCTCTCTGAGCGGCTGCTCCACCCTGACGAGTCTGAATAGATGGACAGTCCCTCAGCTGATGTGCTGACAATCCACAGGACAAGCATGTACCCAACCACTTCTTGTAATTGTCTCTAGTATGTTCTATCTTCCCGCAATACGCACACTGGGCAGCGGGCTGAGTCTGCCTCTGTGGTTGTTGCTGCTAGATGTGTCCTTGAACTGGTGTCTGGTGCTGCTGCTGCTGCTGCTACTGCTACTGGTACGACCTCTGTTGTTGTTGAAAGTGTGGGCGCTTGGATGGTCCTGTGTTACCACTTGTTTCTCCATATGTGTCGCATTCTCTCTTGGGCCTGAGGTCCAAGTCATCTTCAGCAATCTGGACATCCATCAGAATACCCTCAAATATAGCAGTACGCTGTCCCAAAGTACGAGACTTGATCTCTCTAGTCTACCCCTTCCTAAATTTTTGGGCCCTGTCTCCTAGGTCTCGAATCATTGATGGCGCAAATCGACTAAAATGGCAAAACTCCATGGCGTATTCGTCAACTGACATGCTTTCTTGGACTAAGTCATGGAACTGACTTTCTACTACTCCCAAAGCTACACCAGGAAAGAACTTCTCCTTGAAGAGCTCCTTGAAGGCCTCCCAAGTAAGTCCTTCGTCAGCGAATCTCGGTTCCGTACGATACCACGTTAGTGCAATATCAAACATCTAATTGCCAGCGGCCTCGATCTCAAGAATCTTCGAAATCTGTGCCAAATGCAAGTTCCTCTCTATATCCTTTAGCCATTCGTCAGCTTAGAGTATCCCTTCGGTGCCTTTGAACTCTCGAGACATCATCCTTCTAAAGTCCACTATAGTACCCGGCCTCTAGTGCTGCTGGCCAGGATGCTGCTGGTGTTGTGCTACTCTCTACACAGCCTGGAGAGCCACCTAATGAGCATTCTCCATGCTCTCTCTCATCAGCTCTGTCTGTACTTGGTGCACTTCTGCCTGCACCCTCTGAGCCTCAGCTTGACCACACTGAGCTTCTGCTGTCACTCTCTGGGCCTCTAACATGCCTTGGATAAGTGTGAACATCTGTGCCCCGTCAGTGGGCATACCACCGGGTACCGGAGTCGGTGGTGGTGGAAGGTTCTCTGACACAACTGGGGCAACCCTCCGAACAGGTGGAGGAGGAATCCCAAAAGCTGTAGATACTCCCACATGAACAGGAGATGTAGGAGGAACTCCAGAAGTCTGTTTGTCAGGTCGAGAAGTGGCAGACCTCTCTGAAGTTGATGCTCTCAATCTCAAAGACCTAGTCTTCGGCGGCATCCTGAAGACAGATCAAAAATAATCAATTAAGGTAATAGATATGATATCATCAAGGAACGACAGTAAAATTCTAAGGAAGTAATTATCCAGAATAGCATTGTAAAGATCAGAATTCCTAGTTGTGATTGAGCATACTCTCATCCTAAATCCTATTTCCTATATTCTATCGCAGGGTCCCAGTAGTACAACTAAGTTATCGTACTACCACGATATCGCACAACTTGCAAAGCTTGACCTGCGTAGGCCACCACTAAAAATGTGTCATGACCTGCACCCAGAATTTGGGCATGAGTCGTGTGTACGTCCAGCCTATGTCGTAGCATCGGCGATAGAACACTGTCTAGGTCTCAAATATACTAAACATAACTCACAACCTATCGATGATATCAACTCCATACGGAGGATAATAAAATAAATCTCTCTCAATAGCTCATAATGTATACTCAATCACAATAACTATAAGAAATAAATGGCACGATAAAAGACAAGAAGTACTGACATAAGTCAAGTATAATGACTCAAATAGAGATAAACTATAGTTTAGCTGTCCAACATAATAGTCTCAACAAGTCTCAAAATAAACTCAACACCAGTCTCAATATAAGTCTCAACATAAACTCGAATGCATAAAATAATAACTGTCTAAATAGCTACAGGTAGTGACTCATCTAAGGGAATGGACTCCTCTAAGCTCTCTGGTATGTAGTCTCCTTCTATACCTGGTCCATAGTATGTAGGATAGAAGTCCTCAAGATCCTCTGGAAAAAATATTCAGTCAGGATTGGAGCGAAGTACAAGCACTAACAGTAGTTCCATGTATATTGACAAAAACTATAATACAGTGTAAAGAAATACAAGATGGATATAAATACTGGCAATAAAAAATACTGGTGAATATGAAGTACTCGAAATAAGAAATGCTGGAGCATATATCATCATCAATGGTACAACTAGCAATGAACATGAATACAAGTAGATGCTAGAACAATGAACTGGAATATAAGTGAATGCTAGAATAATAAACTGGAAATACATGAATAGAATATCTATCTAAGTGTGTGAAACATCAGTCTATCATATGACCGACTTGGGACTGATCAGGCTTATTACATATAATTAGCTATGATTCATGTAAGGTCAGGCTTACCATCCAGTTAGCTATGATACGAGCAATAGTCAGGCTAATCATACATAATAGGCTATGGGGTATATAATGGTCAGGATGTACCCAACGTGAGGTGTGGGGTGAGCTATGATTCATGTAGAGTTGGGTATGATCACATAATCTACTAATATCTTTCTGTCCCCAGCTAGCACGATGGATTCCAATCATGACTCCTCATGACAGGTCTCTATGATGCCAACTCGTGTATCCACCATGTCAGAATTATTTACGCTATACAACTAGAATCATAGAGATGATCAACATAATAAAAATTGTCAGAGAATGTACTCGCCTGTGGTCCTTTGTTGGCAATACCAATGTCCTATTTTTGAGATCTTGTCTGAATAATCCAATAGTCCTATAGACATCATTTAATAATAATCCAGCATCAGTCGTTACACTATCATACATACAATCATAAATATACTGAACTCAGAGACTACGCTAGGGGTGATACTGGTCAACTAACAGGGTCAAATATGCGTCTAACTGCACGATTGTCATGTCCTCAAATATGGTGCATAATCAGACAATCAATCACTAATACATATCTAGCCAGTACGTCATTGTACACAAGGCAGACAATTCACTAACATTCAGGGTCACATGGTCATATGCAATACAGGGTACCCATAATTAACACTTATGGTCATATACAATTATATTAAAGTCATACCTACTACTAGTAATCAATTTCCATATATATATATATATATATATATATATATATATATATATATACCAATTAGTTATTATACACACACGCACGCACACGCACTAGTTTCTAGGTTTGCTTGCATAGTGTCTGTTTGATGATAAACAAAAATGAGGAAGAGAGTTTATACGAAACCTTTCTTTTTTTCTTACAAACAAGAAAAAGAGTATAATTAATCCTATACGAGGATGTTAAGTACAATAAAAATAATTCTGGAGAAAAATTGCTATAGGAGTCTGATCTGCGGTCGATCACTTTGCCCCTTGGACCACACGATGATGAAGAAGTGCTGTAGAAGAAGAAGAAGCTTCAAAAGTTGCAAGTGGGATTGAATTCTCGTTGCCAAAGTTGTCAATCAACACTCTCTGTCCGCGCTCTCTGATCTCTCCTTGTGCTTTTGTCTCTGATCTTTGATCTTGATTGATGTCCTGTGCCTCTCTGTGTGTGTCTGTCTGCTCTCATGTGACCAGGGGTCTCTATTTATAGAGATCAGTCACAATAACTGTCCAGTTGGCGTAGAAGCCAAACTGTGAAGAAAGTTGCATTTTTTACGCGGCGGTTATAATAACTGCTACCCACGTTCGAATAACCTTCTAAATCTGCGTATGACACATATCCCATTATAAGGTAACGCGTATAACTGCTTCTCGAAGATCTCGGCATGCAAGCCACATAGGTAACTATACCTTGTGTAGAGATAGTTGGCGTAGAAGCCAAATAACTGTATTGTTGGCGTAAAAGACCAAACTGTGAAGAAGCAGACTTCTTTAACGCTGCGATTATGATAACTGCTACCCATATTCCTATTGTCTTTTGAATATGCATATGACATATGTCCCTTTATGAGGTAACATGTATAACTGCTTCTCGAAGATCATGGCATGCAAGCCAGGTAGGTAACTGCACCTTGCGTAAAGATGGTTGGCGTAGAAGCCAAATAATTGTCTTGTTGGCATAAAAGCCAAACTCTACGTAAAACTCGATGATGCATGAATAATAGGTAACCAGCATAAAATAGCTAATTATCCGCCACGATTGAGGTATTGAGCATATTCTGGGCTAAATAGCCTTATTATGTACTTTCACGACCCGTACCCGAATATTCGGGCATGGGTACGTGGGTACGTCCAGCCTACGTCGCAGTATCGACGGTAGTACGCTGTCTAGGTCATGATCACAGGTAATTTAGAATCTATCTCATCCACAGTCAAGTAAACAGACAAGGAAAATAACAGGAAATAGGAATGCTAAGATTTCATAGATTAAATGTGATATACAAATCTATAGTTTAATACAGAATTCAGAAGATAAATCGGGGACAAACCCGATTGCTGTGCTGAAAGAAAATGAATAACTAACTGCTAACTACTCCTCAGAAGTAGTCTCATGAGTGGGAACCGGCTCCTCAAATGTATCACCTGCTACCTCATAGGGGCCATAAAAGGTGGGGCAAAGTCCTCATCATCGCCTAAATCAACGGATCCAGTCAGGAAAGGAGCAAAGTACCAAATGTACAACAAGATTAAACTAAATATTTATGACAAGTAGTGAAAAGACTGACTAAGTATCATGATCAAAATATGCATAATAAGTAGTAAAAATTAACTGAGAATTAAATGTTATAAATTAGGACTATAAGTAAAACAGGATTAATTGCTATAAACCAGGGACAAGAGTAAAACAGGAATATAGTGAGACAAGAAAATGTAACTGTAACAAGACAACAGGAACTGCAACCAGACAAGAACTATTGTGTGTGAACTTGTGTTATTTAGAATACATAGTTGGAATGTAGGGGCTTATAAGGATAATCAGGCCGTCATAGACGACTATCAGACATGAATAATCGAGTATAAGGCTGATGGTACAGTCGCGTACCAACAGCTAGCAGTCACGACAGGGGGAAGGGTAAACTACATGCCTCCTAGTATTCTCCCACCCGACACGAAAAGCAAGACATGAAATCCAGTATTCAAGACATGAAATCCAGTATTCAAGACATGAAATCCAGTGTTCTAACACTATGTGTAACATCCAATGGTACTAGTAGAGCAAGGAACTAATTATCACAATATAAAGAATAAACTTGAAGTGCAGGTACTTGCCTGATGTTTGGATCCAATTACAGTTCTATCCTCGGGGAATATTCCAGAAATGTATCCAGAAGCTGAAATAAACATTACCATCACGCTCAGAAGATATCAAATAGCTAGAAATGCCTATCCTTCAGTCCAATTTGGAGACAAGGGCAAAAACGGCAATTTCGGGTCAAAACGGGGTCCGCATGTGGGCCCGCTTTGCACCGAAAAATGTGTCAGGGTCAAAGGTCTCCAAATTCACCAAACTTAGTGTTAACAGGTCAGAAACGATGATACGAATCCAACGGAACTTCCAGAATTGGATTCCGATGAGCCGATCACAAAATTGCCCGTCGAGCGTGGGCTGTGGGGCCCACGACACGCGATTTTGTCAATGTTCTCAGAATCGAACCAAACTTGGGTCACAGGACCAGCGTATCGCTACGAGTCCGATGGCGTAAGTTTTGTTTCGATCCGACGTGTGTACAGGAAGTTAGGGCTTGAAACAGAAAAGTCGGATATGGGGCGTTGTCCGCGGATACGCGTTGATCCCAGTGTGCACGCACACCCGAATCGACTTCCGCAAAATCCCGCACGTCCGTATCAACGACGCGCACGTATCTGTAAAGACTGCGCGCGACCAAGTCATCCCGTTTGGCAGGGCGTACCCAGTTCCGGGGTGAATCGGGTCATTGTTTTTCCTGTTTTTGGATCGCGGTGTGCGATCACCACAGGACGCGATGCCCCGAGCGGTTTGTCCGGGCACCGAGAGGGTCATACAGGCTTCATAACTCAATTTACGGAATTGAAAATGTGACAGGGAGGAGAAAGTTACACGCACCTGAACAGGGTCAGAAAACCCGAAGAATCCCGTGTCCGACACGTGTCGACACAGGGAAGAATTAGGGCTAGGGTTATGGTTTCTCCGGCGGATCGGGCGGCGGGGGAGGCTGGCCGGAGGGGACTGGGGCGGCTGCGTGGTAAGGCGGGGACGGCGGCGAGCGGCAGGCGCCGGAGGCGGCGGATCGGCGCTGGGGCAGCGAGGTCGTCGGGCTCGAGCACGGGTCTCCGGCGACTGGGGCTGAGGTCGGGGCTGGAGGCGAGGGGTTGTCGACCCTGGCCTCGGCGGAGGACGGCGAGGCTGCTCGAGGCGGGCGGCGCTGGGGCGTGGCGGCACTGGACGGTGGCGGCGAGTGTCACGGGGCGGCGGGGAGCTGAGGGAGGAGGTCAGGGCAGCGGCCGGAGAGGTGGAGGTTTAAATAGGGCGGAGGCGGTGGCGTGGGGCCAAGGGAGGCGGCGGCCAGCGCGGGGGCGGGGACACGTGGCCGCGGGGCGTGGGGCGTGGGGCGAGCCGGTCGGAGCGGCGGGCGGCGCAGCCGGCGGAAGCGGAGCGGGGCAGAGGGTCGTGCGGGGGTGAGGGTTTGGGTTCGGGTGCGGGTCGGGTTCGGCCGGGCGGATCCGACCCGACCCGCTAAGGCGGGGGCTGGGCCGGGTTTGGGCCGCGGACTTTGGCCGGGCTCGGTTTAAAAGAATAAATATTTGAATAAATAATTTAATAATTAAATAGTTAAATAAATAAATAAATAATTAATTGTTTTTAGGTGTTTTAAAATAGGTCCGAGGCCCAATAAATTCCAGAAAAATTATCCTAAGTCCAGTTTTCCATTTTACACCCAAAAATATTATTTCCATAATATTTTAATATTATTTATTAACAATAAAAAAATTATTTAATAATTAAAAACCTTGATTTTAATTACAGAAAATTCTCAGAAAATTCCAGAAAATTGTGAAAAATTCCAATTTTAAAATTCTTTGAAAAATCAGGGGCTTACATATACATTGCAAATATAGCCGAGTTGGCATATTTTGAGGAGATAGCATACGCCGTACTCCTATAGTTAAAAATAGCCTGGTTGGCATAAAATGCAAGGATGGTGATGTGAGCGTATTAGCCACAGTTTTAGCTTTCCCAGTCATTTTAAAAATAAAATAAAATCTCGTGCATTAAATGCAGAGATCTGCCCCCATCTCGTGCATTAAATGCAGAGATATGCCTCGAGCTCTGTACGAGAAACAACTTTTGATGTGGCATCTGATTTTGTCTTATCATGAGCGTAAAGACTCATTTCTGCCCATGTAGAATAGGCAGCGTATTCTTTGAATGCGTAAAAATGACTTGTATCAAGAATATGTCACTAAATTATAGCCTGGGTCTCTGTGCAAAATTATTATCACAGCCGTCCTCTCGATCGTCGTGCAGTACTTTTTTGTCAGGAGTCAGGTTCACTGTTTTGTCTGACAGATTCTTCCAAGGAATACGAAGAGTTTCTCGTACAACTTTACGTTGCATTAAAAACAAACGTATTTTACGCCGAAGCGTATAGTAACCTTTTATGCCGTAACAGACTTGAAGCGCTTCTTTACGCGTATAGCTCTGGAGTCATATTTTACGCCGAACAGCTTTGAAGCTCTGTTTTACGCATATAGCTCTGAAGTCCTATTTTAGTCGCATAGCCTTGAAGTTCTATTTTACGCGGACTTCATGTATGTTGGGGATTTTGACTGTATAGTCCGCGTATAATTCTCCAGCGTATTTCATGTTTCTACAAGACCCCCTTCAAAGTTTTCAAATTTCTCGTAATTTGAAATACTTTGAATGAAGCATGAAATGGTCAAATTTGACTCGTTCTTTGAGGCTGATTTTTTGGCTTCATTTGAGAATTTGTTGGGATTTGGTATGTTCTCTTCTTCCTATATAAAGACAAGCATATGAACTTGTTTTTCCATACTCCCTTCACCACAAAGATGTCTGCTGATATTCATTGGGCTAAACTGAGAAAGAAGAAGATTATGCTCTTCCAGCATGTAAGGAGCCGTAAAAGGAGACGTCTTTGAGCAAATATTCTCTGCAACGATGGACCATGGAAGGATATCATAGCTTCTTTTGCTCGAGATAATCAGCGATTTTATATGGCAATTCGCTAAGGAGAAAGGAAGGGTCTCATCGGACCACACAGCTTGCTAGCTGTATTTTCTCCTATTATGAAGCTGGACCCAGGTGGGCAGCTTGGCTGTGTCTTCCAGTATTGTGCTGGGTCTGAATCCCTAACACAATTCTAAGCATGGCCGCCGATGGCGTATGGGGGGTGGGCTTGAATAATTTAAACAGGCCCAGTTTTGTATCCTCCCTCCATTGACCATTTTTTTGGCTTCCCTGGCCGAAGAAGTGCTGTAGATGAAGCAACGAAGATCTACATCAGACGAGAACCTAGCGTAATAGATTCCCATCATATATAATCATGATCTTGAAGATTAATAAAAAATCCTTTGTAAAATAGATTTCCATCATATGTAATCGTGATTAATAAACTTGTCTTCTTTTACCCACTATTGTTTTGCCATATTGCTTTGAGGAAGTCTGATAATACGCAGCTTCAATATGCTTGAGTAATTTTTACGCTGATTCTGACAAATAGGCCTCCAGTCTTGTTCCGAATTTTACACATAAAGAAAGATGCGTAAAAAGCTCTTTAGCATTAAGTTGTCTTGAAGATCCAACTGTCATGCTGTTTTTGGATGAGGAGTCACATAGAATTCTGAATCGTTATTTCTCCTTCATAAATGTGAAGAACAGCTGTTCAGAATCATCATCTTCAAAAGAATGGCTTCTCGAAAGATTCTTGAGACATGGCAAGAAATGTCCGCCGAACAGGCCATCCCTGAACTAGATGTAAAAATTCTGGTCAAACTTTGAATGAACTTTCAAAGGCCAGTGAAGACAGAGATTTTCAGGGAACCCCTTGGTCCTTTGTCTGATGAAGTCCTTTCGACTGAGGAAGAAGAACATTTTTTGCACAAACTCTTGTAACTAGCTTTTTTAAGCGTGAAATCCAAATTATCAAGATATACGCATATTCTGCTAGCTGATCTGTCCCGCATAATTTAAGATGCACATAGCATAGATCCGTAGCTTCTGAGCATAAAATCATAGATCTGTAGCTTCTGAGCGTAAAATCGTAGATCTATAGCTTCTGAGAATAAAATCGTAGATCTATAGCTTCTGAGCGTAAAATCGTAGATCTGTAGCTTCTGAGTGTAAAAACTTCTGAGCGTAAAATCATAGATCAGTAGTTTCTGAGCGTAAAATCGTAGATCTATAGATTCTGAGCGTAAAATCGTAGATCTATAGCTTCTAAGCGTAAAAACTTCTGAGCGTAAAATCATAGATCTGTAGCTTCTGAGCGTAAAATTGTAGATCTATAGCTTCTGAGCGTAAAATCGTAGATCTATAGCTTCTAAGCATAAAATCGTAGATCTGTAGCTTCTGAGCGTAAAATCGTAGATCTATAGCTTCTGAGCGTAAAATCGTAGATCTGTAGCTTCTGAGCGTAAAAACTTCTGAGCGTAAAATCATAGATCTGTAGCTTCTGAGCGTAAAATCGTAGATCTATAGCTTCTGAGCGTAAAATCGTAGATCTGTAGCTTTTGAGCGTAAAAACTTCTGAGCATAAAATCATAGATTTGTAGCTTCTGAGTATAAAATCGTAGATCTATAGCTTCTGAGCGTAAAATAGTAGATCCTTGCTCTGCACATAAAAGAGTCTGAGCATAAAATCAGGGATCCGTTACGAGCATGACTATCTGTCTTCCTATTCAATGATAGGC
>JAYESA010000015.1:38264837-38680668 GCA_036927795.1 Iris macrosiphon | reverse complement strand
GTTAAGCAAGGGAGATCAAGCATAGTACTTCTTCAGGAATTTGCCGTTGATAGGAGCCATTATCAAATCTCCATTAGGCTTGGCTAATCTATAAGCGCCATTTGAAAATGTTGTTTCAATCACATAAGGGCCCTCCCATTTGGGTTGGAACTTGCCTTTACTTTTGTGCGTAATGATCATTGGCCTCTTTACAGCCAAAACTAGCTCACCAACTTTGAACACTCTTTTCTTCACTTTTTGATTAAAATCTCTGGAGATGCATGCCTGGTAGAACTCAATGCGCTGTTGAGCTTGAAGGCGTTTCTCGTCTAATCCTTCTAACTCTTGAAGTCTTAAACGATCATTATTTTTCTGAGTCAGCTCGTTAGCCACTGCTATTCTGAGCGATGGAATTTGAACTTCAATAGGAAGAACTGCTTCACACCCGTACACTAATGAAAATGGGGTACAACCCGTGGATGTTCGTACCGTTGTGCGGTATGCCCAGAGATATTCCCCCAATTTCTCGTTCCAATCTATTTTGTTCGAAGAGACAAATGTTTTCAAGAGTTTGATGATGGTTTTGTTGAAGGCTTCCGCCAAACCATTAGCAGCAGGATTGTATGCTGTTGAGGCCATATTTTGTATTCGATTCTTATCGCAAAATCGATAAAACGCTGACTGATGAATTGAGGCCCATTGTCATGAATTATCTTTCGGGGTATCCCAAAGCGATAAATTACATAGTGCTTGATAAAGCTGATCACGTTGGATATTTTTACCTCAGCAAGAGGGATTGCCTCCGCCCATTTAGAGAAATAATCAGTGATAGGCAATATGAACCGATGTCCTCTAGAGGATGAAGGATGAATACGACCAATGATATCCATACCATGCTTCAAAGGGCCATGATGCAATAGTAGGATATAAATACTCAGAAGGCTGATGTCTGAAATCTTTATAAACCTGACAAGCTTTGCATTGTCTTGCATATTTTACGGCATCTGCAATCATAGTGGACCAGTATTAGCCCATCCTTCTGATACGATCCTGTAACTTTGGACCGTGTTGATGTGCTCCACAAACTCTATCATGAGCTTCTCGGATAACCCATTTTGCATCATCATCAGAGAGATATCGTAAGAAGAGTCCATCATACATCCGGAGATACAAACTTTGTGAAGATGCATCAAAATAGAAACGTAATGATCGTCTTTTGATAGATACTGCTTCTTTAGGATCCTCTGGTAAGATTCCGTATGACACAAAGTCTATAAAGGGACTTCTCCAATCTCTCCTAAGAGGAACCGTGTTTATAGCATAGTTGCGTTCTATGTGAAAGTTATTTCACACAAAACAAATCTCTGTTAAGAAGGATCACTGAATTCTGCCTTCTTATAGGAATAGCTAGATCTGCAGCTAGACTGGCCAGAGCATCAGCTTCCAAATTTTGAGATCGAGGAACATGCTCTAAGAAGAATCCTTTAAAAGATATTGCTATCTAGATCGTTGTTTGGTGATAAGGAACGAGGTCTGGATTGCGGACTTCATATATTCCTCTGACCTGATTGACGATCAGTTGAGAATCACCAAAAGCTTCTAGGTATTCAATATCCAATTCTTTAGCGACTTGAAGCCCAATTAGTAGAGCATTATACTCTGCCACATTATTAGAGCATGGTTCACTAAGAGAGTACACTCGATAGATGACGAGTTTATCGGGAGTCACCAGAATAATTCCTACTCCTGAAACTACGTTGCCCTTGGGACCAGTCCTAAAAGCACCATCAAAGAATAGCTGCCACGTATCACCTTCCATTGCCGAATCATATTCTGCAACTTTGTCGGGAATATCCTCATATAATTTAGAGATTTCCGAAATTGGATGGGCAGCTAAGAAATCAGCCAAGGCTTGACCTTTCATGGACTTTTGAGGGACGTACACTATATCATACGGTGTCAGTAGCATCGCCCAAGTCACGAGTCAAGAATTAAGGATACTTATCTTATTCATTAATACCCGAAGTGGATTAATTCTGGAGATGATATGAATAGTTTGGCCTATTACGTAATGTCGCATCTTCTGAATGGCAAACATTATGGCCAAGCATTCTTTTTCCACTGGGTTGTACCGATGTTCAGCTCCGACCATCATCCTGCTTAGATAGTAAATAGCCTGTTCATGACTCTCCTTGTTCTTCTGTGCGAAAAGAGCCCCTAAAGAATGATCCATTGCTCGAACATACAACAAAAATGGTCTTCCTATGACGGGAGGCACCAGAACTGGAGGATTAGTAAGATAGCATTTATGTCATTAAACGCTTGATGACAGGCTTCGTCCCATACGAATGACACACCTTTCTTCATTAGTCGAGAAAAAGGTTGACATCTCCTAGAGAGGTTGGATATGAATCTCCTGATATAAGCTAGACGACCTTGTAATCCCCTATGTTCTCTTAGATTATGGGGCGGTCGCATTTCTAGGATAGCTTTTACTTTATCAGGGTCAACTTGAATGCCTTTAGCGGTAATGACAAATTCCAGAAATTTGCCACTGGATACACCAAGAAAGGACTTTGTAGGGTTCATTTTGAGTTAATGTTGGTGTTTGTGGTATTAAACGAAAGAATGAAAGTGTATTTCAATGACAGGATTTATGCGAAACTCGCGCCCTTTGGTTCACAAACAAACTTGTACAATATAATCCTATACGAGGATGTGGGAGTACAATTTATTTAATCTGGGTAAATATTGCTATAGGTGTCTGATCTGCAGTCGATCACTTTAGCCCTTGGATCACACGATGTTGAAGAAGTGCCGTGGAAGACAGGTAGCAGCTTCGAAGGTTGCAGGAGAGGGTGGATGCACGATGCCAAAGTCGTCGATCCCTGCTCTTTGCCTGAGCTCCGGTCTCTCTCTCTCTCTCTCTTGACCTTTTAATCTGGTATTGGTTTTCTTGACCAAGTTTTCGACCCTCCAATTTGTCGACCTTGTTCCCCATTGATAGGGGTCTCTATTTATAGAGTTTTGATGACAGTGACCACTCCGTCGGTATAAAAATCGAGGAGTGGGAAGTACATTACCCTTTTACACAACGGTTAAAATAACCAATGCCTGCGTATAGATGACCTTTTGAGTGAGCATGTGACGCGTGTCCAACTAAGGGAACAAAATACGTATATCTGCTGCGAAGATCATGACGTAGAAGCCACGTAGGTAGGTATCCCTTGTGTAGAAGAGGTTGGCGTAGAAGCCAAATGACTGTCACCCTGGCGTAGAAGCCGAACAGGCGTAGAAGCCGAATAGGCATAGAAGTCGAACAGGCATAGAAGCCAAATGGTCGTAGAGGCCGAGTAGTCGTAGAGACAGAGTAGTCGTAGAGACTGAGTGGGCGTAGAAGCCGCGTGAGCACAGATCCTGAATGGGCGTAGAAGCTGCTGCGTACCGTGCCAAAGTGCTGATGTGGACGTCTTAGCCGGAATTACGGCTTTTGAAGATATAATCAAATCTCTTGCAGAGATTTGCCACCATCTTATGCAATAAATGCGGAGGCGTGTTTTGAAGGTCTGCAGCCCTTCTGTGCATCCGTCGCAGAGACGTGCCTTGAGAGAAACTGTCACCGCTCTGTGCAATTAGACGTGGAGACGTGCCTCGAGTCCCGTACGAAGTGCAACTTTTGACGTGGCAGGCGGTTTGTCTACTACGGAGCGTAAAACAGCTCATGTTTGCCTGTGTAAAATAAGGCAGCGTATTCCCTTGTACGCAAAAGAGCGGTTTACGCTGAGGGGACTTCAGTAAACGACGATTCGGTGATGTTTTAACCAAATCCTCTCCATTAAATGTAAAGATCCGCCATCATACTGTGGGACGCGTCCCGAGGGGTCTGCCATCGTTTCCAGCCGTCGTCTGGGTAGCCGTGCAGCACTTTTTGTCAGGAGTCAGAGGTCAGATTCACTGCGTGACTTGACAGGTTCATTTTGGGGAAGATGAAGCGTTCCTCGTACGCTTTAACGCTGCTTTGAGAGTGGATGAGTTTTACGCCATGGAGGCGATGAAGAACCCTGTTTACGCTGGAGCGGCCTGGACGTACTGCACTTACGCGGATGGTCCTTTGAGCTTTATTCTTCACGCTGTATTTTAGCGGAAAAAGCTCTGTTGCACGCTTGATGGCTCTGAAGGCCTCTGTTTACGCTGCTCTGCATCAAGAGGCTGCCTAGATCCTCCCAGCGTATTTTTTATGCTTCTACAAGACCCCCTTTAAAGCTTTTAAATTCCTCAGAATTTGAAATGCTTTGAATGAAGCATGAACGGCCCCTCGTAACTCGAAACTTTTCTGAATGGTGCGTTGAAACGGTCGATGCTGACTTTATGACGGATTTATTGGGGACCGCTGTGATCTCTTTCGCCTATAAAAAGGCTGGGGGGTTAATCTGTTCTCCCCACATTCCCATCACCATGCAGAGATGATCGCCGGAGTTCGTCGGGTCGACCTAAGGAAGAAAGAGATCATGTTCTTCCAGCATGTAGGGAGCCGAAAAAGACGACGTCTTCGAACAAGTATCCACTGCAACGATGGACCATGGAAGGATATCTTAGCCTCCCTTGCTCGGGATAATCAGCAACTTTGTATGGCTGTTCTTCCAGGAGAAGGGAAGGGTCGTATTAGACCACAACTTTGTATGGCTGTTCTTCCAGGAGAAGGGAAGGATATCTTAGCCTCCTGTCACCTCTTCGGGGATGAGAGAGAAGACAAGCTGTAACAGCCGTCTCCCAGGACTGAGTTGGGTTTAATACCTCAACCCAATCTGCCATGGCACACGGAGCGTGGGATATGAAAGCCCCAACTCTGCCGTTGATCATGGCCATGTCAGTCAGTTTAGTGGAACTGACTGACCGCCGGAGAAGATGGATGAAGAATTAAAGCCCAGCGAGAACCTGTCAGAACAGCTTCTGGGCAATCTTCATACGATGATGGGGAAACCCTCCTGTCGACGGAGTTTTCCTCAGTTGTAATCATGAAAATAAAAAGAAAACCCTTGTAGATTGGATTTCTCTCATATGTAATCATGAATTTAATCTTTAATAAAATCGTCTTGCTTCTTCATATGATCATCTTGCCATACGTTGCTGTGAAGTCTGAATATGTGTAGCTTCGACACGTCTGAATCTTTACGTAGACTCTGATAGAAAGAGTATTAGGCCCTGTCCTTTACGCATAATGAATAGTCCATAGAACGCTGTTTAAGCATTTTTAACATTTAGAACTGTCCGGTTGCTAGGACTGAGGGACCGCGTAGAGCTCTGAACTGCTGCTTCTGATGAGCAGAAATTTTGTTCAGACTTCGTCTTTAAGAATGATCTCTCGAAACTCCCTTGGAACAGGGTCGAGGTTTTGGCTGTCAAACTGAGTTTGCCATCTTGACAGACGAGATATTCAGACTGGGGTCTGGATGAACCTCCAATTTTGGACCCGAGAAGAGTAATTTCTCAATGTTTGAACTCTGTATGCTTCGGGTACTTGGGATGCTCTGGGTCAAGAACAAGTATCTTCTGTGTGAACTCTTGGAAATTGACCGCTTTGGGGACTGTTCGAATATGCAGAAAGTCGTGGAGCATAAAATTATCTGTCTGTAGCCTCTGGGCGTAAAACATTATCGAGCGTGAAATCATAGACTTGTGGTTCCTGAGCGTGAAGTCGTAGGTTTGTAGCCTCTCGAGCATAAAAGCTACCGAGCACAAAGGCATCCGGGCATAAAACCATAGACTTATAGCTGTCGAACGTAAAGCTGTAGATTCGTAGCTGTCGAGCGTAGAAAGCTCCTTTAGCGTAGGACTGGAGATCTGTAGCCTGTGAGCATAGAACACCATTGAGCGTGAAATCGTAGACTTATGGTTCCTGAGCGTGAAGTCGTAGGTTTGTAGCCTCTCGAGAATAAAAGCTACCGAGCACAAAGGCATCCGGGCGTAAAACCATAGACTTATAGCTGTCGAACGTAAAGCTGTAGATTCGTAGCTGTCGAGCGTAGAAAGCTCCTTTAGCGTAGAACTGTATATCTGTAGCTCCTGAAAAGAAAATTTCTTCGAGCGTGAAGTTTGCGGATCTGTTGCTTCACCGAGCGTGAGATCATCGAGCGTGAGATCATCGATTTGGTATCTGCTGAGCGTAAAGTCGTAGGTTTGTGGCCTCTCGAGCATAAAAGCTACCGAGCACAAAGGTATCCGGGCGTAAAACCATAGACTTATAGCTTGCGAGCGTAAAACCGTAGATCTGTTGCTGTCGAGCGTAGAAAGCTCCTTTAGCGTAGAACCTGCTGAACCGTCTTGCACGAAAAACTTTTCGAATTTGCTGACTGTCCATCTTTCAAGGGTAGTGGGCTGACGTAGCATCCAATCATAATCCACTATTAATTGCGAGATTTGGTTAGGGTCTCGAGGAGTCCGTCCGAGGATTCGAGGAGTCGACCCGAACTCTATATATATCCCAAGCTTTTGAGAGAAAAACTTTTTATCTGTCTTCTGCGAAAGAGAGCTTTCCACTGTTCGAGTTTTTCTTCGTTCCTTCTCCGAGCACCTCGAGTCTTCAGAAATAGCGCCGAAACAAACCCCCTCTGCTAAGGGAAAGAGTATAGGTTTTTCTTCTCATTCTTCTGCCCCAGCGAGGGAGTCTTCGGTCGGGCAAGGCGAACTTCCTTCTGAGCGAAGTATCCCGCCAACGAGCAGCGCACCCGGTCTTAGAGGTAGAGCCTTTGGGGGGACAAAAACAACGAAAAATCCTTCGCACACGTTGAACGTGACCGCGCTAGGTCGTCTTCTATGCTGATAGCCTCTTTTAAGGAAGATGATGCACGGAGACATTTTCATCTTTAATGCCCATATTTCTAATGTGCCAGCGTAAAGACTCCATATTTTCGTAGTTCTGAGCGTAAAAGCTCTGGCTACCGAAAATTGGCGTATATCGTAAAATTTGAGTTTTACGCTTCTGGAGGGGACTTCCGGCGTAAAATAACCAAATTTGTACAATCCTGCATAGAGCACAGACTGTCGTTTCTTTGGTCTGTATGTTTGTGCAAGATTTGCAATGACATATTTTCCTTGCACTTTTGCAGTTGATTTGGGTGAGTCTTTACTGGCCGAGGTGATGGGCTCCGCTGCCGGGATGCTGCACTCGAACTACCTGGAGGATCTGTCCCACGTGGCATTTCCCATCTCCGGACCCCAGTATCCTGAGGGAAGAGAGTTTTTGATATCAGCTCAGGGCGAGCGGACGCTGCTGAGCATGATCAATAGCGAGCCCTTGACATATGTAGACGGAGAGCAGTACATAAAGCCGGCTTGCCTCTTTGGGGACATGATTGACAAATAGTCCTAGACGAAGCACAAGAGGGAGCCCTGGGTTTTCCCTGCCGGGAATTTGGTTTTGTACCTGCCAACGATGCCGAGGGATTATCCCATCTCGGCTTTCTTCCACGCGACGCATCCCAGGAAGATGTCGTGGACGCTGACTCCTGATCTTCACGGCAAGCCGGAGAAGATCTTTCATCTGAAAGGAGCTGACCAGGGGTCATTTGTCAGTCTCCCTTCCGGCGTTGTGACATTGTTCAGGGGACTGTGCCCGGGCAGTGTCCCGAGTGAAGACAGCTCAGTGATCCAGCCGGTCCAATTGCCGACCTTCTGCAACGACTTCATGGGATGAGGCGAGGTATATCCCAAGGAGAATCCTCGGTGCAATGGGTGGATCGCCCCAACAAACTCCCGATGGACATGCCTAGTTGACTGGGCCTTGAAGCACTTCCGGAGAGAGCTGGAGGGCATTGGACTGTATGCCGCTGTGAGTGCGATGAGCGTCGGGTTGCCTCCCAATCCTAATTTGTTCTTGGCACTGTTGGAGCGATACATTTCGCTCACTGGCACCTTCGCCACTCCACTGGGGGAGCTGGGATTGGCCTCCATGAGATGGCAGTTGTCTCGAGACTGCCGATGGGGGATACCCCATATGAAGAGTATGCCCCAACAAACTCCCGATGGACATGCCTAGTTGACTGGGCCTCTGTCTAAGGAAGCCCAGCTGGCTGATTTCCTCTCCATATGGCTGCGTCGAGTAGTAGTGCCTGGTACTGCGTCCGCGGACCGCATTCACCGGAACATCCTGTGGCCGGCAGTGCACCTGGTGTTCGGGGCAAGACTGGGCTTGATTCCTGCCATAGTGTGCCGTATACAGGCTGGCCTGAGAGCCTTGACTGATGGGTTGCTCGTCGATGAAGCTCGGCGTGAGAGTTTTTCCCAGGTGGAATTACCATACCTGTATTTGATGGGATGGTTAATTCTCCACAATCCCCGGGTGATGTCTCCTGGCTCCGGTAGCAGCTCGGGGGGGTATATTCTTGCTGAATTATAAGGACTCTCCCTGGAATGTGAGCACAGTTTTAGACTGTCGGCTGGTGTTGAACCTCAGCCACGGCTGGAAGCTCCTCTGTACTCCCCCTCATGTACATCGCAATCAATCAGGGACGAGGCTTGAGGATTCAGGTGGAGAGAAGACCGATATTTCTCTGAAAGCTTTTAATTGGTTGTTCTGCATTAGGCCCTCCCATCTGCTGTACAGGAGCGAAGACCATTGCCTCTTCGAGCCCTACCTGCCTAGTCGGTTTGCCAGGCAGTTCGGGTACGATCAGTTGCACGTGGGCAATGCCGTAACCAGCTTCAGGTCCAGGGGCGGACTCATTGATGGAGCTAGAGGGTGGCGATATTTTATCATGGGTTGTACGGGAGCAACCTTTATCGTGCCGGTCGTTACAACCTCCACGGAGCTCCGCATTCCCCATTCTTACGCCCAGTTCTATGTGGCGATTAACACCTTCCATCGCGATTTTAACATGCGTGGAAGCTTCAGGGTGCCTTCTCCCAAGCCTGGGGGAAGATTCGAAGTCCCCTCGGTTTCTTCGGATGAGGGTGAGGAGTCTGGTACTCCGGATGAGCCTCTGGTATCGGTGCCGAGGTGTGAAGTGCCTCCACCTGCAGGGGCTTTGGTAGTCTCTTCTGGGAAGCGACGAGCTTCTGCTCCGAAGGAAGCTTCTCTTCGTAAGAGGAGGAAGGAGACGGTTGCTCGTCCTCTCCGTATTCTTGGTGTCAAGGCTCCCGGGAGTGAGCCTGCATCTCCCCATATCAGGGATAATTCTTTGGCTGGAGGTTCCTCGCCTTTTTGAAAGGGACCTTCTACAGTTCCGGCCGGCGGCGCCGGAGAATCCTCGCTAGTGCTGTCTTGGCTACTGCTCCAGGTAGCGGAGCGAGATTGCCTGTGTGGCCGAGGCAGATGGGAGAATATTTCCCGAGGTCAACAGCGGGTAAAACTCCCGTCGTGTCAGCGAGCACGTCTGGCGAGATTCCAGCTAATGAACCTCGACCGCGTCTTGGTGAAGGCTTGACAGAACTCTTGGCGATGTCGGTCGACCCACCTCCTTCTCCAAGTATGACAGTTCGTATTGCATCATTAAGGCGTGGTTTAGCTACATCGGCTGCAGATGCGTCGTATATGCCGTTGGCTCCGGGTAAATGTTGTCTTTATGTCTCCCTTTAGAAAGATTACCATTATACTGATATCAACTTTCTTGTCCTTTTCTCAGGGGATGGCGTCCACGGAGAGCATAGCGTTGAAGCGCCTTCTGGCTCTGCTCTGGCTCCTGGCGATGATGTGGAGGCGCCCGACTTCGAGGAGGAAATTTCCTCGGTGGCTAGCTCGTCCAGAGTGGTTTCGTCGTCTCAAGAGGAGGACGAACCCGTCATCGTGACCTCGCCCCTCGCGAGTATGCCGATGACTTCGATTGTTGTCGTCGTACCTTCTTCGGTCGCACTACGCGTTGAGGCGGCGGCTGTGGCCACCTCGTCTGCAATTATCCCTGGAGAGGGACTTGCTGATATCGCGACAACTCCTGGCATTCAGTCGGATCTAGTTGCGTTGACCGAGCAACATACCAGCCTCTTTTATACCGGATTGAAAACGATGATATCAATGGTGTTGGCGAAGAGTCTTGACTTCGAGCGCCTGAAGAAGACTTCTCAGTTTTTGATCGGGGCCATCAGGGAGCTCGGCGATCCTGGGGTAGCTGACGCCCTGGAGGCGGTGGTTAATGGTTTAGAGCAACCCATTAACGAATACTTGCAGCTGACTCGGGGCAGCTTCGATGCTGAGGTCCAGACCAGGTATGACCACATGACTGCGCGGCTCACTTCAAAGCTAGAAAGCCTAGACAACTCCATCAAGACACATGAGCTGGAGATGGATAGAAGAAAAGCTGTCGTGGCAGAGGCTCTCGCTCTTGAGACGAAGTGCCGCTCCGAGCATGAAGGGAATGCAGCGAGGGCCTCTAAGCTGAGAGAAAAACTCGCTCGGGCAGAGGAGTGGGCTTCTCACTCGTTGGCGGGTCTAGACGTAGTGACTGGGCGATTGAGCGCGGCGCGATGGGATTTGTACCGTGCGGAAGCTGCCCGCGCGGGCTGCCTTCGGGCAAGGGCTGAGCTGTCCCGTATGAATACCCCTGAGGCACGGCTGGAGCGGGCTCGCGCCGATGCCTTGGTTCTTAGGAATGAGAGGATAGCTGCACTGGAGCGGCTGATTCGCAATCTGACTACTCCGCCATCATGATGTATCCTTTCTCTTTCTGCTTCTCCTTCTCCGCCGGGGTTGGTTTTGAAGGACTGATATCTGGTACGACGGGACCTTGCTCTGAAGGTTTGGTTGCTAGAGCGTCCGCCGGTGCACCTTCCTGACTTGCTCCGTAGTCTTTGAGGTAGGCTTTCCCTGAACGGGTTGCAGCAAATACCTCATCTTCGTCCGATGCCGAAGAAGTCGCGATCATATGGTAGGGCCTGTACTTGGAGCTCTTTTTGGATGTAGGCTCAGTAGCCTTAGTTTCTTCCTCGAGCTCTGACACCAAGTCTGGATGAACCCACATAATCTTGCCTTGCCGGGTAGTCAGGGGTACCAGGTCGTGATTTTGATCCCTAGCTGGAGGGAGATTGACGATGTTCATCGTCGTCCGGGAGATAGGTGCAACGCCGTCCGGGATCTCTTGGGGAGGCAGATTGCCAAACTACAGAGAGATCATGTTGGCCGTGACCGTCTTCTCGGTGTTGTGCAAAGTGATGGCCTTAGCATCGATTAACCCCTGGATCTTCCTTTTCAGTATGTAACACACCTTTGTTGGGTGGTGTACGTATCTGTGGAAGACGCAGTATTTGGGGTCGTTAGTATTATCGACTTCCTGGGGCCACCTTAGCTCTGGAAGGGTGATCTTGCCACTTTTGATGAGACACTCGAATATACTAGGGATATCGTCGTCGTCAAAAGAGTAGACTTCGACGGGCCTGGAAGTCCCTGGTTTCGTTTGCGTGGTTGCCGTAATCTTTGGTCTGGCCATATTGATTGCCAGGGCTTCTTTCCTTTTGGGACCACGAGGATGGTCGCTGCTAGGAGATGACCTCTTGCCTCTGTCAGAGGCGGAGATCATGATGCCATTGTCGCGCGCCTTGCGACCGTTGTCTTCGGCGGCTACTGCCGAGATGATGAACGAGGGCCAATCATGGAACTGATATGGTCCTATGAACACCGAGACCACGGGAAGGAGGTTCTTCCTGCAAATGTCTACCAATGCAGAGTCGGGAACTCCTGGAGGCATCTGTAAGGTGGCCTGACGAAAACGTTCGATGAAGATGCGAACGTCCTCCTTTTCCTTCTGCTTGACTTCGATGAGAGAGGACATAGACATGTCCATTCCTCCCTCATAGAATCGCGTGAAGAATAAAGCTCTGAAGTCCTCGAAGGAAGTAATACAGTTGTCCGCCAAGCTACGGTACCACTGATAGGCTACTCCTGAGAGATAGCCTTTGAACACCCTAGTGAGGAGGGCGTCGTTCCCTTGTAGCAACACCATCATCATACTGAAATAGTTCATGTACTGGCTTGGTGATATTTTTTCCTCGAACAGGGCCATAGTCTGAGGTTTGTACCTCGGCGGGAAAGGGACCTCCTCCCAGATAGCTGGGTAGGGCTGGTTGATTCCCAGTTTCTTGAGCTGATCTTTGTGCTTCAAGACGTCGAACTGGGCTTTCAACTCCCGAACTGCCTACATCAGATTTTCAGTCGGAAGCGGGGCCACGGAGTGGTACGGAGTTGGTTGTATCGTAACTCCAACGGGAGGTAAGGCATTCTCTGAGTGAGGAAGCGGAGGAACTGCTGACTCTTGATCTAGCGCAGGCTCTTGGCTCGGGTTGGATGGTGGTAAGTCCACCCCCACACGTATCTGAGTTGGCGGGACTGATGCTTGAGCCATGGCAGTCGCGTGCTGAGTTAGCATCATCTGGTGCATGTTCTCCATCATGGATTGCATTTGTTTCAGAGATGTCTCCAGTATAGTGATGCATTATTCCGCGTTACCTGACGGCGAAGCTTCCTCGCATTCATCTTCAACGGCGTAAACTCCCATCTCCTTGGGTGTCATTGAAGGATTAGTATAGGTCGCTATAGAAGTCGACTCTACACTTTCTGCCTCTGATTCGGGGGCTTGGCGATCCCCAGCGTCGGAATCAGAAGAGGACGAAGCTGGTTGTCGTGACCTCGCGCGAGTGTTTTGGAATACCCCGGCTTCAGCATTCCTGAGGAGCTCACTGAACCTCCTTCGGCTCGAGGGCCGGGAGGGATGACGTCTTGAGCTCGACCCTCCTCTACGTATGTGTGAAGCCATGTTCACGGATGCATGCGCGGGTTCCTCTTCCTGGAAAGACTGAGAGTAGCTCAATCGGTCAAAAACCGACCGTTTTGCTTTAGAACAGTAGCAGTCAATCACAATTTTATGACTATCACAACATTGATCGCTAGGGGGCGTAATAGACATGTTGGAAGGTCCCCTTTCCTTACGCTTCTGGATTAGATATGCGTGCAAGTCAGGAGGAGTAGAGAAAGAAGACGAAGGCTTGTTTCTTCTGTTCCCATCAGTGGGCATGCGGAGATTGGACACCATGGTCTTTTCTACGCCACCTGTGTACAACAGATTGGCCATCTGGGTGGCGGATAATCCCCTGAAGGGATGCTTTTTCGTAATCTGAGCTTGTTTTACGTCGAGGGACTGTGCCTAGCGTAAATTGGAGATTCGCTCAGTCTGGCGTAAAGCTGGAGAGGCCTTCAGTCGGCCATCGGCTTCTCGCATAATCCGGAGGGTAGGCAGATTGTTCTCTTGCTGGCGTAAAGGCCTAGAAGTTGCGTACTCGCCTGCTTGCTTCCCCTCGCGGAGATCACAGCGCTCATCTGGTTTACCGTAGAGGTCAGATGTTGTCTTGCGCGTGGAGCGTGATCTGTACCTCCGATTTGGCGTTGAGGCACCATCGAAAGTTTTGTCTGTACCGTGCGTAGCGGGAGACTAATTTTTGCACGTAAAGCGCAGTGGATACTCCTGGGTTCGCGCTGAGGCTTTGCCCGAAGTTTTTTCTGTACCGCGCGTAGCGGGAGACTAATTCCTATGCGTAGAGCACAGTGGATACTTCTGGGTCAGCGCTGAGGCTTTGCCCGAAGTTTTGTCTGTACCGCGCGTAGTGGGAGACTGAGTTTTACGTACAGGGTACGGAGGGAGCAATGCTTCCACCTCATTGGTCGGAGAGATCGGAGAGTCCACAGGAATGGTAGAGGATCTCTTGGGCATCCACACTTTGCGCAGCTTCCTGTTGTCTTGGACGGAGAGAGAGTGAGAGCTACCCCCGGTTCGAAGCATGTTTTTGTAGGCAGACTGGTCGAATTGGACGACCAGTGTCTTCTTCACGGATCCCACGGATACCGCATCGTGTTGAGCAATTGCTTCCTCATCAGAAGAGAAAGATTTCCCCAGCAGAGTTGCCATCTTGTTTGTGGTATTAAACGAAAGGATGAAAGTGTATTTCAATGACAGGGTTTATGCGAAACCCGCGCCCTTTGGTTTACAAACAAACTTGTACAATGTAATCCTATACGAGGATGTGGGAGTACAATTTATTTAATCTGGGTAAATATTGCTATAGGTGTCTGATCTGCAGTCGATCACTTTAGCCCTTGGACCACACGATGTTGAAGAAGTGCCGTGGAAGACAGGTAGCAGCTTCGAAGGTTGCAGGGGAGGGTGGATGCACGATGCCAAAGTCGTCGATCCCTGCTCTTTGCCTGAGCTCCGGACTCTCTCTCTCTCTCTCTCTTGACCTTTTGATATGGTATTGGTTTTCTTGACCAAGTTTCTGACCCTCCAATTTGTCGACCTTGTTCCCCATTGATAGGGGTCTCTATTTATAGAGTTTTGATGACAGTGACCACTCCGTCGGTGTAAAAACCGAGGAGTGGAAAGTACATCACCCTTTTACACAACGGTTAAAATAACCAATGCCTGCGTATATATGACATTTTGAGTGAGCATGTGACGCGTGTCCAACTAAGGGGACAAAACGCGTATATCTGTTACGAAGATCACGGCGTAGAAGCCACGTAGGTAGGTATCCCTTGTGTAGAAGAGGTTGGCATAGAAGCCAAATGACTGTCATCCTGGCGTAGAAGCCGAACAGGTGTAGAAACCGAACAGGCGTAGAAGCCGAACAGGCGTAGAAGCCGAATAGGCATAGAAGTCGAACAGGCATAGAAGCCAAATGGTCGTAGAGGCTGAGTAGTCGTAGAGACTGAGTGGTCGTAGAGACTGAGTAGTCGTAGAGACTGAGTGGGCGTAGAAGCCGCGTGAGCACAGATCCTGAATGGGCGTAGAAGCTGCTGCGTACCGTGCCAAAGTGCTGATGTGGACGTCTTAGCCGGAATTACGGCTTTTGAAGATATAATCAAATCTCTTGCAGAGATTTGCCACCATCTTATGCATTAAATGCGGAGGCGTGTTTTGAAGGTCTGCAGCCCTTCTGTGCATCCGTCGTAGAGACGTGCCTTGAGAGAAACTGTCACCGCTCTGTGCAATTAAACGTGGAGACGTGCCTCGAGTCCAGTACGAAGTGCAGCTTTTGACGTGGTAGGCGGTTTGTCTACTGCGGAGCGTAAAATAGCTCATGTTTGTCTGTGTAAAATAAGGCAGCGTATTCCCTTATACGCAAAAGAGCGGTTTACGCTGAGGGGACTTAGTAAACGACGGTTCGGTGATGTTTTAACCAAATCCTCTGCATTAAATGCAAAGATCCGCCATCATACTGTGGGGTGCATCCCGAGGGGTCTGTCATCGTTTCCAGCCGTCGTCTGGGTAGCCGTGCAGCACTTTTTGTCAGGAGTCAGAGGTCAGATTCACTGCGTGACTTGACAGGTTTATTTCGGGGAAGACGAAGCGTTCCTCGTACGCTTTAACGCTGCTTTGAGAGCGGATGAGTTTTATGCCATGGAGGCGATGAAGAACCATGTTTACGCTGGAGTGGCCTAGACGTACTGCACTTACGCGGATGGTCCTTTGAGTTTTATTCTTCACGCTGTATTTTAGCGAAAAAAGCTCTATTGCACGCTTGATGGCTCTGAAGGCCTCTGTTTACGCTGCTCTGCATCAAAAGGCTGCGTAGATCCTCCCAGCGTATTTTTCATGCTTCTACAGTTGGCGCATCAACTCGAATACTGTCTTCAAGTCTTGGATGTGATTATCCTTAAGGCGGGTTTTGACAGTAATATCATCTACGTAACATTCTACCATTTTGCGTAAATGCTTATGGAATATATTACTCATAGCTCGTTGATATGTGGCCCCGATATTCTTCAATCCAAAAGGCATGACTGTATAGCAATATACCCCCAATGGTGTACGAAAGGCAATATGCTTCTCATCTTCAGGATTCATCTTAATTTGATTATATCCTGAAAATCTGTCCATGAAAGATATGCACTCAAAGCCGCACGTATTATCGATCATGACATCTGTAATGGAAAGAGGGACTCATCCTTAGGGCAAGCCGCATTTAGATCTCGGAAGTCGATGCAAATACGAACTTTTCTATTTTTCTTCATAACTGGGACAACATTAGAGACCCAATCAGGATGTTGTTCTTCCCGGATGAACCCACGGGCTATTAGTTTCCTGATTTCAGCTTCAATAGCATCCATCATATTCGGACAGAACCGGCGTTGGTGTTGCTTTACAGGCTTTGAATTGGACAATATGTTGAGTTTATGGGTAGCCACTTTTGGATCAAGACCTGGCATATCCTCATAATTCCAAGCAAAGACATCGATATATTCTTTTATCAGCTGGATCATTTCTTCTCTTTCTTCTTCGGAAAGATTGTTGCTGATAAATATCGGCTTTGGTGAAAATTTATCCCCAATATTGACTTGGATAACCTTATCTTCAGTGGGTGGTTCTTTTTGTTCGAACCGGAGTTCTTATTGTGTATCCATTTATTGTGCCCAGGATTCATTTTCAAATGGTTCAGATTCTTGTTCCTCTGTTTCGAGGGAATCTGTCAAAACCATATTTACTGGTAACGCCAGTTCGAATTCATCCTCTGAATCAGAGGATGACAGATCATCTTGAGCAGAGGAAATAATTTCATCGCTAGACTCAGAGTTATTTAAAGTTGTAAGAGATGTGGTATACCCTAACCCGAAATGAGTTCATTGACAGTAAGGATCACCATGCAACGGCATTCGTCTGCCTTTTCCATAGTTGAGGCTTGGCTCCATCTTCAAGTCATAACCCATGTTTTGCATAATCTTCAAAGCCTGTGGGCTATATTTGTAGACTTGCATTTTTCCAACATCAGACTCGTGAGAATTTTCTTGTACAATTGGTCTATCTCGCATTTGACCAAAGACTATTGGATGCTGATCGTTGCGAGTAGGTGGAACAATAAAGATAGAATCTTCATGCGGCCCATATGTCATGACGACATTAGATGTTGATGCTACTTCCCACACATACGGATGATAGAAGTCTATAGCTTCCAAGAATTTTTGTGCTATGGATTCTATATCGTTATGAGGGAAAGATTCCTGATTCAAAAATTGGGTGTCAGTATACTAGAAAAGAGAATCTTTATTATCATCGGAAGACTCGTCCCCGATTATATTTACATCAGCTGCCTGCATGTTGCGCCTAAGATCAATGACCAAAGGTAGAGTTTTCTTGTTCAGATTGATCATTAGAGGATCATTTCCTCCTCCTGATTTGGTTTTGCCCAAGAGGATAGTCATAGGTTCCATGACTTTCGTACGGGTAGTCCGCCCTTTCACTTGGATTGACAAAGGTTGCTCCGCAGATGGTCTCCTGGCTCCTGGTGGGATTCCTCCTCCATCTTGCCTGACACCTCCTTCATGTAATCTTGGGTGTACAACATGGCATCAAAATAGTAAGATTCAACCCCTTTGAAAGGATTGAGATCGGCGAATTCTGTCTTCACTGTTCCTTGGACGTCTACATATTTGAAGCATTGATGTAGAGTTGATAGAACAATATTGTGATCGTAGATCCATGGTCTGCCCAATAGAATATTGTAGGACACCTCTGAATCAATGACATAGCATATAGCCACTGATCTAAGGTCACCAATCTGGATCCTCAGACGAATCTTCCCCAACGGTCTGCTTTTCCTGGCATTGAAGCCCACAATTGTAGTGGTAGTTTAAGCCAGTTCACTTGTAGGAATTCTCAACGGTCTTAGCAGACTATGTGGGATAATGCTGATCGACGATCCCGGATCTATGTGAATCCGGTCTACCTCAATGGAGCCGACGTATCCGGTGTAATAAAGAGGCCTGTCGTGTTTGTTATGTTTTAACAACATGTCCTCTTGAGTGAAAGTGATGTTAGGGACCACTTCCATCACACTATGGCATTGAGAATATGCCACAGGCTCTTTATCAGGGGACTTGAGCTGAGTCAAGCATACATCTGCTTCCATTAATGCTTCACTCAAGGCTTGACAAGTGTCTTTGGATAGCCTAAGTAGCTCAAAAATAGAAAATCTGGCCGGAGTATTAGCCAACTGAGCCAAGATGTCGAAGTTATATGGTTTCTCTAAACCTTTGTTTTAAATATTCTTCAAAGGTTTATCAAAACGAACTTCTTTTTGTTTTCCCTTGTCCAACGAAGTTGGTTTGGAAGGACCTGCCTCTGGCGTAACAGGTTCAGGCTCTAGAGGTTTGGCAGCTGACGTGTTTGTCGTTGCTTCCTCCTGGATCCCTCCATATTCTTTGAGGTAGATTTTCCCTGACCGGGTTCCGGTTGCCAAAGAATCTTCTTCCGATGTCGGGGATATTGCAACCATATGGCATGGTTTATATCTTGAGTTCTTTTTAGACTTAGCTTTAGCAGCTTGAGTCTCTTCCTCAATTTCTGATACCAGATCAGGGTGAACCCACATGATCTCCCCACGCTTGGTAGTTAGGGGCACTAGGTCATGATTTTGACCCCTGGTAGGAGGGAGATTAACAATGTTCATCATTGCCCGTAGAATAGGTACCACACCATCCGGGACTTCTTGAGGGGGGCAGATTGTCAAATTTGAGTGAGATCATGTTGGCAGTGACCGTCTTCTCGCTATTACGCAGAGTGATGGCCTTGACGTCGATCAACTCCTGGATTTTCCTTTTCAGTACATAGCATGCCTTTGTGGGGTGATGTATGTACCTGTGGAAAATGCAGTACTTAGGATTATTTGTACTGCCGACTTCATTTGGACGCTTTATCTCGGGGAGAGTAAGCTTGCCACTTTTGACCAGACAATCGAATATGCTCGGAATATCATCGTCGTCAAAAGAATATTCTTCTTTAGGCCTGAAAGTCCCAGGATTCGTCTGCGTAGTTACTGGAGAATGTTGCCTGGACGTGTTGATTGCCAGAGCTTCCTTTCCTTTGGAACTACGAGTATGGTCGTTATTGGAGGATGACTGCTTTCCTCTATCAAAGGTAGAGATCATGATTCTGTTGTCACGAGCCTTCCGACTGTTATCTTCAGCGGCTACCACCGATATGATAAATGAGGGCCAATCATGGAACTGATATGGTCCCGTGAAAACTGAGATTAGTGGGAGAAGGTTCTTCCTGCAAATGTCCACCAAGGCTGAGTCTGGAACTCCAGGAGGCATCTGCAAAGTAGCCTGGCGAAAACATTCAATAAAAGTACGAACGTTTTCTTTTTTCTTCTGCTTTACTTCGATGAGCGATGACATAGACATGTCCATTCCTCCTTCGTAGAATTGAGCGAAGAATAGAGTCTTGAAATCTTCAAAAGAAGTAATGCAGTTGTCCGCTAGACTACGGTACCATTGGTAGGCTACTCCAGACTGACAGCCCTTAAACACTAGAGTGAGAAGGGCGTCATTCCCCTGCAACAACACCGTCATCATGCTGAAGTAGTTTATATACTGGCTTGGTGACGTCTTTCCCTCAAACAAAACCATAGCCTGTGGTTTATATTTTGGTAAAAAAGGGATCTCATCCCAGACAGCTGGGTATGGCTGGTTGATTCCCAACTTCTTGAGCTGATCCTTATGCTTTAAGGCATCAAATTGGGCTTTTAATTCCCGAAATGCCTGTATCGGATCTTCAGTTAGGAAAGGGACATCAGAGAGGTAAGAGATCGGTTATATTATAACTCCAATAGGAGGTAATATATTCTCCGTGTTAAGGGGTTGAGGAGCAACTGACTCTTGATTTGGAACAGGCTCCTAGCTTGCATTGGATGGTGGTATGTCTACCCCTACACGTAGTTGAGTCGGAGGAACTGGTGCTTGAGCTATTGCAGCTGCATGTTGAGTCACCATCATCTGGCGCATACTCTTCATCATGGTATGCATCTCTTTAAGTGATACTTCCAATACAGCGATGCGTTGCTCAGTACTTCCTGATGGGGAAGCCTCTTCATGTTCATCTCCAACGGCATAAACTCTCATTTCTCTGGATGCCGCTGAGAGATTAGTATAGATCTCTGTAGAGATTGAGTTTATACTTTCAGCATCAAATTCAAAAAGCTGGTGACCCCCAGTGTCGGAATCAGAAGAATATGAAGTCGATTGTCGCGACCTCGAGCGAGTGTTTCAAAAAACACATGCTTCAATATTCTCAAGGAGTCTGTCAAATCTTCTTTGGCTTGGAGTTCTAGAGGGATGACGTCTTGAACTTGACCTTCCTCTAGGAATATGCGAAGCCATGTTTACTGACGCAAATGTCGGTTCTCCTTCCTGTAAGGACAAAGAGTAGTTCGACCGGTCAAAAAATGACCGTTTTGCCTTAGAACAGCAATAGTTAATTACAAAAATGCTCCCTAGGGGGTGTAATAGACATATTAGGGGATCCCCTGTCTTTGCGTTTCTGGATCAAGAAATCACGCAAATCAGGGAGATTAACAAAATGAGAAGAAGAAGGCTTATTTTGCCTTTTTACATCAGTAGGAACGTGGAGATTGGGAACCATAACCCTCTCTCTGCCATAAGAATACAACAGTTTACCCATGTGAGTAGCATACGATCCATCATCCATATGAGGAGGGTATTTTCCTGTGAATTGGGTCTTCTTTACGTGGACAGACTTATCCTGGCATAATTTGGAGTTTTGCCCAGGTTCGCGCAAAACAGGGAAAGTCCTCAAACGGCCTCCAGCATTACGCGTAATTTGAAGAGTGGGCAACTTCTTCTCTTGGGGGCGTACAAGCCTAGAGGTTGGGAGGTTCGCCACTCGTTTTCCCTTGATGTGATCCAAGGGTCCATCTGCCTCATCATAGACGAGAGATGTATTTTTACGCGCAGGGTGCATTTAAAATTTCTGAATTGGTACTGAGGCCTTGTCAGAAATTTTGTCTGCCACGTCACAGACGGGAGACGAAGTTTTATGCGCAGGGCGCGTGTTAGACTTCTGGATTGGAACTGGGGCATTGCCAGAAGTTTTGTCTACCACGTCACAGACGGGAGACGAAGTTTTACGCGCAGAGCGCATTTTAGACTTCTGGATTGGCACTTGAGCATTGCCAGAAGTTTTGTCCGCCATGTCACAGACGGGAGACAAATTTTTACGCCCAAGGCGTATAGGCTGTGTTGTTACAACCTTGTTGATCAGAGAAGGAGAGCTTGCAGGAAGGGTAGGGGATGTCTTGGGCATCCACACTTTATGCAGCTTCCTGTTGTTCTGGACAGAGAGGGGATGGGTGCTACCCCCTGCACGAAGCATGTCTTCATAAGCAGATTGGTCGAACTGGATGACCAAAGTCTTCTTCGTCGATCCAGTAGATACATCATCGTGTTGAGCAATGGCTTTCTCGTCAGATGAGAAAGTGGTCCCCAGTAGAGTTGCCATCTTGTGTTTGATGATAAACAAAAATGAGGAAGAGGGTTTATACGAAACCTTTCTTTTTTGCTTATAAACAAGAAAAATAGTACAATTAATCCTATACGAGGATGTTAAGTACAATAAAAATAATTCTGGGAAAAAATTGTTATAGGAGTCTGATCTGCGGTCGATCACTTTGTCCGTTAGACCACACGATGATGAAGAAGTGATGTAGAAGAAGAAGAAGCTTCAAAAGTTGCAAGTGGGATTGAATTCTCGTTGCCAAACTTGTTAATCAACACTCTTTGTCTGTGCTCTCTGATCTCTCCTTGTACTTTTGTCTCTGATCTTTGATCTTGATCGATGCCCTGTGCCTCTCTGTGTGTGTCTGTCTGTTCCCCTGTGACTAGGGGTCTATATTTATAGAGATCAGTCATAATAACTGTCCAGTTGGCGTAGAAGACAAACTGTGAAGAAAGTTGCATCTTTTACGCGGCGGTTATAATAACTGCTACCCACGTTCGAATGACCTTCTAAATCTGCATATAACACGTGTCCTATTATAAGGTATCGCGTATAACTGCTTCTCGAAGATCTCGGCATGCAAGCCACGTAGGTAACTGCACCTTGCGTAGAGATAGTTGGCGTAGAAGCCAAATAACTGTATTATTGGCATAAAAGACCAAACTGTGAAGAAGAAGACTTCTTTTACACTGCGGTTATGATAACTGCTACCCACGTTCCCATTGTCTTCTGAATATGCGTATGACACATGTCCCTTTATGAGGTAACGCGTATAACTGCTTTTCGAAGATCATGGCATGCAAGCCACGTAGGTAACTGCACCTTGCGTAAAGATGGTTGGTGTAGAAGCAAAATAATTGTCGTGTTGGCATAAAAGCCAAACTCTGCGTAAAATTCGATGATGCATGAATAATAGGTAACCAGCATAAAATAGCCAATTATCCGTTACGACTGAGGTCTTGAGCATATTCTGGGCTAAATAGTCGTATCACATACCATTACAAATATAGCCGAGTTGGCATATTTCGAGGAGATAGCATACGGCGTACTCCTATAGTTAAAAATAGTCTAGTTGGCATAAAATGCAAGGATGGTGATGTGAGCGTATTAGCCACAGTTTTAGCTTTCCCAGTTATTTTAAAAATAGAACAAAATCTCGTGCATTAAATGCAGAGATCTGCCCCCATCTCGTGCATTAAATGCAGAGATATGCCTCGAGCTCTGTACGAGAAACAACTTTTGACGCGGCGTCTGATTTTGTCTCATCTTGAGCGTAAAGACTCATTTCTGCCCATGTAGCATAGGCAGCGTATTCTTTGAATGCATAAAAATGACTTGTATCAAGAATATATCACTAAACAACAGCCTGGATCTCTGTGCAAAATTATCATCACAGCCGTCCTCTCGATCGTCGTGCAGTACTTTTTTGTCAGGAGTCAGGTTCACTGTTTTGTCTGACAGATTCATCCGAAGAATACGAAGAGTTCCTCGTAAAACTTTACGTTGCATTAAAAACAAACATATTTTATTCTGGAGCATATAGTAACCTTTTACGCCGTAACAGCCTTGAAGCGCTGCTTTACACGTATAGCTCTGAAGTCATATTTTACGCGGAACAGCTCTGAAGCTCTATTTTACGCGTATAGCTTCGAAGTCCTATTTTACGCCGTATAGCCTTGAAGCTCTATTTTACGTGGACTTCATGTATGTTGGGGATTTTGATTGTATAGTATGCGTACAATTCTCCAGTGTATTTCATGCTTCTACAGTGTCTAGCGATGAACATCTAATAAAACCTATCATGTAGCAATACGCTAAATCCTAACACTATTCACATATGTACATACACACAATATGAACAAGTCAAACCTATATTCACGTGAACGAGGGGGTGTATTCGACATCGAGGTGGTGCTCGGTTGTGTCACGATGGAGGGCTCGGCTGCAGTTCAGGCGGTTGGGTCATGATGAAGGGAGTCGTCTGCAGTTTAGTCATCGAGGGAAGGAGACGGGGTTGGCGTTCAGGCGGTTGGGTCACGCTGGTGGTGGTGATGGGGAAGTCGGGAATGGGTCGTCCAGGCGAAGGGAGGTGGCTGTTAAGCGGTTGACGGAGTCGTGCGGTCGAGGGGAGTCAGGGGTAACCGCTGCTTGGCGGGGTCGACGGGTTTGCGGTAGATCTGGTGGATGTGGCTAGTCAGGCGGGCGTGTCACAGTCGAGGTGAATGGGGAAGGAGATGGGCTAGGTGTTCACGCGAGAGATTGCCGGGGCTCCGGCGAGTTGGAGGTGGACGGAAGGGAATGGAGATGGAAGGTTGATGGGGAGGAAGATGTATTCGGCTAGGGTTGATTTTTCATGAAATAATGAAGAAAAGTTGTATATATATTTAGAGAAAATAAGGTTGATGTAATCCTAGGGAATTGGGCCGGTCAACCACTCCTAGGGATGGGGCTTGCTTTCTACATGTAAAAATTTGGAGGGCTAGGATTGTATTGTTTGAAATGGATGGCCAGGATTTGATGAGGGGGAAGGATGTTGAGTGTTGCACATTCCAAAATTATGGAGAAAATCATATGTGACCGGTCAATGAAGGAAGGGAAGATTCTTCATGTGTTTGGTCTAATGGAAAGTGGACACCTCACTGCACTTTTGCATAAAAGTCCCCAATATTTGGAAAATTGCACAAAGTGAAGTTTTGGATTAAATGAGGGAAAATATCATGTTTGGTATGATGTAGTGGTTAAAAAGAGTGTTTGGTATTAAGTATGAACATTGAGGAAGTGAATGGGGTTTTGTTTGGTGTTGGGTCTAGTTTTGGGTTAAGTTGGGTCCTTACACAAATTTAATTAAAATTAATATAAATTGTGTTCTAAAATTAATTGGAAGTACATAGGGTTAAAATTTGGTGGGACACAAGTGTCAAAATAGAAGGCTGGCACGTCTAGGACAAGGGTGTAAAATTTGTTGGAAGATAAAAGTTAGTGTAGCGCTCCCAATATCGAAGCGTCGGTAAGGTACAACAATCAAGTAGAATCACAACAATTAAATATAATCCCTAATATTAAATCCCAAAAATTCTAATTGATGTCCATAGTCCTATAATTTGGTCAGGGGCTCATCTAGGGGGTTTCTTGGACTAGTTCACTAATGCATTTAAGGAACACTATATATAATATATAAATATTATACAATATATTAACACATTTAAATAAATAAATAAAAAGACAAAAATACTCCTATTCTGGAATGTGGTAGTGACATCCTCAGACGATTCAGCACCTGCGAACAAGCAAACTGTTGGTGGGTCAGCACTTTGGGGAAACTACTGGTGAGTATAAGCAACGAACAGAAGCAACATTTACTAAAACCAACACTAAGTAAGCATGTGATAAAATATTATATTACTAGTGATCTTTCTAGTTTTACCTAGGTTCGTTACATGCAGTATTGGAGCAGAGTCATATTACTTCTTTTAAAAATATCTTTGAAATCAGAGTTCAGTTCAATATAACTAAGCAAATAAGGCAAGTAGTTCAAGCACGATGTTCCAATTCTTATACTATCAGGGTGTGCGCAACGTGTCTCATGAGTTATACTCAAAGATTCTAGAAATAATGCAGCAACTAGTGGACTATCATTTTTATACTACAAGACTATCATCATATTCAAGCAAGCATGTAAGTCTAAGTACAATGCAAGAAAATATACAAAATCAACATATCATATATATAGTGATTCTTATCCCTTGCCGAACGGTTATCCCTGAAACAGACATACAAGTTAGCAATATTTGTGTATATGAATAAGGTTCTATTCCTTGTCCGTCTCTGCATCAAATAATTAGGTATACAAGAATGCTAGCCTAGCATGCGCCCTAACTTTATGATGGCCCATGGAAACCATGATTAGTAGTGGAATTATTATGGCCTATCACTACACCAATATACTCGCTCATATAATAGTTGCTTTGACTTATGAACCGGCTAACTAATAGACATAACACCCGCCTAATAACGAACAAGAATTTTATTCCTCAGGGAGTTTCATATAGCCTCTCCCCGGCCGAACGGTCCCAGTGCCCTAGGATATCGCCGAGAGACCCGATACTTGTGCACAAGTTGTCCCAACCGATGCGATGAATGCACTCTTAACAGATAGTTCTATAAAACAAGCAAGTAATGTTCAAGAAAACTTCTATCTTTTCTTCTTATAAAAAATGATCAATAGGTTCAATTCACGTCCCAACACTACACTAGTATACGCTCATACTAGCTACTTTGACACATGATCAATCTATTCTCTTAACGAGTTTGATAACAATCATATGTTTCCACAATATTTCTATCTATCAAGCATCGATGATAAGAAAACATATAAATGATCTTTAATTAAATAAGCATGGTACGGTTCTTCTATCTCTTCTAGCTAAGCATGCAGTTCTATTCTTGTTTAGCATATTATGAAGGAACATGGTCAAGCATCTATTACTCCTTTTATTAGCATAATAATGATTCGTTCGATAGCGGTGTCAGTGTAACTAGCATATAATCGTTCATTTCTATACTTGGCATGTCAATGGTTCCATCTCTTTTAGACAAGCATATAAGTTCTCTATTTAAGCATGCATGTTCTCGTTCTATCATTCTTATGCAAACGTTATCTATTTAGCAAATAAGCATTTTAAAAACTCAGATTCATTATTAAGGCGTGCAAGAATCAGAGAATGAAGTTATTCTCACTCACCAAGATCAATCGTCTTCTGCTTCAACAAGGAGCTCTTCAAGAAGATTTTCTTTTTGAGTCAGCAAATCGATATCTCTTGCACATAGTGCCAACGCGGAGCAGGACACTACACAAAGTAGAGACTCACACAAGAGTTTGTCTCTACTATCTCCAGAAGAGAAGTTGGTGCACTGAGATTCACACAAGAGTTCCTCTACAGTAACACACAACCCCCAAGAAGCACAACACCAGAAATATGTTACAAATTGACTGAACAAAAAAAAATACAACAACAAAGGGAAAATGTTCATCTCTTTACGCTCGCAGATGCTACAATGAGAAAGAACGGACACAAGAAGAGAAATACAAAGAAAGGAACTCCTTATTGGGATAATAAAAACAACCGGTGCTCAAGGCAATATTCGTCCTACATGATGATCTGCCCCTAGGATCTAGCAAGTTCACATGATAACTTCTGGAATTCTCTAAGTCATCTTCGGATCACTCAAAAATTACTATTTAGGAGGGAGCTCTCTGGGCCGCATATGCATTGGTGTTCTCAGTTTTTTTCGACCTCTAAAATAAAAGAGAAGCTCCTCTATATAGAGAGGATATTGGCGCATATGCGTCCTGAGAAAGCCCATGCTGCATATGCGCCATCCGACCAGACACTAAGTCGCATGCATAGTCCTAGCCGCATGCGTCGCCGGAGCCACATACGTAGCCGGAGCTGCATGCGTCGCTAGTCACGTTGCACATAGTAGCACAGCCAAACGCCGCCAAGCACCGAAAGCAGCTGCCAATGTGCACAAATACCTATGCACCACATATGCCGCATGTTTCGGAAGGCACGGATAACCATGTGCTGTCAACATCATGTCCTTTACCCTCCACACTCAACTAGCTCATGCTAACTCGTTGGCCGCATAGCTCCATGCCGTATAGCGCATGGCCACATAGCTTCCGGCTGCATAGCCCCTAGACGCATAGCGTCTGGCCGCATAGTCCCAGGCCGCATAGCCCCATGTCACATATCCCTTGGCAGCATAGCCCTTGGTAGACACGTCCGAGCCAGCAATCGTGCATGCAACTCGCGTATGAGCGACATACGACGATGATGACGTGCTAAGTGTAAAGTGCACCAACAAAGCACCACTTTGCGTCCTTGAGCCCTAGTCCGAGTTTGAGTCCGAGTCCGAATCTGAATCCGAGTTCGAGTCGCTAAGCCCCTTTGGAGCTTAGATCCTAAGAAAAATATCCCAAAGGTGGTGACAAAATAAAGATTGTCATAAAGGGGTTCACACTTAATCCCTCTAGGAAAGTCAATCCACATGGGCCACCACCCCATGTGCATATACCAATACTAAGCAAAGCTAAATATTGAGATATACACATTGATGGTTTTCTAATGTGGGACTAAAACTCCCAAAGTAAAGTGGAAAATACCAACAAGTATCGATATTGTTTGACATGTTCCAATCTGTTCTTTGTCCGAACGAAATGGGTAGGGCAGAAAAATTATTGAACCATATCGGATTCGACCCATTTGAAACAGATTCGAATCGGACCGGCCCGCTAGTCCAACCGATTGATATAATTCTTTCAAAATTAAAGTTGACTTTGGATTGTAATGGTATGAAAATGTATGATGATGAATAAAATTTATAAGGTGTTTTGCATTATTGATCCATGTCTTGAACTATAATAACAAGTGGTTCAAATGCAACACACAATATGCATTACTGAGTTAATATATACAGGAGAATATTCATAGTCCAAGTTAAAGTATTTATTGATCATCATATAACTATTACATAGCTCAAAGTCAAAATTTCTCTACTCAGCTTCTCCTTGATGAAGAACCGATCAATCTCTACATATTTTGTGCGATCATGCTGAACTGGATTGTTTACAATATCAATTGCGGATTTGTTGTCACACCAAAGTTGTAGGGAGTCTCCTCTAAACAAACGCATCTCAGATAATAATCTCTTTACCCATATTATTTTCTATAGGCTAAATGTCATAGCCCTGTACTCGGCCTCAGTTGTAGACCTAGCCACTACATATCGCTTCTTGTTGTTCCAAGATACAAGATTGCCTCCAAGAAAATACAATAACATGTAGTGGACCTACGATCGTCTATACAACCCGCCCAATTGGCATCACAGTAGCCTTCAACTCTCAGATGTCCAGAACTTCTGAACCGTAACCCCTTTCCCGGGCTTCCTTTAATATACCTGTGAATTCTGTGAATTGCCTCCATACACTGCTTTCTAGGATCATGCATATATTTAATTACCACACTCACGGCCTGAGTAATATTAGGTCTCTTATGTCATATATATATACGTCGACCAACTAATCTTTAATATTGCTTCTTAATCACTGGATCACCACCCTCGGTACACAACTTATGATTCTGCTCGTTAGGAGTAGAAGCAACTCTGCATCCCAGCATCCATGTCTCTGAGAGAAGGTGTAGAGCATACTTTTATTGAGAAAGCACTATACCCTTTCTTGACCTTGCAATTTCAATTTCGAGAAAATACTTCAACTGTCCCAGATCCTTGACTTCAAATTCCTCTCCATGTTTTTTTTCCAGCCGTATGATCTTCTCAGTATCATCTCCAGTAATAACAACATCATTAACATAGTATCTGTAAAAAATAGTATGATCTCCATTGTACTACGTATATCCCATGCCTCATACTGCAAGCCTGAATATATCAAACCACGCTCTCGGAGACTACTTTAGCCCATACAAAGACTTTTTTAATTTGTATACCTTCCTAGTTGTTTGTGAAGTAGCAAAGCTTGGTAGAATCTCTATATATATATCTATCTCCTCATGGAGATCCCCATGCAAAAAAAATGTTCTTGACATCTAGCTGATGTAGTTGTCAATTGAAGTTGGCAGCACAAGACACCAACACTCGCACAGTGCTCATCTTTGCTACTGGAGCGAAGGTCTCGTCATAGTTGATCGATACCATAAGTTTGGTTGTATTCTTTAGCAACCAATCTGACCTTGTACCTGTCAATCTTACCCTCTTGAGTCTGCTTAACAGTATAAACCCATTTACATCCAACAAAATACTTTTCAGCTGGCAGTGATACCAGCTCCCATGTGTCATTCTTCTTCAAGGCCTGAAGTTCCTCCTGCATGGCACTCAACCACCTAGGATCATGCTTAGCTACCTGCCAATCGTTAGGTACAAGCACTAAATACAATGATACAAGGAAGGACTTATATGCAGGTGGAATGGAGGCATATGAAATATAATATGCAATTTCAGTATCCCAACAGCTAAACTTAGCGGAAGGTTTTTCAACATTGACTCTAGAAGTTCTACAAAGCAAGACAAACGTATTAGAAGTATCAGGGAATGAGTTGTTACCAGGTGACTCAGGTGGAAGGGATGCAGAAGGTCTAGGAGAAGAGAGACTTGGAACATTAGTATTTTTGGGTACTGTCATAGGCACAGATGTTGGAAGCTTATGCTGTTGCTGCTTATGCTCCCTATATAGTCTTAGTTCCCCCTGATCGTCGGCTCCTCCTGAGATATCATCACTCATTGGTGATTCAAAAGGACATAAAATTATACCAACCATGATGCCACTCTCATTCTCTCCCTCTCTACTAGCATCAGTAGAGCCATCCTCGAACAAGGAACTTAATTTTGTCTTCTCCCTATAAAATGGTTCAAACTTCCAGAAGGTCACGTCCATACTGACAAACAGCCTTCTTTCAGTAGGTCACCAACACTTATATCCTTTCTGACTTGATGAGTAGCCTACAAAGATATATTTAACTGCTTGTGGATCTAGCTTGCTCACCATCATTCTGTGATATTGTACAAAATATGTGCAGCCAAACACTCTTGGTGGAACAACAAAAATATTAGATCCCAAGAGCATCTCACATGGTGTCTTTATCCCTAATACTCTTAACGGCATCTTGTTGATTAGATAAGATATCATCATAACAATCTCACTCCACAAGAACTTTAACACATTCATTGCCAGCATCAAAGAATGTACCACTTTTAGTAGATGCATGTTCGTGTGTTCAGCTACCCCATTCTGAGCAGGAGTGTCTGGACAAGTGGTTTGATAAAGAATTTCTTGACTAGAGATAAAATTATCAAACTCTTTTTTGGTGTACTCGGTCCCATTATCTATTCGAAGAATCTTCACATGTACTCCAAACTGGGTCTTCACATACGTTGAGAAGTCTTTAAAATATTTGTACACCTCAGATTTTTGTTTTATCATGTAGATCCAGGTCATACATGAGTAGCAATCAATGAAGGTAACAAACCATCTAAATCCACTAATAGAATTAGTATGACACGGTCCCCAAACATCAGAATAAACAAGTGAAATACAAATGACAGGGTACAGATAAAGTACAATAGACCGAGCCAGTACCCCTGATGGATTAGGATGTCCCATCAGCACTCTGAACTATCTCCGGATGCATATGCTTGCTCGGATAATATAATACAAACTCACTAGATGCACCTGTGATATGTCTAGATCGATGCACCTGAGTCTATGATCCAACTAGTATGAGATTTAGTGGATATAAGTGCCTGGACCGGGATAGTTTTGCCCATATGAGTAGCATAACCAGTAAAGTTACCAAGGTAGGTAGTGTCATCCAGATCCTGAGTGGCCTGTCCCTTGCCCTTAGAACTCTCAACCTAAAGCTAACTGTTGTAGTTTCTCCAGCTCTGCCATCTCAGCTCCAGTCATCTCAGTAATGGTTTTCTCTGCCACAACTAGGTGAACAACTCTATGGCCTCCACGTCCCCTGCCTCATTGACATGCACGTCCACCTCTCTGTCCTCTGCCTCCTCGGCCATGATTAGAATTACGGAGTTGGGGGCAGTTGTAGCTGGGGTTTTCTTTCTTCCCGCAATTGTAACACTCTTTATCATAGTTGATAGGAACACTAGGAATCACCAATGCCGAGCGGACAACGGGTGAGGTCTCGCCTTTCATCACTTTCTGACTGATCTCCTCTTGCTCCATCAATGTAACAGCCTCATCCAGGGATGAGAATGATAGCAAATGACACATTGCTACCCTTCTAGTCTTAAACTGTGGGTTCAGACCCTTGTGAAAATGAGCCACATGTCTATGCTCAAGTTACTGCTTCCGAAGGAGAACATCTTTCGGATTTTGCAATAATAGCGGATCATAGTGGACCAAGTCTGCCCATAAGCGACGTAGCTCCGTTGCATACTGGAGTACTGTCTTCTCTACTTGTGAGGTAGCATCAATCTTTTTTTCAACTTCCATCATCAACATGACGCACCCAGCTCCAGAGTATATCCCAGCTAATGTCTTTCATACCTCAGCTGCACTGCAGATCGACTCCATCATCCCAGCTATATATGGATGGAGAAACCGGAGTCAGCATCCAAGAAACTACCAAAGAATTAAGGAGATCATTCCATGTGATCCACTCAACACTCATCTTATTCTCTGGCTCAGTATACTCTCCCTTTACATATTTTTCAAGTTTCTTGATCCGAAGGTTCAACAGCGCCCTCCGAGACCAACTTAGATAGTTTCTCGTCCCCTTAAGTTTGATGTCATTGGGCAACAACTTTATCTTCTTCATCACCTGCGATGGTTCTGGTGCGGGCACGACTACCCTACTGGATGAGGTCTCCTCTAATTTGGCCTGAAACACCCTGGCCATCCCCTCCAGTATCTCCTTCAGCTCCTGACTAGTCACATGTGTTCCTATCTTCACAGTTGCACAAGAACGAGATCAAACACAACTTAAACACGGGCCATGCGCCTATACGCGATCACGACTTTCTCCATCTATCTATACACATCCAAGTTCATGTGGTAGGATAGGTGCATAATGGGTAGAACTCGCTTACGCCATCATATGACGAGGAAAAGATGGCAGCAACGTACCCTACCTCCCGATGAGTTTGACGACACCTGCATGGGACATCGACGACACTCGAGGGTGGGGAGGGGGGGCTTCCACTCACAGAGGGAGGCGGGTAAGGGTGGGTAGAGGGCTTCCACCGGGGCAAAGGAAGGCTCGTGGGGGGGGGGGGGTGGGGGTCGGGTGAGAGACATGAGGAAAGAAAAAATAAATTTTGTGGAGAAAGGATTCAGAGCTTTGGCTCTGATATCATGTAGAAAGAAAGTAATTGATTGATTATTTCTCAAGAGGGAGCACACACACACACACACACACACACACACACACACACATATATATATATATATATATATATATATATATATATATGGGTATACGGGCGCGTGCGCGTGTGCACACGCACGCACACACACACACACACACACACACACACACACATATATATATATATATATATATATATATATATATATATATATATATATGGGTAAACGGGCGCGCACAGGGTAAACGGGATATGAGCCATGCATATGTGGACCAATAGAAATTGATTCCTAGATCCCATGTACACCCATGTGCACTAGTACACTCCATTTCTATTGGTCCACATGTGCATTTGCTAATGTAGAAATATGAGCATATATATATATATATATATATATATATATATATATATATATATGAGAAGACTCACCTCCTCCTTATTTTCTATTCGATGTGGGACTAAATAAGTTCCTATAACTCAACAATTAGTAAGTCCCATCCCAATTTGTAGATTCTAGATTCTAGATTCATAATGTAGGAGCTTAATTTGTAGAATAGTAAGACCCATCATAAGTTTCAGTACCTAGATTCTCAGGTACAATCCATCAACATGAGATATATGTTGGAACTGAAAATTTCTCGATTCAGGATGTAAAAAAATATTTTGTAGAATAATAAGTCCCAATTTGAAGTCCAACATCATTTTTGTAGAGCAAAAATGATCGGTTGAATTAGACGTTCAGCAGGCCACCGTCCGCCGCCGCATCCTTCTCTCAGTCCTCCTCTCCTGCTCCACGTTCGGCAGGCCAGCCACCGCGTCCACCAGCATGCTAGCTCCGTCTGTACCTCCTGCCCCTTCCTCCCCTCATGTTTCACATCCGGCCGTCGTGCCGCCGATCGGACTATCGTGTGCAAACGCTGTACATGCAATAGTGCGAACAGTGCAACACGGTTAAATTAGCAATTAGGAATGGAGACGGTGAATATAAATTACTCTATATTATATATGGTAAAGTCGAGACAAAGCAGGTGATCAGTCGCCATTGTCACGGGCGAGAAGCAACATAAGACAGAATGCCAGCTTACAGCACATCACAGAGAAGAAAAGTGCTAACGAACAAACAAACAAAGAATCTCAGTGAGCGAGAATGAATGCATTACCGACCTCAGAATTCATAAGAGATGATGATGATAGGCAGGTGGGTAGGTAGGTAGGTATGCAGTGAGTGTGAGGAAGTAGCTAGTATATATTGGTTGCATCGATGAATAGAAACGGATTCAGAAACTGCAGCCGGAAGTAGGCTACCATAATTTTTGGTGGATTAAAAATAAATTAACTTATATAAAAAAATTATATAGAAAAAAAAATCAAATTTTTTTTAGCTGGGTTCCAACCCAACCCACCCCACCACCCCCTGGATTGATCAAAGTATTCTCAGTTGGAAAGCTTGATTTAGTTATTTTACAGTATTCTCAGTTGGTTGCAACAGTGCTAGAGAGCAGCATTTTATCTACACAATCTGATGGGTGCGGATCAAAATTGTGTTCTTGGCTAAATTATCATAATGGTGCTCCTGCATTCCAACGTTTTTGACAACTCAACTTTCAACTGCCTAATTTCGGCAATCCAATTTTATAAATTATTTTTTTAAAACATCTTTTATTAATTTTGAAGCATATGATACGTGACAATACAAATATTTAAATTATGCATTTCTACTGCAATATATGATTTTGAAATGATTTCGATGTACATCAAAATCGATGAAAGATATTTAATTTTTTTTTTTAATAATTTTGGATTATCAAAATCGAACAGTATAAAATTAAAGTACCAAAAATATCCGAAAACTATAGTTAGAATACCATTTGTATAATTTAACATTGTTTTTTTTTACTGTTAACATTGTTTTTTTTTTTTACTGTTTTTTGCTTTTACTAAAGCAGTAAGAGAAGTTGTTTGGCAACAAATATTGATGCTCATCTTTTCCGATAAGATAGTTTATGTTTTGAGCAACTTTTTTATGCTAAACTGTGGGATTAAAATGTTTTGTGCCTTTAGTAAATAACCCAACGAAGAGCAAGTATAAGTCTCCTGAAGAAAAAACATAATATATAAACTCAAACCAAAGCTAAAAGGAGAATAGTATAACTCTGCGGATTCCTCTCCTCCTCCTCCTCCTCCTCCTCCTCTAATATTCTTTGAAAAGAACCATCCTCTAATATTCTTTGAAAAGAACCAACATTTTCGATTTTGACCGTTGTTGCAAAAGGGTGATTTCTTGTTACTTGTTAGGCAATCTCCAACTTATTCTTAATTTTTTTCTCAATTTGGAGACTTTTGTTACTTGTTTGGCAATCTCCAACCTATTCTTAATTTTTTTTCTCAAATTGGAGACTCAAAAATGATATGATCTCATATTAGGACATTGATTTGTCTCGTGCTGAGCGTCGATGCTGGTGCGGAATCAAAAGCCAGCTGCAGCAGTGGCATCAGTACCGTCGGAAAATCATGTCAGCTCCAAGGACTCGGGATCCGACGTAACATTCGAGACTTTGTACACACTGTATTACATGTCTTTGGACCCACTGCGTCCTAACTTTCAATATTTTATAAATAGAACAAATAATATGTCACCGTGGCTTGATTCATTGATTTTCTGCCATCCAACCAGAATTATATACCTCTTTTCGGTAATCATAAGAATCATTTGAGTTCTATAATTAAAATATTTATTGATCATCATATTACTTTTACAAAATAGACTTCCTTAGTGTGTCCAACCTATATGGAATGTTTTGTTGAATATAAAGAAGGACGACGAAGTCCCAAGATATATATGGGTTCATATTGAGGAAAGAACAGAAGTAAAATTGGATCTGTGGCAGCTAATTTGGTCAAGAGCTAGCCTAAAGTTCACAATATAGATATTAGTCGGATAATGTACAAAATTATTCTCGTAAGAATCGTAAAAAAAATGACTTTGTAGTTGAAAAAAAAAGTCTCTACTTTTTTTAATTTGGTTCTTACATTCAAATTGAATTATGTTGTTAATGGACGTAAAAAAAAAAGTTATGAAGTGATGATTATAACCATCTGAAACTTACAAAGTCTTTTTTTGCTATAACTATGATTCTTACTGAGATTTTTTTTTCTTTTTTCTTTTTTTATGAAGTATCTTTGAAAACGAGAGAACAATTACAATCAATATGTGTACTCCACTTATAATAGAGATAATAATGACTGTTTGAAAAATACATCATAACATACAAATTTATATAAAAATAATAATTTAAAATAGATTGGACTCATGTGAAAATAATAGAAAATATGTTAGGGTTATATTTGAACTATTTTTCTCCCTCATTTCTTACTTATTTTAAAAACCAAAATGGTTTGAGACCATTACAGGACTTCAATTAAACTTTAATATTCTACAATTCAACCCTTACATTCTGTGTGTAGAAATTCTCAAGTCCAGACTATTGCTCTTGTGTTTGGGACGAAATTATTATGGGGTTCCAATTGACCCTTGCTATTCTACAAAATGAGCTCATACATTTCGAATGTTCTGAAAATTTTGATAATCCATATTATTGATGCTCTTACAAAGTCAATCAAAATATCAAAATTCAACCACATATCACATTATTAATTACTCATGCGTCTACCACACACATATGAAGTCAATTTACTATGGCTCGTACAAAATCGTACAAATTTGAATTTTCGATTGTTAAATAAGCATGTTGTTGTCAATTCCATATTAACTTTTATATATATATATATATATATATATATATATATATATATATACACACATACCGTTTGGCATTTGTTTTGTGGTTTGTCCTATTTAGTTGACAAATGAAAATAACGTCTTGGATAAGGGTATTGGAAATGTAAAAATTACCACCAAAAAATTTATTAAATAATTATAATACATTAAATAATATTACTGTTGTACATTATTGTTATTTATTTTAATTATTTAATATTAGCTAAATTGATACTAATATTAAATAAATAAATTAGTATTAATCATTTGATTAAATGTTCCAATAAAAGAGAATTTAATTGATCAAAAAATCTCCGAAATCATTTTTTTTTTAACTATAAAGCTTACAAGATTTTTTTTTTTACTTTACACTAGACATTTGCTAAATTAATAATTTTTTTTTCTTCGTTATACCCATTCTCTATCCCCTTTCTAGGAATGACATTTTTTTTTGAATCCGACGGAGACATGCTTTTTTTTCTCCGCCGAAGGCGGATTTGGTGATTTAAAAACAGGGACGGAAGCGGAAATGGGGATTAAAAAAATCTCCGGTTGGATTCGGGGACAGGTACGGATATAATACTCTCCATTCCCGTAAATGTTTGATCCCGATTACTTATACCCATATGTTTTGTTGAATGTAAATGTGGACCTCTATTTGGAATATGTTTTGTGGGGTTAAAATTCGCTCTTTATTGTTTTGTATTATAGACTTATATTTAGTACTTGTATGTTTTTCTTGGATTAATATTCTCTTTTTTTTTGTATTGTATCATTTTCTCTATCTAATTTGTTTTAAGTATATTTTTTTTGGAATAAAAATATTTTTTAAGCTTATAATGTACAAAAAAAATGTTAACAAGGCAAGGAATGGGGACCGAAAAATTCGGACCCGAAAGTGTTAATGAGACGGAGACGAGGATGGAGAGTACATTGTTTGACTGTAAATGGAATGCGGATAAAAATTTGAACATGAACGGAAATGGATATTCGAATACTATTCAAAGACGGAGATGAGGATATGGTCTCCGTTCCCAACCCACCTCGTTACCATCCCTATCCTTTTTCGCAGTTCCTTTACAATGAGTTATTTGTATTGGTAGTTATTCCAAATAGTAGGATTAGCAATTAGGAATGAGATGCATAAATACAAATCTCTAAATATATTTGCTAGAGCAGATGGGTAGAAAGCATGTGAGCAGTCGCCATTGTCCCTGGCGAGATGCAAGCAACATAGGACAGAATGCCAGCTTACAGCACAGCACAGCACAGCACAGCACAGCAGAGAGAAGGGAATTAAAGAGCTAACAAGCTAACAAACGAAGAATCTCAGTGAGCATTACCGACCTCAGAATTCATAAGAAGAGATGATGATATGTAGGGAGGGAGAGCGAGGAAGTAGTATATATTGGTTGCATGCATCACTTTGGCAATGTCAGATCAAAAGAGGAATTAATTAATTAATTAATTAATGGCTTTCGCCAACTACTACCACCGCTTCGGCCTGATCTGTACTGCATTCTGTCTCGTGCTGGCCGCCGCCACTCTGCAAGCGAACCTTTCTTCCGCCTACATAGGCTATGATACTTTACCCCGGGACGGCCAGTCATTCAACCGACATCACGAGGTGCACCTTACACTCCTGGGTGCAACCGTAGACAATACTGTAAAGGTTGAGGCTAAAAATTCACAAAATGTATGTATGTATGTATGTATTTTGTCGTGGTGTCTGTCGTATCGAATTTGTGTTCACGCAAAGCAAATTTGTGCGACTGTTCGTTCGTGCAAATGTGTCGTGTCAAATTTATGCTCGTGTCGCAGCTATCTGCCATAAGAACATTACTCATTATGTAATAGCTTCTCTCGATATGCTTTTCTACGTGTGTGTTGTTACCCAAGTGAGTCGATTATGAAATGGTGATTTCTTCTCGTAAAGCTTGATTTTGTTATTTTTACAGTATTCTCAGTTGGTTGCTTGATTTAGTTATTTTACAGTATTCTCAGTTGGTTGCAACAGTGCTAGAGAGAGCCGCATTTTTTCTACACAATCCCGATGGGTGCGGATTGTACGTCAAAATTGTGTTCTTGGCTAAATTACCAAAATGGCACTCCAAGTATAGTGTTCAGATATTTTTGACATCTTAACTTTCTACTGCTTAATTTTTGCACCCTAATTTTATAAATTGCTCTTTTGAAACACCTTTCATCAATTTTGAAGACTTTGAAGAACATTATGACAACTTTAAAAGAAGGTAATTTATAAGGGCACTACACAATTTACTTGGGACTAGCCCAGGATTGGGGCTAGCCCATTAATGAGCAAAGTTTACTCACACTAGTCCATTAGTTTACTCATACTAGCCCACTTTGAAACAATTCTTCTCAAACACTCCCAAACCCTCCCCACCCAACCGGAGCCCTCCCCCCTCCCGCCGTCCTCCTACAAATTTTGACAGTCCTTCCAATTGGTAGGACTGTCAAAAGTTTGACAGTCCTAAAAATATATGTTAAATTTTTAGGACTGTCAAAATTTTGACAGTCCTTCCCATTGGTAGGACTATCAAAATTTTGACAGTCCTAAATTTTTTTTTCTGTTAATTTATTTTTGTTAATTGTTGGGGGGACCAATTTTAAAATATCCTTACGGTCAAACGGTGATTCTAAAACATCATTTTTTTGCGATTCTAAAAATTTGGAAAGTCCGTCAAACGGTGAAACGGTTTATCTCGAAGTACTTTTCCATAGGTCATTTTGGCACAAACTGGAGCTTGTTTCGATCTCCCAGTCAAAAGTTATGATACTTTTAAATTTTATATTTTATATTTTTGCCTGTAATATGTACGTCTTACTTCAGATGAAAATTCTCTCTACACGAATTGTGTTACTCTCGTCGAAAACATACAAATCGACCTATTGTGTGACCAAAAACGATTTGAAAACGAATAGTTATGGCCGTTCGAAGTCTGATCGACGGCAGACGTAATATTCGTACGGTAGATTTTTTTTTTTGGTTCAATGATAACATATTTTATTTTGGATGTTACACTAAATAAAAAAATTAAAATCCAAAACTAACTAAATAGAAAAAAAACTAAAAAAAAAATATCCTGACAATTAAAATGAGAACTGTCAAAATTTTTACAGTCCTCATTGTTTGTGGGACTGTCAAAATCCTGACAGTCCTAGCTTTATATAAAATTTTCAGTGGGTTAAAATTATGACTGTCAAAATTTTGACAGTCCACATAGCTTGTGGGACTGTCAAAATTATGACAGTTCTAACAATTTGTAGGACTGTCAAAATTTTGACAGTCCTTCCAAGCGGTAGGACTGTCAAAATTTTGACAGTCCTGATTATAACAGTCCCGAGTTTGGGAGTGGCAAACTTGTAATTATCAATGATAAAAATTTGGGCTAGCCCCAAGTAACTTTTAGGATGGCAAACTTGTAATTTTTTGTAAATTTTCAATGGGCTAGCCCCGAGTAAAATGTGTAGTGCCATTATAATCACCCTAAAAGAATATGTAGTAATATAAGTATTTAAATTGCGCTTTTATAGTATAAGATATGTTTTTGAAGTTATTTCGATGTACTTCAAAATTGACGAAATATGGTTTAGAAGAGTTATTTATAAAATTGGAATACCAAAATCGAACATTAAAAAATATTGTGTCAAAAAATCCGAACGCTATAGTTAGAATGCCATTTGGAAAATTTAGCATTGTTTCTTGAACGTCTTTGACTGTTTTTGCTTTTACCTTATGAAAATCGGTAAGAGAAGTAATTTGGAACACGATGCATTTTTGTTTTGAGCAGCTTTTTTAAAGTCTAAACTGTGGGAATAAAATCTTCTCTGCCTTTAGTCCATGGTATATATTAGTTCTATTTTTAGATATAACTATGTTGGTATTCTTTTAGTCTTGGAGTCATTGGCGGTCGTCCGGACTGTCCGTGTAAATATTTGAGGGTTGCGGATGGAGATGGCCTTGTCCATGAAAATTACGGACGGTATGGGAAGTATCCAAAGATACTTTGGAAAGAAAATATGTTTGTGATGTTCTGATGGTGTCCATTTGTCTGTCTTTGTGCAATAATACCTTGAATAACTAAGCATTAAGCTCCTTTTATATATGACTTGCTTGTTTGGAGTAGCATAACAAGCATGCCGAAGCTGTCGACAAGATTGCGGCGTCTATCGGCTGTTAGTCCTGAAGTCAGATCAAAGAAGAAGTGGTAGCCACAAAATAGAGACTCACACAAGAGTTCGTCTCTACAAATTCCAGAAGAGAAGTTGGTGCACTGAGATTCACACAAGAGTTCCTCTTCAGTGACACACAACCCCACAGAAGCACTAAACAAGGAACATGTTACAAACTGACAACCAAAAGAAAAAAAATACCACAAGAATCAGAAAACCGTTCTTCTTTTTACGTTCGCAGACTTCTCTTTATGTTCGCAGTCGCTACACCGAGAAGAACGGGAATAAGAACATAAATACAAAGAAGGAAACTCTTGCTGGGGTGATCAAAATCACCAGAGCTGAAGGCAAGATTCGTGCCATACAACGATCTGCCCCCAGGATCCAGCACGTTCTCACGAGAACTTCTGGAGCGCTCTTGGTCACCTTCGGATCACTCGAAAGATTCCTTTGGAATGATGATAAAAATGCCGTAGGTCCTGCTGGTGTTCTCAATTTTTCTCTCTTTCTCAATTTTTCCAACACTAAATGAAAGAGGAGAGTCTCTATTTAAAGAAGATTTCAGCTTCCATGTGGCCTAGAAAATATCAGGCCGTATGAGCCGCCTGCACCGCTGTACTGCTGTCACTACCCCATTTCCAGAGCAGGATATTATTTTTATTTAGTTAATTGTGTATTTATCATAAATATTTGTATTAATATTAATTGTTGGTTGTATTATTTTTTATTAGTTATTTTAGTATTTTGGCTAGCCTGGACCCATGTCAGACCCTAGTGGACCCATGTCCGACCCAACCAACACCGTTGTCAGACTTATTTATTGGCTTAGAATAGTTATTTATATTTTTATTAGTTAGTTGGAGTGATTAGGGATTTATTAGAGTGCTTTTGGAACCCCAAACCCAACTCTATTTTAGGATGACTTGATTGGAGGGCATTTTAGTCATTTCACTTAACCCAAACCCAAACCTATTTCCTAATCTCCCCCTGGCCGATCAAACCAGCAGCCCCCCTCCCTTCATTCATTTTCATTCTTCTTCTTCTTCTTCCTTCTTCTTCTCCACTCCTTTCTTCTTCTTTCTTCTTCCAAATTCTCATTCCAAGTAATTTTTTCTCTCTTCTTTCTCTCCCTTCTTCTATTTTCTTCCATCAATGCAACCCTAACCCTTTGTTTTTCCCTAACCTAGGTGTGTAGAGCTTAGATTTTGTATTGGAGCTTGGGTTGGAAGCTTGGAAGCTTGGTGTGGTAAATTTTGGACTTTTTGGAGACTTTGGCTTGGGATTCCAACTTCCAAGAGGTAAACCCTAATTTTTCTTCTTGTGATCACTCTAATATAGTGTAATTAGTAGTTTAGAACCTTCCTAGACCTTAGGGCTACCCGTAGGAGGAAGTTGGAGCTTATTTGGATGTGTTTGGAGACTTTGACATTAGGTTTTGTGTCAATTTTGGGTGAAATCCGATATTGGCCCAATTTTTGGTGTTGCCCTACGTTAGACGGACATAGGTAGATGTGCTTGGGTGTCTTGAGGGTAAGTACGTGTCCCCGTTCGGACACGTGAGGTCGTGTCGCGAAGATTTGAGCGTTTCGGACGATTTGGGGGTTTTCGTCGTCGTAGGTTCTATGTGCGTGTGCGTTTTTAAGTGCTTTGTCTGAATCATTATATGACATATTCTTTGTATATAAGAGTTCTAAAGAACTTTGGGAAGCTTTGGAAGAAGAATATAGCTGTGATGATGCTGGAATTGAAAGATTCAATTTCTCCTCATTCAACAGATACTTTATGGTGGATAATAAACCTTTAAATGATCAAATACATGAATTTCAAAAATATATTAGGCATATTCAAGCCAAAGGTACTTTCTTTTCTACTGAGTAAAAATAGCCTATTTGGTAGACAAGCTCCCTCCTTCTTGGTCTGATGTTAAGAAAGACCTTATTCATACTCAATGTGACCTTACCTTTGTTCAAGTTCTAAAGAAAATTAGAACAGAAGAACAAATTAGGCTAAGGTCTAACCATAAATCTGAGTCTAAAGCTAAGGTAAACCTAGTAGAATCCTAAGGCAAACCAAAGATTCATCATCAACACAAACCCAAAAGGAACCTCTTCAAGAAGAAGCAGAACCTTCAGCCTCACCACCAAAACCATCTTCACCATAAACCTAGAAACTTCTGTAAGACTCAGGATCAGAAGATATTTTATTTTGTGTGTGGTAAAATAAACCATATGGCCACCAATTATTTTTATAGGAAGAAGAAAGTTGTCCAGACTTCTTACAAAGGGAAACGTCCAGCCAAACTAGAAGCAAATATGCTTCTCAACGACTCTTCTAGTTTCTTCAGGTCTGTAAGCTATCAACCCTTAGTCAATATTCTTTACCATTCTGATGATTGGTGGTTGGATTCTGGAGCTAATATTCATGTTTCTTTTGATCGCTCCTATTTTTTAAACTATCAGGAATCAGGTGGAGGAGGTGTAACTCTAGGATATGGCTCTGTGGCACAAATTATAGGAAGAGGAAGAGGAAGAGGAAGAGGAAGAGGAAGAATAGATTTAAAGTTGACATCAAAAAAAACTATGACTCATCATGATGTGTTGCATGTGACGTCTATCAGAAGAAATTTAGTTAGTGGGTCTCTTCTTGTAGCTTCAGGGTACAAGATTGTTATAGTAGTATTCTCTAAGAATAACTCTTTTATTGGAAAATAATTTGTAAGAGATAAACTTTTCATTTTGAGTACTGTGAATAAAATTTCAGATCCTTCTTTTGTTGTTTCCAATATAGATTCTTCAAATGTGTGGCACAGTAGATTAGGTCATGTGAATCTAGGTTCCCTAAAAAGGATGATAAACTTAGCTCTTATTTCTAAGACTCCAATAGATGATAAACGCAAGTGTGAGATCTGTGTTCAAACCAAACACACTAGGCTATCTTTCAAATTTGTAGAAAGAAACTTTGATCTCCTAGAGCTAGTTCATAGTAATGTGTGTGACTCAAATAGAGTTTTGACCCAAGGCGGTCGGAAATACTTTGTTACCTTTATAGATGATCATTCGAAGTATTGTTATACCTATCTTCTCAAAATAAAAGATGAAGTTCTAGACAGATTTAAGGTCTATAAATCTGAAGCTGAGAACCAGTTAGAGAGAAAGATTTAGATTCTTAGATCAGATCGTAGTAGAGAGTATACATCAAATGATATGACCAATTTCTGTGAAGAATACGGAATAATCCATGAGGTAACTGCTCCATATTCACCACAGTCCAACAGAGTTGCTGAAAGAAAGAATTGTACTCTGTTAGACATGGTGAATGTCATGCTCCTCAGCTCAGGTGCTCCCTTGTGAGGAGAAGCACTATTATCTTCATATTACATCCATAATAGGATTCCTAGTAAGTCTAATGATAAGACTCCCTATGAATTATGGAAAGGTAGAGCTCCTAGGATCCATTATCTCAAAGTTTGGAGATGTCTGGCTAAAGTAAGAATTTCTGAACCTAAAAAGAGAAAGATTGGACCTAAGACTGTAGATGTTGTATTCATAAGATATTTCCTAAACAACAATGCCAATAGATTTTTTGTTACTCATTCAGAAGTAAATAAAATCTCTAACAGTACTATTATAGAAGAAAGAGATACAATTTACTTTGAGAATATATATTCCTTCAAAGATATAATTTCTTCCTCTCCCTTCCACTCTTCTCTTGCTCCGTCCACTGGCTCTCATGTTCAAATATCTAGTTCGCATACTGAACAAGATATAGAACCTAGAAGGAGTAAAAGAGAAAGAATTAAAAAGAACTTAGGAGAATGTTTCTTCACCTTTTTGATAGAGGGTGATCCCTCAACTTATGAAGAAGCAATATCTTCTCCTGATGCCCCTTTTGGAAAGAAGCCATTAACAGTGAGTATAACTCCAACATGAAGAACAGTACTTGGTTTCTAGCAGACCTACCTTTAGGTAGTAAACCCGTAGGTTGTAAATGGATATTCAAAGAAAACTTAGAGCCGATGGTACTATAAAGAAATACAAGGCTAGATTAGTAGCCAAAGATTTTACCTAGAAAAATGGATTATATTATTTTGATAGCTACTCACCTGTAGCTAGGATCACCTCTATCAGAACCCTTCTAGCCTTTGCATCCATTCATAATATGCTAATCCATCAAGTGGATGTAAAGACAGTATTTATAAATGGGAACCTAGAGGAAGAAATATACATGGAGCAACCTGAAGGTTTTATTGCTAAAGGCCAAGAAAAGAAAGTTTCTAGATTAGTTAAATCTCTTTATGGCCTAAAGTAAGCTCCCAAGCAATGGCACAACAAATTTGACATAGTCATCTCAGAATATGGTTTCGTGCCAAATGAGTATGACAAATGTATATACTCCAAAATTATAGATAAAAGTTGTGTCATCTTATGTTTGTATGTAGATGACATCCTTATTCTTGGATCATCACTGGAATTGATAATTAATACAAATGACTATTTATCCAGTCAGTTTGATATGAAAGATCAAGGTAAAGCCAACTTGATTCTAGGCATGCAACTATCCAAATACAAGAAGGGTTATACTCTATCCTTAGCACACTCTATCGAGAAAATGCTAAGAAAATTTGAGTATTTTGATAAAAAATCTGTCATAACTCCTTATGACAGTAGTGTTGTCCTCAAGAAGAATAAGGGTTCTCCTATGAAATAACACAGATATTCACAGATGATAGGTTCTCTCATGTATATATCAAATAAGACCAGACCTGATATTGCATTTGCTATTGGGAGACTAAGTAGATATACTAGTTACCCAAATCAGTTATATTGGACAGCATTAGAAAGAGTATTTAGATATCTTAGGGGTAATCTAGATTATATGTTGTACTATACTATACACCCTGATATCATAGAAGGTTATTCATATGCAAATTGGGTAACTGACTCATATGATGTAAAATCCACTATCGGATATGTTTTTACTCTAGGTGGAGCTGCAATCTCCTGAGGCTCATGTAAATAAACTATCATAGCTAGGAGTACAATAGACTCTGAAATGATAACATTAGACACTACTTGTACAGAAGTCGAATGGCTAAGAAAACTTATTTTATATATACATATTTCTCTTAGTCATGTTCCATCAATTTCTATAAACTGTCATAATAAATCTGTTATAGAATTACTAAAGCATGATTCTGTGAATGCTAAGATGAACAGGCACATGCAGCTACGATTCAAGTCAATAAAAGGCCTACTAGGCAAATATGTGGTTCTTGACTATATAAAGTTAGAAAAAAAAAATCTTGTAGACTACTTGACCAAGGGTCTGTCTAGGACTTTGATCCTAGAATCATCGAGGGAGATGGGGTTAAGCCCATAAGTAAAGTCACCAGCAATGGCAACCCAACCGGGTCTGACTGCAGATCCCAAAAAGCCGGTTCAATGGGTAGGAACAAGCTGGACTTAGGTGACTTTTATGGAATAATAACTCGAGATTAAAATCTCATTACAATAATGCCCAAGTAGCTGTACATGCGTATAATAATTTTCCATCCCTATGGTGACAGTGTTTTTGAGTGATATGGTTAGGATGAGTTTTAAAACTCTTAATAGGTACAAACTGATATGCGGGGTTGACACATATCACCAACCCTTAAGGACTTACCTATATGAGAGGTCGTGAAGGCCGCGACTATGCGACATGCGATCCCAAACAACTCTCATGAATTTGGAATAAGTGCGCATGGCCAAACAAAAGCGCCACCAGTTAGACACACAACTCTAGCGTACTATGTGTGTTATTTTCTGAATCTGGTACAAGAAGTCTGATTCAAGGCATAGTCCATCAAGCACTTCTTCAGACAAAGACAATAGTTACTAAGTGAGGTTCAAGACTGTAGTCCATCTCATCTATGCATAGTATATACCTGCCCAGAAATTCTTCATCTTTAATTTTTTTGTCACTTCTATTTTGGAACATGACCTTTTTTTTGGGGGGGGGGGGGGGGGGGTGGGGATTGTTGGCTATGTATTCACTTGTGAGAAAAAGCTCAACTTTCTCCTTTTTACTTTAGTCTCACATTTGTTGGACCCCTTCCCCCTTGTTTGTATATATTAGTTCTTCTTCATTGTTCTCTTAAGATGTTGTGTGGGGAACCCCTTTGGCCGCCGCCGTCCGACCCGGCTCGGCTCGGTTCGGTTTGGTGCACGTAACGGGTACGTTCCCACACCCGCGGACGCCTAATGCCGATCTAATTTACTCTTCGGGTTCGGACAGGGATCCAAAATATCTTTTTGCTCCTCCTTGTTTTGAACTGGTTTTAAACTCTTTGGAGATTTGAACGTTGGACATTTATTGCTCCATATGTCCAGGTTCATTTGGCACATGTAACAGCTCATATGACAGTATTTTTTTACGTTTTTCTTATGTTATTGCTCTTTAATGGCCAGTTTATGAACTATTTAATTTTTTGTCCGTTGGTTGTGTCTAGAAACTGCCTTTATATTGCGGTCTCCTCCTCCTTCATTTTTTACAGATTTGTTCCTCTACATGAAACATCTTTCTTTGCTTCTTCTCTCCAACAATATTCTCTCTAAATCTTTGCCATGGACAGAGTTAAGTTCGGTCTCTCTCTCCGAGTTGTGTGCGACGAAGAGAAGCCGGTAGTCAGGAGTTTTTACCACTAGGAGCTTTCGAGAAACGTCTGCACATAGACCTCGGATTAGCTCTTAGTGCAGTGCTACGTGCACGACTTTCCCGGAGGCCGATAACATTAACTATTTTAATTTTAATTTTTATTGTGTACAGATTTCTTAATGAGAAAATATATTTTTACCTATCATATTGTAGGGAGTTCCTGGAAGTAGATCAATCACTGTGGGATCCTTCTTACAGCAATGAGGAATGTCTCCTTTAAATCTTGAGCAGTCGTGCTGCTCCGTAGTTTGTGCCCCTAGCATGTCCCAGATAACCTCCTTCTTCGCCCAAGTCCAACCCAGTGTCCATCCTGGTGCTTGAATATGACGATATTGTTGGTAATTGTGTTGGAGTGGGTGGGGTTCCCAATCTATATGAAAAATATTTTAGAGTGCGACGAGCGTCATCCGTGTGTCGGAAAAGTTCGAAAAGTGCATCGAGCGCCGTGTATTGGAACATTTATGGTAAACAAATATTATATTAGATTTTCATCTTTGACTTAAATTATATATTTATGACTGGATCTTTCATATATTAACTATCAATATAATTGGATTTCCAATTTATGGTCAGCTAATTTATGATTTGATTTCAATTAAATATATGATTGAATGCAATTGAATTTCCATAAATATTTTTGGCTTCCATATATAGATTTTCATATGAAAATCCTAAATCATGCAAGGGTTTATATAAACAATTCGCTGTTTGCTTATTGTAGGGAGTTCCTGAAAGTAGATCAACTACTGGGATCCTTCTTACAGCAATGAGGAATGTCTCCTTTAAATCTTGAGCAGTCCCCTGCTACGTAGTTTGAGCATATCCCAGATGACCTTCTTCGCCCAGGTCCAACCCAGTGTTCATCCTGGTGCTTGAATATAACGATATTGTTGGTAATTGTACATCGAAACAATAGCCTGGAAGTACACATATACTACTTTTGTTATATTGTGTTTACATATGGTTAGTCTGAGAAGTGAATGCAAAATAGTACGACAAGTTCATTTCATAATGGAGTCAGGAACAGGATAGCTGTGAAGATTAAGTTGATTGAAGCATTATAATTACAATGTAGCCATCTTCAGTCCATTTCTTAACATCCCATTTGATAGTTATGTTTCCATTAGGGTCCAGGGAATCATAGGCTTCTGCAGAAATAAAACAAAGAAACATGTATCAGACTAGAGCATCGATTTTGGTTCAAAAAAAAAAAAGTGTTACAGATTCGCTTGGGCATGGAGCATGAATGCAAGTCAACAAGGTTGCGCATAAGGTTCAAGCAAAATTATTGGTAAGTTTTACTTCAAGACAACTGTGTGCAATATAAATGCCAACATTTGCCATGATTTAGCCAGTCTAACCAGCAAGAAGGTTTTCACTTGAGACTTAAGTCTTAAATCTCGGTTTTTCTGTCAATTTATATGATTGAAGGACCTCTACCTACCTAAAGTGATATGTACAAATCATGGTTGGCAGTATCGGCCGATACTGATACTGATACTGTTTGGGATATTTCGATCCGAAATCGATAGTGACCGATACCAACAGTAGATAACTTTTCAGTCAATTCAAAAAAACAAAAAAGACCAATCAACAAAAGTATAAAACTATAGTAAGGTAGTAAAAACATGTAAAAAAAAGAAAACTTATCTATCGCAGGTAAACCAATCTCTAAGGCCCTTAGCCTAAGGGTGACTACTACTTCATTGAATTTTAAAAATTCCAAGAACCAACACAGAAAATACTTAAAGTTATGTCTAAATGTATAAAATATTTTTCTAAAATTTTAATAATTTATTAATAATTATTTACTTTCCGATACCAGAAAATTTGACACTCCAATCCGATACTCATAAGAAAGGTATGATATCTATACTGTGAACCTTGGTCCAAATGAGTTCAAGCATCAACAACTTACAAATTATTTTTTGTTAACTGCTTTGGTCTTTGAAGATGTGGCTAAACTTAAATTTATAATACGATATGCCAATATCTTGTCTAAAGTAGAGAATTTATTATCGTCTTGCTATATATTTCTTTATTATATATTCCGGTAAATTTTTACTTTGACACTGTAACTTATGACTATTTTCAAAAGTTAGAAACTACTAATAAATTTGGACAAAGCAAGGATATCTAGCCTTGAGATTTACTGGTCCAAGGTGATTAATGGTTCTAGAAAGTCTCATATTTTACTCAACCAAACAACAACAACATGATTTAAACCCATATAATTCACAAGCAGAATGATCAATTCCCTGTCGAGGACAAAATATTCCCTTTTCTCTCCTCATCTCATCAGCAGTTCTTCAATAATAGTATTAATAATAATACCATGCATACTTGTATATTGTGGTATCTTTATTAGTGTCAGATAGTACATCACTCCTATATCCACACCTTCGGCTTCAATTCACGGTATCTCAAGTAGTGTTGGACATGATACTTGCTGGCTATCATGAATATTGCTTATATGCCTAACTCTATTCTTTAGATTAGCAATTCAGATGAGTGGGAGCAAGATTAGTCATGGTGACATGGTCATATTCCAATACTCTGAAAAATTATGTATGACAAAGGACACAAGATACTCAAGTCGTATCAAAGTTCACGTGAAGACGAGAATCATAGAATGAGAGTAATTGTCATGCTCCGATCTCCCGCAGGATCGACCGTCCCCGCTGAACCCAAATCACTGCACCAGCGCTCCTGCAGGATGATCGTTCCCATCAGGACGTGATGTCGCGCGAGAACAAATTGCACCCACGCAAGCCAAAGTCCGAACATGCGATAAAATGACTAAGCCACAGAGTCGCACAGATAGTCTCAAATGTAGCGAATATTTGAACGACATGAGTAAATGGTCGTTCGATAGCTAGTTCGCAAAGTCGATATAGCGGAAACATAGAATAAACACAAGTATGATACAAAAATAAGCTCTTTATTAATAAAGAAATAAGGTTACAAGCGGCGTCAGGCCTAGATTACAAGTCGCTCAAGCTCTATCTCTCAAAACAATAAAGGAGTGCCAAGTGGCTTACAACATGGGAGGATACATAAGCGATGTTCCAACATTATGTCTTGTATATGTGCTTCAGCTTCGGACGCAACGCTCTAAGGCTCCAGAGTTGGCTCCATGCCTTAGCTCGCACGAAGGAGTTTCTACACCGAACGAGGTTCTCCCGTACCCAACAAGCAATCTGGTGGGTTATCAGTACATTGAATGCACTGATGGAGAGGCTTCTCGCCCGCTCAACAATTCAAACACGTTCAATTAGTTTCGTGCATAATCTATTAAGTTGTCTTTCTAGTCTTGCCTTAGGATCAGTTTTATAGCATATGATGAAACGTCTGACTCGTGTGGTAGTGTGTCGTGCGATATAAGAGTAATACGGCGAGACTTAGTAACTTACCCTTACTTGCTAGGCATTACGTATACTAAGGCTTCGCACAATCACGTCGCTTGCTGATAGACTCGTTCGCTACCCAAAAATTCTCGATTCGCTCGAACATTTCTAAGACGATCAATACACCACTCAGGGTTCAAGCTATACTCTATGAATCTTCAAATCACTTATTTGTTCCTGATCTATCACATACACCCCTCAGGAATCGAGTCATCCAAATAGCCATATTTTGATTCGTAACTTATCGACACAAGTATCTGTTCGACTATTCCTCGAAATCCAAGCACGATTCTCTATTTTTGCCTTAGCGATAATTCAATAGCGTCTTTATCTATTTCACATTCTAAGTCTGTCTTATTCTTATCCGAACGATATTCCAATCTCGCTCGCAAACATGCTCGCATCAAAGGGTCTTGGTGCGCGGTACTCAACACAACTTAGCTGAAAGACTGTGCTCATAACTATCCGTTCGAACGATAATCCAGTCTCGCATACTAATGTGCTTAGTATTTGCGTATAGGTATTCAGGTTCGCACATAACTTTTTATGTTCTAGCATGAGTCTATTTTGATAAAATCTAACACAAGTCGGCACAAAGGACATCGCATAATAATCTCGTTCAACCAACAATATCACTTGCATGTACTTTCAAAATTATTTAGACTCATTGTATGGAACATCCCAATGGGTCAACGAGCGAGAGCGTATGTACATAAACCACGAACGAGCTTTCAAAATTAAAAGAATCGATAAAAAGTTCAAGGATGTAAAGCTGTGCTCTGATACCAATATGTTACGTCTCGATCTCCCGCAGGATCGGTCATCCCCGCTGAATGCGAATCATCGGTCAGCGCTCCCACAGGATGATCGTTTCTATCAGGACGTGATGTCACGCGAGCACAAGCTGCGTCTGCGCAAGGCCAAGGTCCAAACAGGCTGTGAAATGACTAAGACACGGAGACATATAGTCTCCAATGCAGCGGATATTTGAATGACACGAGTAAATAATTTGGATTTGTTCCCACTATACTCATATGTTGGCATGTACTCATATTCTGGATCTGGTTGCAGTTGCTAAGATAGGAGTCGATGAGGTTCATGGAGAGACTTAGTACCTTATCTAGTAGCTTTTATTTTCTTTCTGTACATCATTTGGGTTTGTTTCCGTTATACTCATATGTTGGCATGTACTCATATTCTGGATCTCAGGGATGATTTAGATTTCTTGTTATTTCTAGATATGGTTGATACATTAGCATGGAATGTTTAATTGACTCTAATCTGTTGTACTTGGTTTCAATTCCTATGAAGCCACTTTCAAGACTATAGTTAGCTCTTGCTCTTATGATCCGTTCCACTGAACAATTTCTTGATATGTAGACGAACAGGTTCCTTAACCTTCTTCACAACCCGCTCAATCGAGCGGGTATTTCCGAGTTTATAACAATACAACCATATTTCATAGCCTAATGTATAATCTAGACTATGGTGCATTAATGAACAAGAGAAAACAAGTATGCAAGAAAATTTAATCCTGGACGAAACGTTTTCCACATGTTCGTGAAAATTCAAATTCAAATTTGAATTATTGGTTATTTTCCACATACTCAAATCTTCTCATTCTTGTACTCTTTTTCAAGTTAGGAGCACGGATATATCATTGATCTCCAACTTGCATAGTAAGAAGAAAATTTGTTAACGTCCCAAAACCTTAATAAAAATAGCAAGCTGTAGTTTCATTGGAACATATTTAGATTTCAGTCACAGTGAAAATAAATATTAGGGCTGGCCATGGATCGAATCTGAGTCGATCAAATTTGATGGAACCGGACCAGCTCCGTTCTTTGGCAGGACGAAACGGAGTGGGGCTCAAGAATTATTGAAACCAGATCCGTTTGAAACGGGTTCACCTGCTGGTCCAACCAATTGATATATTTAATGCTATTGAAAATAGAGTTGTCTTTGGATTGTAATGATATCAAAAATGTATGATGACGAATAAAATTTATAAGATGTTTTGCCTTATTGATCCATGTCTTGAACTAAAATAACAAGTGGTTCAAATACAACACACGATATGCATTACCAAGTTAATAGACATGGGAGAATATTCATACTACAAATTAAAGTTTTTTTTTTAAAAAAAATTTGGCATAAAGCTCGAAATCTGACGTAACATTCAAAATTTTGTGTACACTGTATTGCATGTCTTTGGATTCACTGTCCCCAACTCTCAACATTTTATAAATAGAAGGAATAATACGCTACCGTGATTCGATTTACTGATCTTCTGCCATCCAGTCAGGATCTTATACCTATTCTCGGTAACTACATGAGTCATTTGAGTTCAGTAATTAAAGTATTTATTGATTATCATATAACTTTTACAAAATAGACTTCCTTCGTGTGTCCAACCTTTATGGAATGTTTTGTTGGAATCTAAAGAAGCAGCGACGAAGTCCCAAGATACAAATGGGTTCGTATTGAGGAAAGAACATAAGGAAAATTGGATCCGTGGCTGCTAATTTGAGTCAAGAGGTAGCCTAAAGTTCACAATATAGATATTAGTCGGATAATGTACAAAAAAATTCTCGTAAGAATCATCAAAAACGACTTTTAGTTTAAAAAACAAAGTCTGCGCATTTTAATTTGGTTCTTACACCCAAATTGGATTATGTTGTTAATGGACGTAAAAAAAAAGTTATGAAATGATGATTATAACCATCTAAAACTTACGAAGTCTTTTTTTGCTATAATTATAAATCGTACGATTTTTTCTTTTTTTACAAAGTATCTTTGAAAACGAGATAACAATTACAATCAATGTGTACTCCACTTATAATAGAGATAATAATGACTAACATACAAATTTATATAAAAATAATAATTTAAAATAGATTGGACTGATGTGAAAAAAAAAATGTTAGGGTCATATTTGAACTATTTTTTTTCCCTCGTTTCTTACTTATTTTAAAAACCAAAATGGTTTAGGACCATTATGGGGCTTCAATTAAACTTTAATATTCTACAATTCAGCTCGTACATTCTGTGTAGAAATTCTCAAGTTCAGACTATTGCTCTTGTGTTTGGGACGAAATTATCTTGGGATTCCAATTGACTCTTGCTATTCTACAAAATGAGCTCATACATTTTGAATGTTCTGAAAATTTTGATGAACCATATTATTGATGCTCTTACAAGGTTAATCAAAATATCAAAATCCAACCACATACACATTGTTAATTACTCGTTACTGGTGCGTCTACAACACACATATGAAGTTGTCAATTTACTATGGCTCGTACAAAATCGTACAATTTTGAACTATCGATTGTTATATAAGCATGTTGTTGTCAATTCCATATTGACTTATATATATATATATATATATATATATATATATATATATATATATATATATATACCAAAAAATTTATTAAGTAATTATAATGCATTAAACAATATTACTGTTGTACATTATTGTTATTTATTTTAATTATTTAATATTAACTAAATTAATACTAATATTAAATAAATAAATTAGTATTGATTATTTAATAATAATTAATAGTATTTAGTTAAATAATTAGTATTAACTATCTAACGTTCCAATAAGAGACGAACAGTGGTCATTTGCTAAAACTTTGAATCTTATGAGGATTTTTTTTGCAATTTATTCATAGAAAATGTAGAAGGATGGTAAGAAAAGAGCTTTTAAGGATATTTTGGATATATCACAAATTATTTTATTAAAAAAATTGTCTCTAATGTTAACAATCTATGAATTTTTTTTTTTTTTTTTTTACTTTACACTAAACATTTGCCCTATATACTCTATATGGATCATCGGGATGCATGTTCAAATATAAATCTTCACATAAAGTTTAATTAACAAGCTTTCTCAATTGGCTACGTGTGAATTCGCAGCATTATCAAAGCTTCACAGGGAAAAGGTTTTATATAAATTTTGCAACGGGCCTGATTGGGCTGAATTTTTTTTGAAAAACAGATCCGTACCTCTTCGCAAATATCACAAGTGAGTCCCGAACCGTCCCATTTAAATTTAAAATTTTAAAAAAAAAATTTGGACAATTTAAATTTCGAATAGAATCGAAGCCGCGGACCCTGGACCGATATGTCCAGCCCTAATAAATATATGAGTTATTTGTATTTGCCTCCCATTCCTAATTGCTAATCGTATTTTTTGTTTTTCGAATTTTGTTTTTGTTATACCTCTCCTCTACCCCTTTCTAGGGATGACAATTTTTTTCCGAACCCGACGGGAACCCGATTTTTTTTTTTTTTCAACGGAGACGGATTTGGTGATTTTAAAACGGGGACGGAAGTGAAAATGGGGATTAAAAAAATCTCCAGTTGAATTCGGGGACAGATATGGATATAATACTCGCCGTTTCCGTAAATTTTCGATCCCGCTTACTTATACCCATATGTTGTTGAATGTAAATGTGGACCTCTATTTGGAATATATTTTTTGGGTTAAAATTCGTTCTTTATTGTTTTGTATTAAAGACTTATATTTAGTACTTGTATGTTTTTCTTGGATTAATTTTTTTTTTGTATTGAATTATTTTCTCTATCTAATTTGTTTTAAGTATATTTTTTTTGGAATAAAAATAATTTTTAAGCTTATAATGTATAAAAAATGTTAACAAGGCAAGGGATGGGGACCGAAAAATTCGGACCCGAAAGTGCTAATGAGGCGGGGACGGAGACGGAAGATGGAGAGTGCATTGTTTGACGGGGACGGAAACGGAGATGCGGATAAAAATTTCAGCCTGAACGAAAATGGAGATTCGAATACTATTCGAGGACGAAGATGGAAATATGGTCCCCGTCTCCAACCCACCCGGTTGCCATCCTATCCTTTTCCGCAGTTCCTTTATAATGAGTTATTTGTATTTATATTTATTCCAAAAAATAGGATTAGCGATTAGGAATGGGATAGATAAATACAAATAATTCTAAATATATTTGCTAGAGAAGATGGGTAGAAAGCATGTGAGCAGTCGCCGTTGTCCCTGGCGAGATGCAAGCAACATAGGACAGAATGCCAGCACAGCACAGCACAGCACAGCACAGAGAAGGGAATTAAAGAGCTAACAAACTAACAAACGAAGAATCTCAGTGAGCATTACCGACCTCAGAATTCATAAGAAGAGATGATGATAGGTTGGTATGCAGTGAGAGCGAGGAAGTAGTATATATTGGTTGCATGCATCACTTTGGCAATGTCAGATCAAAAGAGGAATTCCATTAATTAATTAATGGCTTTCGCCAACTACTACTACTACCGCTTTGGCCTGATCTGTACTGCATTGATCTGTCTCGTGCTGGCCACCGCCGCTGTACTGAGCGTCGACGCTGGTGCGGAATCGAAGGCCAGCTGCAGCAATGGCACCAGTACCATCGGGAGATCATGTCAGCTCCAAGAGCTCGAAGATTACTCGGCAACCGGCTCCGGCCATACGATTGAGGCGAGTCTTATTCCCAATCGTTACGTAACCTATCCGGTTTTCCGACACCCGAATTTGCCCCCTCGACCGGGCGCACGAAATGTACCTTACAGTCCTGGGTGCAAACGCCAACTCTACTGTAAAGGACCAGCCTAAAAATTCACAAGATGTATGTATGTATGTATGTATGTATGTATGTATGTACATATCTTGTCGTGGTGTCTGTCGTATCGAATTTGTGTCCACGCAAAGCAAATTTGTACAACTGGTCGTTCGTGCAAATGTGTCGTGTCAAATTTGTGTTCGTGTCACCGCTATCTGCCATAAGAACATTACTCATTATGTAATAGCTTCTCTCGATATGCTTTTTCTACGTGTGTGTTGTTACCTGTGTTGTTATCCAAGTGAGTCGATTATGAAATGGTGATTTCTTCTCGTAAAGCGTGATTTAGTTATTTTTACGGTATTCTCAATTGGTTGCTTGATTTAGTTATTTTACAGTATTCTCAGTTGGTTGCAACAGTGCTGTGCTAGAGAGAGCAGCATTTTGTCTGCACAATCCCGATGGGTGCCGATTGTACATAAAAATTGTATTTTTGGTTAAATTATCATAATGACACTCCAACTATAGTGTTCGAATATTTTTGACATCTTAACTTTCTACTGCTTAATTTTTGTATTCCAACTTTATAAATTGCTCTTTTGAAACATCTTTTATCAATTTTGAAGACTTTGAAGAACATTATGACAACTTTAAAAGAATATGTAGTAATATAAGTATTTAAATTGCGCTTTTGTAGTATAACGTATGTTTTTGAAGTTATTTCGATGTACTTCAAAATTGACGAAATATGGTTTAGAAGAGTTATTTATAAAATTAGAATACCAAAATCGAACATTAAAAAATATTGTGTCAAAAATAACCGAACGCTATAGTTAGAATGCCATTTGGATAATTTAGCATTGTTTCTTGAACGTCTTTGACTGTTTTTGCTTTACCTTATGAAAAGCGGTAAGAGAAGTAATTTGGAACACGATGCGTTTATGTTTTGAGCAATTTTTTTTAAGACTAAACTGTGGGAATAAAATCTTCTCTGCCTTTAGTCAATGGTATATACTAGTTCTATTTTTAGATATAATTATGTTGATGTCCCTTTAGTTTTGGAGTCATTGGTGGTCGTCCGGACTGTCCGTGTAGATATTTGAGGGTTGCGGATGGAGATGGCCTTGTCCATGAAAATTACGGACGTTGAATAACTAAGTATTAAGCTCCTTTTATACATGACTTGCTTGTTTGGAGTAGCGTAACAAGCATGTCGAAGCTGTCGACAAGATTGCGGCGCCTATCGGTTGTTAGTTCCGAAGTCAGATTAAAGAAGAAGTGGTAGCCACAAAGTAGAGACTCACACAAGAGTTCATCTCTACAAACTTCAGAAGAGAAGTTGGTGCACTGAGATTCACACAAGAGTTCCTCTTCAGTGACACACAACCCCACAGAAGCAGTAAACAAGGAACATGTTACAAACTGACAACCCAAAGAAAAATCAAATACCACAAGAATCAGAAAACCGTTCTCCTCTTTACGTTCGCAGACGCTACACCGAGAAGAACGAAAACAAGAACATAAATACAAAGAATGAAACGCTTGCTAGGGTGATCAAAACCACCAGAACTGAAGGTAAGATTCGCGCTATACAACGATCTGCCCCCAGGATCCAGCAAGTTCTCACGAGAACTACTTGAGCGCTCTTGGTCACATTCGGATCACTCGAAAGATTCCTTTGGAATGATGCTAAAAACAGCCGCAGGTCCTGCTGGTGTTGTCGATTTTTCTCTCTCTTTCTTAATTTTTTCAACGCTAAATGAAAGAGAAGAGCCTCTATTTAAAGAAGATTTCAGCTTCCATGCGGCCTAGAAAAAATTAGGCCACATGAGCCGCCTGCGCAGCTGTACTGCACAGAACAAACAACATCGTCAGGCGCCGAAAGCTCCAGTCGATGCAACCGCATAGCACAGAGAGCCACGAGCGGCCAGAGCCTCTTGCGCGTTGTACTGCACTGAGTAGACTACGCCGCCCGTGCGCTGTATAGCACAGAGCAGACTGCGCTGCCTGCGCACTGTACTGCATAGAGCAGACTGCGCCGCCTGCGCGCTGTATAACACAGAGCAGACTGCATCACACCGATCCGCCAACAGCAGTCCCTATCCCCTTCACACTTGACTCGCTCAAGCTAACTTGTTGGCCGCATAGCGCATGGCCACATAGCTCCAGGCCGCATGCGCCCCTGACCGCATGGGCTCCTAGCTGCATGCGCACCTGACCGCATGGCCCTTGGCCGCATAGGTACCTATCTGCATAGGCACCTGTCCACATGCTCTCCAGGCCGCATGGCTCCACGAAGCATGCGCCCGAGCAAGCAACCGTGCATGTAACTCGCGCATAAAAGGAGCGCACGAGCGCCATGCGACAATGCTGACTTGCTAAGTGCAAAGTACGCGAACAAAGTGCCACTTTGTGCCCTTGTGTCCGAGTCCGAGTCGCTAAGCCCCTTTGGGGCTTAGCTCCTAAGGAAAACTTCCCAATGGTGGTGACAAAATAAAGATTGGCATAATTGGGTTCATACTTAATCCCTCTAGGAAAGTTAACCCACATGGACCACCACCCCATGTGCATATACCAATATTGAGCAAAGCTATATATTAAGATATATACATTGGTAGTTTTTCAGTGGGACTAAAACTCCCAAAGCAAAGTAAAAAACACCAACAATCCCCCACATATATCACAATATAGTCGAGCGTTCCTCACAGTGACTACCCATCATGCATTAGGATAGATGTTGCCCACGACTTGAATCTTCCTGCATGGGTCAAACAACAGTACGATACAAGAATGGCCTATGTCTTGAATTCTGAACCATAGTTGTTGTTCTTCCTACTCGTACAATGACATCAGTTATGCCTCTGGTCGTATATTTAAGGCCCTGTGATGACCTGGTTTGGGTGTAAGTATCTTGGGTGTCGACAAGTTTACCCTCAAGAAACGGTATGTATCTCTGTCCATACACTTAGGTAAGTTCCTTATTTAAGGGAGTTTAATATATCCCAGCATGAAGTATTGCATTTCTGTGCGGTGCTATGCCGCTGTGACATGGCTCGTAGCCGAGGTTAACTACCTCATGTGGTATCCCCAACAGTAGCAAGAGGTCACTAGGCTCTTAGTAGTGCTGTACCACATCCCAGCATTGAAGTCTTGGGCTTCCGTGCGGTGCTACGCCGCTGTTACATGGCTCGTAGCCAAGGTTAACTACCTCATGTGGTGTCACCCACTGTAGCATGAGGTCATCGACCTCTTAGTAGTGTTGTGCTACAACTCTCTATCTTTTCAGTATTAGGCTACCTGCCTATTTGAGGTGCTACTGCCGCTGTGACATGGCTTGCAGCCGAGGCTTTACATTTTTTACCTCTTCGTAGTGTCACACTACTATAGCATAGGATACAAGTCCCTTGTAGTGCTAAACTACACGTGCTTCCTATAGCGCACGTCGGACATTCACTCTGCCCAAGAACTCATAAGGCATCGAAGGTAACCTTACACAGAAATTGTTCTATAGAATAAAATTGTAGACTACAATAGTTTTGGGTACGTATCCCACATTGTCCATAAGGACTATCCACTGTACCTGATATTTTTCCAGTCACCGGTCCTCCCTTGAACCAAAAGCTAGATGCCTAGTAGATTTTTCTTTGAACTAATAGCATAAAGCTTAATGGTAAGATTACAAAGACACAATATCAGAGGTCCTTCAAGCCAATTTTACTTGTTGTGTCTTCGACTAGCTGGCGCTTGAGGCGTTTAGTGAATGGATCTACCAGGTTCTCCTGACTCCGAATATCTACCACTGCAATGAATCCAGTCTTGATGAGATTGTTCAGTGCTCTGTGCCAAAGCCGCACAGTCCTCTTCTTTCCATTGAAGAGATTATTTGATGCTACTGCTGCAGCTGCCTAGTTATTGCAGTATATTGGTACAGCCAAAATCAGCACACCAACTATTGATAGATCGTACATGAGCTCCCGAAGCCATTCTGCTTCATCTGTTGCAGCTGCAAGTGCATAGAACTCAGAATCCATTTATGAGCGTGAGAGCATCGTTTGCTTATTCAACTTCCACGATATGGCATCTTCTTCTATTGAGAAAATATATCCTCATGTGGATCTCTCGCTCTCTTCTTCTGAGCACCAACTAGTATCACTGAAGCCTTCTACCACTGCTAGATCTTCTCTGTAGTAAAGTGCAAACTTCTGAGTCTTCTTGAGATATCTCATCACCATCTTCACAGTTTTTCAGTATTCAAAACCTGGGTTACTCGTGAATCTACTCAACACCCCCACAACAAAAGCAATGTCAGGCCTAGTGGCATTTATAGCATACATCAAGCTCTCGATGACGCTAGAATACTCTAACTGTCTGACGCTTTTACCTAGGTTAGGCTTCAGTTTCTTGTCACACCTATATGGAGTATCGATCCCTGGAATATCCTGATATCCAAAGTGTGTGATCATCTTCTCCACGTAGTGAGCTTGTGATAGAGCAAGCCCTGCTTTCGTCCAGATTATCTTAATCCTAAGGTGTCATGCCCCAGTCCCAAACACTACTAGAAAAAGCGGGATTAGCGATGTATTTTAGCAACGCCATAGAAAATGTCGCTAATAATATATAAATTAGCGACTCCATGTAAAAATATCGCTAGACGTCGCTAAATGGCAACATTTAGCGACGTTTAACGACTTTTATTAAGATTTTAAAAGATTAGTCGCTATAAGTTCAATTAAGGTCGCTAAACGTTAGTAATATGTCTAATTTAGCGACATTTAGCGACGTATATAGCGACGTTTATATTAAAAATATTTAGCAACGTGTTTAGCGACGTCTATGACGTCGCTAAAATTTAATTTAGCGACGTTTTTACTTGACATCGCTAAACGTCGCTAAAATTTGGTTAATTAGGGCTCGGTTTCGTTTTTTCCCATCTGTCGAAAATATTTCGATTTCAAAAACCCGAAAATTTCCTACGCCCCCCCCCCCCCCGCACTCCGGCGACCGGCTCTTCACAGCGGCTACTCCGGCTTCCCCCTCCTCCTCCTCGAGCTCTAGGTAAACCCTAACTCTCTCTCTCTCTCTCTCTCTCTCTCTCTCTCTCTCTTAGGAAACACATGTGACACTGACACAGACACGACACATACACACACTGACACTGACACGACACACACACACACACACTGACATAGACACGACACACACAGACACTGACACAGACATGACACACACACACATACACACACACACACTGACACAGACACTGATCAGGACCTAGGGTTAGGGTTAGGTTTTTTGACCTGGGGTTAGGGTTAGGGTTTTTTATCAGGATTGATTCCTAACAACGATTAATTTTGTCACTTTTTTATAGCATAAATGTAAGTTGGATTTCCTGTTAACCTTTTCATATCTGAGTATTTTATACTTTCTCTTCTGTTGAAAGAGAAGAAAAGGAATGAATAAAGAAAAAAAGAAACAAAAGAAGCGTAAGAAAATCAGGGAGAAGTAAGAAACAAGTTGGTCTTTTGTCTGTATAGCAGCTTATTCTGATGTAATATAGTTAATTTCCTCCTACTTTTTTCATCAATTGAGGAGACTGCATTCCTCGTCTAACATTTCTCTTTTCAAATATAATATTATAGTAGTTTTAACTAAAACTCTGTGTATATGTGGTGTTTTGGTCACCAAAATTGTCCCCTAAAATATATAATCGGGCTTCTCTTGAATGTGCTGGTTGTGTTTACACTTCCCTAAACTTGTAAAATAATATGATCATTATAACTGGATCACAGTTGTTCAGGTTTGCTTGTTCCCACCATATTGTTCTCGTGTTTCGTGCTAAACACGGACAGGTTATGGATTGGGATAAAGTTGGCTAGGGTTGGGTTTTGATTCGTGGGGATGCGTAAGTATGGATTTATTTTTTAAAACAAGGCGAAGGATGAAGTACTCAGCCAGTAAGTGGGAGATTGAGGATATTTCATAGTTACCAGACCCTACAATTTATCATGGCCTGTTGTAAACCCCCTCACCCAAAATAGGTATTTTGTTTGTATTTTATATTATTATATTTATTATAGATTATTTTAAATATTGAATTACTTTAGAGTATTCTCTTAGTTAACTAGAAAATAATTTTTTTTGTATATTTACTTATGTAAATATTTATTTAGATATATTTTTAGACTATTTTAGATTTTTGGAGATTTTTCTAGAATTTTAGGTAATTAAAACATATGGAACGTAAATTTCTAGGACTTCCATGATTTATTATGAGACCATACTTGCATATTGTTCCTACCAAATATTTATTTTAGGTTAAAATATTTAATTATATTTTTCTGTAATTTATTTAGAATTTTAAGAAATTTATTTAGATTTTTGAAATTATTTAGGATTTATTTGGATATATATAGTCTTAATATTAGATAGATGCTAATTTAGTGTTAATAGATATTAATAAGATTATATATAAATTATTTGTATTATCTTTAATTCTATTTAAGATTATAAATTATTAAGATGAACTCAAACTCTATTTTAAATTAATTCAAATCCTGAGCCTACTAGGAAAGCAACTTCATGCATATCCTATCCTTATTTAAACTGATCATATTCATATCCAAATTAGCCAATCCTAGTCGTATTCAATTAAGTAGTGTCCACCATTATAAATAGCTCATTCTTTATATTTTTTTTTTCCAAAATCCTCTCTTTTTCGTCCTAAAAAGAGTCAAAATTCGTCATAAATTCAGCCTCATTTTCTAGTATGTTATGAAGACGTAAAAAGACGATATCTCCTAGCTCAGGACTCCAAACGTGCTCCAATTTTTTTTATTAGAACTATATCAAGGTTAGTTTTCTAAATATATAAATTATTTTAATAATTTATGAACCTATTTTTTCAAAAAAATTCTAAAAGTGTCAGTTGTCCAAAATCAGACGCGTTTTCGTATTTTTGAGATTTCGGGAGATCCCGAACTCGGAATTATGAGCCGTTTGAAGTTTCAAAAATATGACATGATAAAATTTTATAAATTATTCTTACAGAATTTAACATGCAAGTTTAATCTACTATAAAATTTGTGCAACATAGACGTAAATAGGAAACCACCAAAAACTATCATCTATTCGCCCTTGTGGCCATAACTCTTTACCGACTTGTGATTTTATAAAATTGTCGATTTTGGCGTTCATGTAGCGCTAAAATCTATAGGATTTTATACACAAATCTAGGATTTGAGTTGGTTGACTTTTTGGTCAATGGATTGCCTCAATTTGTGTCACGGATCACAAATCCGTAAAGTTAATTTTCTTTGGACCAAAATTAGGGTTTAGTAATAAAATCAGATTATAATAAGATTAAAATACTATTTTAGGTTATTTTATTCAGAATTAAAATAGATTAAAATAGAGGAACCTATTCACCCACTTTTGTAATCTAACTTGTTTAATTTATGTGACGGGTAGATCGGACGATGTCTTGAGTTGGGACTTCATTCTTTTTCAGATCAGGCAAGATACCTTGCCAAATTGCTTACAGTATTTTACATGCTTATTATATTTTTGTATATTCATTGCATTTTTGTATATTCATTTTATGTGTAGTTTCTTTCAGTCATTACTATATATTAGATATGTTGACACACACTTGACACTTAGTATCATAGAGGACAATCAGTAGGCGTATGGGCTATAACCACTCTGGTGAACTGTAGTAACTAGCACGCACTATGGTAGTCGTGTCTGATGGTCGCTACCCCCGCGGTATGTCGATTGATGGAGTCACGAGGGTCGCTACCCCCGCGGTATGTCGGCTGATGATGTCCCCTGACGTGTGTGTGAGTTGTGAGGCTTAGATCGTAGCCTACCCTTGCCCATACGTCGAAAAGTTATTCTCATTTGCATTTATATAGATTGTCTTGTACAGCGTACTTATATATTTTTAAATATTATGCATGTTTACTGTATGCAATTGGCATGCTTCTATGTATCTTGTTACGTCCCTCTGAGGACCTGGTCCCTTTCCAAGTATAGACGATCTTGACTATTCGCAGGAGCACGGATCAGAACTTACTACTTATCTCTTCCGACGAGGTCTTACCTTCTGAGCATCATTGATTATCTCTAGCGATGGATCGCTTAGCTGATACCTTTATATCATCATCTTATTTTATATTGGAGATTTACCCTCCTCTCTCATTTTAGTATTGATATAGTCATTGGTAGTGGATTTGTCTCCACCCGACTATTAGTTTTGGATTATTCAGACTCATTAATCTAGTTTAGTTATTTCCTTTTGTGACTTGTGTGGATGAGATTTAGTATATCTGTGACTTATGACCATATATATACCACATGTGAGTTTATATTCATATTACAGCATACGTGTGTATTTTGGTATCCATATATTGGAGTTGCCATATACATACGGCTGGCATGCTTACGTGTTTCTGGTCCTACGTATTTTGGGACTGGGGCGTGACACCTGTAAGTTCATATCTAACGTCGACACCAGACTCCAACAAAACTAGGAAAACATTTCTAAAACTCAAGGGAAATGAATCATACATTTATAGGTTCCTACACTTTTGGGGAATGTTTTTTTGATAAAAGTAATTTTTCAGGTGGACAAGACATTTATATATCTGAAGTTAAAAATGCGGTACACATATGTTTTTTTGAATCATACATAATGCGGTAAACATTTCCTAACACCTACTATCCCCCACGATCAGACCCTGACACTACACTCGACACACACATGCACACTAAAATGTATGTGCACTAAACGTCGAGAAAGTAATAGGAGCAGTGACTATTGGCACCAAATGTCAGTACGTATAGTGTCTGTATTGTTAGTGTTATTTGTGTGGTTGGTATTGATACTTTTATATTAGTTAGAGTGTGTATGAGAGTGTTATTGAAGTATGCAGGGAGGGTATATCAAAGTTGAGGGTATCATAGTGGTGTCCTATATTAGCAGCAAATGAGTGAGGAGATGGTGTATACTGATACAAGTGTATCAGTGAGCGTGACTCAAGTTGGGTTTTAGATATGCAATGGTGAATATGTGAGGGGCTCGGGTTTGAGTGCCCACAAGCACATAGATTGAGGTACACATGTAAGCATGGCAAGTAGAGGTAACAGCAGCAGTGAGCACTGCTTATTAGCAGTGAGCAGGGGGAGACTTGAGGCATATCAGCCCAATGTGCATTGGAGCATGCTGAGGTAAGTCAGTGAGCTAGGAGTGTGGTTGGGGGTAGCTGCAGTTCTGTAGTATGGCATACTATCTGTAGTGTGTTGACTGCACACTTATAGTACAGTTTATAGTGCTATGGGGGGAGAGGTAGTCAGATATTCCACCGTACGAAGAACTGCAGTAAGCATCAATGTGGGGGAATCAGGTTTTTGTTTAGGTGCAGTTCAGTGGGTGTTGTGTTCATATTTGAATACAGTTAAGTCCAGGGAAGGAAGTTGATTGTGGAACTTAAAGTTGATGATTGTTAGTTCAGTGGCACACTGTCTGTAGTTAGATGATTGATGATGGTTAGTATATGGTGAAGGTTAGTGTCAGGTAGTTGTAGGAGTATGATAATTAAATATGACTTTTAGTTTGGTATTCGAATTAGAGGCCAGGATGTAGTGTCAATTATTAGTAAATGTTAAGTGATATGTTAAAGGGTGGTTAGTGTTACATGTTAGCTGGGTATTGTTCTCAGTTTGTAGGTAAGTTAATACTTGATGACTGTTAGTTGATAGGTGTATTTGTTAGTTTAAATAGTTAGTTGTTTTGAATATTGCTTATTTTATACTTTGATAAATGAAAGTATGTATTATATCAGTTATGATTTTTATAGTACGGTTAAGTTATGAAGTTAGATAATAAACCACTGTATGTAATAATTTATATGATACATACTGTCATTTTTGCAGAAGTATCTATAAATGGATATGAATTACTATCTGCGTCATCGTTCGTGGATGTACAACCGTCATCCTGATAACATGTGCGGTGTGCGAGATGAATTCATTGAGGGTGTACAACAGTTCCTGCAGTTCGCCAAGGCGTTCTCTCAGTACATGGATGGTACCAAAATTAAGTGTCCGTGTGTGAGATATCACAACAGAAAATATCATCCAGAAGTGGAAGTCACATATCATTTATACTCGAAGGGCTTCACGCCGAATTACTATCAGTGGACCACGCACGGAGAACTTGTGTCTCTAGCATCGGAGTCGAAGCCTTATGTGGAGCCATATATGGATGTCCACGACCATGATGCTTACGACGATGAGTGGGTGAACATGGTTTATGATACGGCGGGGCCTAGTTTCAATCCAGACAATTATGATGCGGCAGAACCTAGTTGCAATCAGGATAATTATGATGCAGTTGAGGAGGCACCGAATGCCGATGCTGCAAAGTTTATGGAGTTGCTGGAGAATGCAAGGACTCCACTATATCCTGGTTTTGAGGATCATTCACCATTGGAGGTGGTTACAAGATTATTGAGCATCAAGTCCGATTTTAACATGTCGCAAGAATGCTATAATCGACTGATCGATTTGATTATAGAGATCTTGCCCGAGGGTGCAAAGTTGCCTAAAGATTTCTATCGATCTAAGAGGATGGTGAGATCGCTCTGGATGTGATACGAGAAAATTGATGCATGTCGCAATGGGTGCATGTTGTACTACAAAAACGACAAGGATGAAGATGCGTGCAGATTCTGTGGTACTGATCGCTACAAGGCCACTGTTAGAGGAAAGTCTGTTGGTGCAAGGAAGCCTACCTATTCGATGCACTACTTGCTTTTGACGCCGCGGTTACAGCGGTTGTTTATGGTTAAGGAGACTGCAGAAAACATAAGTTGGCACAGGCGAAAACAGATCGAAGGAGTATTGGATCATCCATCCAATGGAGAAGCATGGAAGCACTTTGATCGAGAGTATCCATATTTTGCTTCGGATCCGCGTAATGTCAGATTGGGGCTTTCCTCTGACGGTTTTACCCCATTCGGACTTTCGGGCTCCCAGTATTCGTGTTGTCCTGTGATCGTCACTCCGTACAATCTACCGCCTTGGATGTGCATGAAGAATCCATATATGTTCCTAACCATTATTATCCCGGGTCCGAACAATCCGAAAAAGAATATCGATGTGTATTTACAGCCTTTGATAGATGAGTTGAATCAGCTGTGGGAAGTAGGTGCCAACACGTACAATGTTTCTAGAAAGCAAAATTTTCAGATGAGGGCAGCACTTATGTGGACCATCAACGACTTTTCGGCCTATAAAATATTATCGGGATGGAGCACCCATGGTCATCTCTCATGTCCGTATTGTATGGACCGTACTAAGGCTTTCCGTTTGAAACACGGAGACAAACCGTGCTTCTTCAATTGTCATCGACAATTTTTGCCGAAGGATCATCCGTACCGGAGGAACCAGAATACTTTTCGTATGGGAGTTGTGGAGAAGGCCAATCCACGTCAAGGTGGCCCAGATACACGATATGGGAAGAGGTAAAAGATTTACTAAGTGCTATCGAAGAGCCTGCTAAGGGGTACAAGTATGACGGATTTGGTCGTACCCATAACTGGACGAAGAGGAGTATATTCTGGGATCTGCCATATTGGAGCACCAATCTGATCAGACATAACCTTGATGTCATGCATATCGAGAAGAATCTGTTTGATAACATAATTAATACTGTAATGAAGGTAAAAGGGAAGACAAAAGATAATCCGAAGGCCAGGTTGGACTTAGAAGAAATATGTAGACGTCCTGTATTGCATTTGATAGAGGAGGGGAATGGAAAGTTAAAGCAACCTAAGTCAGTTTTCTCACTGGAGAAAGAGGATAAAGGGAGACTTTGTAGGTGGATTTAGGGTCTAAAGTTTCCAGACGGGTACGTGTCAAACTTGAAAAGATGCGTCGACCTCAAGGAGAACAAACTGGCGGGTATGAAGAGCCACGATTGTCACATATTCAAGGAGAGGTTAATTCCGATTGTATTTCAGGAATTCTTACTGCAGGTCGTTTGGGATCCATTGACAGAGCTCTGCATATTCTTCAGAGATATTTGTTGTACTAAGTTGCTCGTCGATCGTGTAGAAAAGCAAGAGAAGGACATTGCGGTAATACTATGTAAGCTCGAGAAGGTGTTTCCTCCTGGATTCTTCGATTCTATGGAGCATTTGTCAATTCATCTTTCCTATGAGGCACATGTTGGTGGTCCTGTCGGTTATCGGTGGATGTACCCCTTCGAGTGGCATCTAAATCACCTAAAGAGAAAGGTGAAAAATAAGGCACGGGTTGAGGGCTCTATTTGTGAAGCTTATATTTTCGAGGAGATTACAAACTTTTGTTCTACGTATTTTAAACCGCATGTTGCTACTAATAGAACGAAAGCTCCGAGAAACGATGACGCATATCAGGAATCTAATGATACAATACTCAAAGTATTCAATGCGTCCGAAAAGCCTTCGAAAAAAATAAAGAAGAGATATTTGAATGACGATGAGCTAAGGGCTGCTCAATTATATATATTACTCAATTGTGACGAGGATGAAGTGGAGAAGCTAGAGGGGTAAGTAATTAATACGTCCACGTTTACATCATCTCAATGTAATAGTATAAGATACTATTATGCTACTAATCAGCAGTTGCTTTATTATTTTTTAGCACATATAATGATAAATTGAGATCGGTTAGACCCTACATAACAGACGAAAAAGTAGAACAAGAAATGAAATGTCATTTTCCTTCTTGGTTGAGCGCATAACAGACGAAGAAATAGAACAAGAAATTGACAAGCATGGCCTTGTGGATATAAACTACAAGCGTAGATATCAAGGCTACGAACCATTTGTTCTATCAAGTCAGGCTCAGCTCATGTACTTCACAACTTATCCTAGACGGGGGACAGCAAGGTCGGATTGGTGGGCAGTATGCAAGACTAAAGCTAGAAATAACTTTGACATTGACGAAATAGCTTATCAGGAGGACGATCTACCTCTTGTAAAAAATATTGTAGATGTAGACTCAACGGAAGTTACTCATTACACGAGTAATAATGTAGAAGATGTAGAATTATCCGAAGAGGAAGACGAAGATGAAGTAGATGAAAGTGAAGGCAAGGAGGAGGAAGAGGAAGAGGAAGAGGAAGAGGAAGAGGAAGAGGAAGAGGAGGATGAGGATGAGGAAGGCGAACAAGATGAATTTTCTGAAGATGATTGAAAATAAAATATTTTGCCTGTAAAATGTAACTATATTTTGACTGTAGAATGTACTATTTTAACGAATATATGTATTATATTTTGACTATAGAATGCTTTAAGATATGCATCACATTTTGACTGTAGAATGTACTATATATTTGTGTTTTTTTATATTCATCATATGTTGTTATCAGGTATGACAGGACGACGCAGAGGATTCGACAAGTCCCGAGGTAGACAGAGTGCTCCTCCGGTACTGCCTACTATTGATTCCGGATCATCGTCGCCCAGTACTCCAGTATATCGATCACTCACATCTCCGACTGTTGGGACGAGTAGTTCCAGGCGTGATAGTACACCCTCGTCCAGCGTTCCTCCTGCTGACGGAACCATGGCGACAGATGAGCATGTCGAGGAGGTCGTGCCCACGTTGTCCCAGCATCAGCAAGATCATCCATGCGCACCTCCGGAGGAGACGAGGACAGAGATTTGGATCGATGGTACAAAGTCATTCAATTAGATGGTTTAGCATAATATATATCGTGTATTTCTTTATTCATCGTATATTGACTTTTTTGATCAAAATAATTATCTCTGTATAGATATCGTCCATCGTCGGTTCAGAGATGCCTAGGCCAATTTCTGAGGAACAACTACGGTAGCCCTTGGATCAACTACTCTGAGGTTCTGGAGGAGAGAAAGGCATTCTGGTTTGCGCACTTCCAGGTAAAAGTATATTAAATAAATTCTCTAATTTATGCATATTATATAACTTATCCGTGATGCTCACTTACTAAATTATTTATTGTAGCAAACGTATTTCTATCCTTCGCACCGGGCCGAGTTTATTGAGCGGCTCTTTCCTACCGTTGTCGCCAAGCTTATCCGAGATGCTCTGGATGACCAGAAGGCTCGTGATCGTGCTGAAAAACTAATCCAAGGTTGGATCACGCCTGAGCAGTGGACTGCGATGAGGGCTAGATTCGACGATCCGAGCTACAAGGAAAGGTCTGAGAAGGCCAAGGCGGCCAAGTGAAATGCTGCCAAGTGGTGTGGTGGCTCAATTCCGATGACGGAATATTTCTGTCGTTTGGTATATTTTTTCTTTTAAAATATATTATTTTAATGTAAGTACCATAAAATGGTAGTAGAAAAAAATGTTTAAGTTTAGTATTAAATAATATATTTTTAACAGGTACAGAGGGGTGAGGATGCAAATATGGTGACCGTCTTCTTGGCCACCCATCGCAAGGACGGAAATCTCATTGATGAGAGGGCCTCGCAGACCTATGTAAGTATTACTTTATTTTGTGTTAATTTAATATAACTTAGGCAAATATCGAGTTTCCAAATCTTTCTAGGCCGAATATCTTAGGCTGCGTGAGCGGGCGACTGCTAGTGCACCTACACCTGGAGAGGCTGGTACTTCCTCGCAGCCCGCTCCAGCTCCGTCGGCTAATGACCTGTGGGTGACCAAAGCTGGTGGTCTCCAGAGGGGTACGTACTACGGTACGGGATCCTATGGCGCCCTGGTTGTGACGCAGTCATCTAGGGCCTCTCCGACAGCTGCGTATTCCACACAGCCCTCGCAGTCGTCGGCCAGAGTCCAGGAGGCTGTTGACCGTCAGATTGCGTCTCTCCGTGACGAGTTACTGCGAAGGATGGAGGAGCAGCCCCAGTTCCAGCCGCATGCGGATGATCCGACGCTCATCGCACGATTCGATATGCTCGACGACAGCATCACGGAGCTCCGGGATTTGACAAATGATCTTAGAGCCTCGACAGACCGTAACATCACGGAGCTGTAGGCATCACAGCTATCGATGAGCGAGAGGCTGACTGTCACGACCCGATCTCCCGCCGGAATCGGCCGTCCCCGCTAGGCACGAATCACCGCGCTAGCGCTCCCGCGGGACATACGTTTCCATCCGGACGCGATGCCGCACGAGCCTAGGGTTGCGCCCGCGCAAGGCAAATACCGAAACGGCCGTTGATAACTAGTTCACAGAGTCGTCATAGCGGAAACATAAAATGAACACAAGTATTGAATCCAAATTAAGCTCTTTATTGATATGAAGTAAAGATTACGAGCGGCGCTAAGCCGAGATTACAAATCGCTCATGCTCTCTCTCTCTCTTACATTGAATATGCCCTTAGGCTTGGAACCAATACAAATGATCTGGATGATGATGTTCCCATACATTATGTCTCATATATGCGAGCTCCAGGTCCGTGCGCCACGCTCCAAGACGCCAAGTGCGGTCCGGCGCCTCATTGCGATAGCGATCTCCGAATCCGTACAAGTTCCCCCTGCACCCTGCATGCAGACTGGTTGGGTATCAGTACATTGAATGCACTGGTGGGGAGGCCTCTCGCCCACGCCACAAAACAAGCACGTTCATTAGTTATGTGCACCGACTAGTTCCGTTGTCTTTCTATTCTTTTGCCTTAGGATCAGTTACATGGCAATATAAAGAAAGTAATCTCCGTGTCAGCTCAAGAGTGTCATATTCATGAGCAATTGAGTTTACCTTACCATTTCTTACCATTCGGCCTTCCCTGTCATATGCAGCAATATAAACAATTATCTACGAAATAACAAGAAGCAACTATAAAACCCAAGTGTTATGCCGTGCCTCTGCCTCATAGACCCATTTTACTAGAACTATGTGTGATACCATGCATCCATTCTAATTATGCATAATGTTGTGCAAACACACTCCTTCCCGTTTCTCCTTTTCTCAGTACGGATAGCCGCTATGCAAACATGACTTATCTATATGAAGGTCACTGGCTCTGTTAGCCATGTTGGACAATATCTGCGATGGACGGCTGCCTCCCCAGCTCGGTTGCTAGCCTTGCTGGGCCTCCTAACCGTCTAACGAGTCGACGCCCATCCAGGTCGGTAGCAAGCCTTGCTGGATGCCTCGCTCTCGCCCGCTAGTCATCAGCTAGCGTATCGCCAGGACTACACTGGCACTCCGTCCTCCCGGGCCGACACGATTCGGATGCCTCAGCAATCGTGTCGAGGACTCTCTACCTGGTGCGCAACCAGTTGTCCGTGACCATGCAACTACTCCCCCAACTTCCAATCCTAGCCGAGGACAATACTCGGATCAATCTTTGCCGAGGACTACACTCGGATCAATCCTTGCCGAGGACTACACTCGGATCTTTTCTTCTTTACGCAGCTCTCTGATTAGAGACTGCCTCGACGATCTGTATATCCCGAGTACATTCATTTCCTTCCATCTCCTGACTTGGAACGACTACTTGATAGCCTTCCTCGTCTATGCATGCAACATGATCTTTCTCCGTCCCGTGTCATGTTCCGTGCGGTACAACGCCTCAGTATGAACTCACACTACTTTACAGCATATATGAAGAAATTACTACATTCCAACCAGCAATCTCGACTATGCAAATAGCAAGTAAAATCTCCATGTTCTATACGATGATAAGGCGGGGTTATCCCCTTAGCTATGTGCGTTCATCTCTTTTATTAGCATGCAAAGGTTATCGCCTGTAAACTAGCATGTAACATTCATTTTCTTAGTGTGCAGCTAAGTAGAAACAGGTTCACCGGGGCCACCCACCTTAGCGATGTATCGCATCGGTCGAGCGAGACTCCGGACGCGCCTCTGATAGCCTAAGTCTGACTCCATTGAAGATCCCAGCATGAAAGCCTTTGCATCGAACGAGCCATCTCACTGAGCAAGGCGGGTTGAATAGCTACACTTATGCCGTTTGAATCGGCCCTCCGGGTTGAGCGGAGCGGGTCGTTACATCATACACCACTCAGAACAAGTCTCGTCCTCGAGACTTCCTGAGCGCAACTCGTACTATCGTACATCTTCTAAACCCAACTCTATACACCTTGTCTAACTTCCAAGGACTGTCTTAATACCACAATCATTTATTTTCTCATCATGCGTTACGCCAATGTTAGCCAATTCTCATCGAACGACTCTATCATTCAATGCTATCGAGTTATACTCAACTCACTCGTTGCCCTCCCGACTCAAAGTCTACTGCACCTACCAATATGTCATGCCCCGAATTCGGCTAATCGATAATCGTCCCAGGGGCGTGATGTCGTGCACGCATAGGGCTATAATACCCAAGCACATGGTATTCTATAACTTAATGGGCACTTACAACTCACAATTGGGTGGACTTGTCCAACTTGTTATATTACCTCTCATAGGAACCAAATACATCCGAACACATTCGACAGTTTACTTGACGTCGCCTATCGAAACCCGTCGTTACGCCCAAACCAAAGGTTTGAACTTGGGCTAATTTTCCAATCTCGTTTGCGTCACTCTCTTTGAGTCACCGTCCAATCTCGCTAAGTAAATCGCACCCAATCACCTACGTTTTCTGACTCAGTCTATATTGCGCCTTAGCGCAGAGCTAAATTGCCCACCTGGGGTACGCTCAAGTCCTTCGCACCTTTGGCTCAATCGAACTTAACTTTCTATTCGTTTTACTCGTTCCGTTCGCCAGAGTGCTTAATCATTTTATCCGAATGATCTATTCGTTCAACTATTGCATCCCCAAACTCAGTCTAACTGCGCCTTAGCGCAGAACTATCCTGGTAGCACGAGGAGCGATACAATCTTTCCTCTATGAAAATTTAGGTTGAGGCTAAATCATTTCAGTTGCCATACTCATCCATGCGAATTCGAACATTTTCCTTTGCAGCTGCATCCGAGTTATGCATATCGCTAAGTCTGGATCGTACCCATATTCAAGGCGTCCCCCAAATATGTGTATTTCAACCAAGCTCAGTGACAGCTAAGTCTGACAAGCTACTCGTGAAAATCTTTCGAAACGCGGATCGTCCTGCTATATGAATGACCGAACTCTTGTTCGATCCAATTATCGTCTTATCCTTTACCGTTGCGTAACCTATCCAACCAAATCAATTATCACCCGAGTCCTATCTTGCATTACGCTTGTTTCAACGCGAACGTTGCTAGTGTATATTCCCAAATTCCGAATTCTAACTCTAAGTCTCGTTGCCCCAGTTCTATCGTTCTTCCCGAACGATACTCTGAAGTCAGCCACTCCAGTTTAACTCAAGGCACAAGATCGTCTGCCTAGCCACTAGGTCAGCTCACACTGTCATAGGTACAACTCAAGTTTGCGACTCATCGTGCAACCGCGTTGCACAACGCTCGCCCCAAACACCCTAAGGTCAAACCATTGTTCCTTTACACGGGTATTCTACCCAAGCTCGTTTTACTCAGATTTCTAAACATCGAGCACAGTTTATCCTATCACACCAACACGCTCGTCCAACCGAACCCATGATACGCCCATGTTTCAGGGCTAACCCATCGATTCGCACACACTATCTCTTCCATCACGTTGATAGAATTCACCAATCCATCCTTTTCTACACCTGTATCACTAAGCCACAATTCCATTATAAATTATAGATGTATATCATGAACTCTAAGTCTTCCAGGCCAATCTACGTATCCGTTCATGAAAACATCCAACATCTCTTACTTCATGTTTCTAGACTAACTCCTCACCAAAAATCCTTAGACTCATCTTATCCTGAAACTTGTCTTATCGTATTAAACCACAAGTCAAAATGATCCTTCGATTGTCACGTTCCGGTCTCCTGCTAGTTCAATCATCCTCGTCGGACGTGATATCACCACGCCAACGCTCCCGCGGAATGATCGTCCTATCCGGACGTGACGCATGTGCGAATAAGAAGTTATACCCGCACAAGACAAGAAGATCAATCGTTATGGTTATCCTCGAACGAACAGACACTTCATCATCAATTTTCGTTTTATCCCAAGTTGCACATTGATCCCTCAAGTCATGTTCTTCCAACTACCGTTCTTACTGCAATCAAAATTCGCTAAGCCAAAATATCCAACTTCAATATTACCATTTTGAACATTTCTTTGTCTACTCTTAGCATTCCTCAAACAACTAAGTTTAAATCCCAAACTCAAAGTCTATCCCATTTGACACGTATCCATTCATCGTGTTCGTTTGGAATAATCACCGAACATGTTCTCTTGAGTTCGATTATCCCTGCCGAACGTGAAATCACCACGTCGGCGCTCCCGCAGAATAATCGTTCTCACTGGGACAGATTTCGGATGTCATCTCTCCGAACTTGATTTCAAGATCGTTCTTCCAAACTCCAAGCCAAATCTGTTACCGCTTAACTCGATCCACCAAAATTATAACTTTACTAACCTGCATCAATCCACACTATCCTCCAACCATTGTTATGGTCTTAAAAATCCCAAAATTTGAAATCATGGGACTCGTACTCAAACTGAACTCTATCGACCGATATTCTACTCAAATGCAAATTTTCCATGCACGCTATCATTCATTCACTCCATTGTTTCTAATTGCACTTACTTCGATTGCATCTCAGATTATTCAATCTCGACTCAAGTTTTAAATTCACTTGTTTCAACTCAAATCGCTCATACAATCCTCTTAGTTTTCTCCGACCACGATATCAATTTCAATTGTCCTGAATTCCTATTCGATGTATGCCTTATCTCTTATTCAACTCATTGTAACTCGTTCGAACCAAATATTGCATGCTTTTTCCGAGTTCGCTTACTTGTTAGGCATTGTTTATTTATACTAAGGCTTTACCCAATCTCGTCGTTTGTCGCTAGACTCGCTTAACTCTGAATCTACGACTTCGTTCGAGCATTTCTAAGTCGACCAATACACCACTCAGGGTTCGAGTTATACTTCCTGAATCTTTACAACTCATTATATCCACAATTCGCATAATCGAACAGGGGACTATCGTATACACCACTCAGGAATCGAGTTATCCTAATAACTCCTGATTCGCGTTCGCATCCCTCACTCGTATTCCCAATTCGTTCCTTAGAACTTTAACACAGTCCCTAATTATCGCCTTAGCGATCTTAGACTCGTACACACCTCTATTCATAGTCCTCTGTACAGACTATGCTTCAACTCATAACTTATCGCTATGAATAACCATCCAAACTATTCCTGAAAATTCCATACACGATTCCAATTATTCGCCTTAGCGGCACTCCGATAAAGTCTCTATCGATTTTCCTTCCGAGTCAAACTTTATTCTTATCCGAACAACACCCAAATCTCGCTGCAGCTCGCTAGCACCAAGGGTCTTGGTGCATGGTACTCAACACAGCTTGGCCAAAAGGCCATGTGCAAAGACCACTGTCTGAACGATATACCGTCTCGCACTCTACTCGCTTGGTGTTTTCATATCGACATATAACTTGCCGATTATAACACGAGTTTACTCTCACAATGTCTTTCACAGGTTGGGACAAAAGCTTTCGCATCATAATCCCGTTCAAGCAACCGTATAATTCACACGCACTTTTCAAAAATATTTAGATTTATTGTATGGGACATCCATCGAAGCATCGAGAGAGAGCATCTACCACTTCTTCAATACACAAGTTTCAAACTGAGAGAATCGAAACGAATTCCAAGGACGTAAAGCCGTGCTCTGATACCAATATGTCACGACCCGATCTCCCGCCGGAATCGGCCGTCCCCGCTAGGCACGAATCACCGCGCTAGCGCTCCCGCGGGACATACGTTTCCATCGGGACGCGATGCCGCGCGAGCCTAGGGTTGCGCCCGCGCAAGGCAAATACCGAAACGGCCGTTGATAACTAGTTCACAGAGTCGTCATAGCGGAAACATAAAATGAACACAAGTATTGAATCCAAATTAAGCTCTTTATTGATATGAAGTAAAGATTACGAGCGGCGCTAAGCCGAGATTACAAATCGCTCATGCTCTCTCTCTCTCTTACATTGAATATGCCCTTAGGCTTGGAACCAATACAAATGATCTGGATGATGATGTTCCCATACATTATGTCTCATATATGCGAGCTCCAGGTCCGTGCGCCACGCTCCAAGACGCCAAGTGCGGTCCGGCGCCTCATTGCGATAGCGATCTCCGAATCCGTACGAGTTCCCCCTGCACCCTGCATGCAGACTGGTTGGATATCAGTACATTGAATGCACTGGTGGGGAGGCCTCTCGCCCACGCCACAAAACAAGCACGTTCATTAGTTATGTGCACCGACTAGTTCCGTTGTCTTTCTATTCTTTTGCCTTAGGATCAGTTACATGGCAATATAAAGAAAGTAATCTCCGTGTCAGCTCAAGAGTGTCATATTCATGAGCAATTGAGTTTACCTTACCATTTCTTACCATTCGGCCTTCCCTGTCATATGCAGCAATATAAACAATTATCTACGAAATAACAAGAAGCAACTATAAAACCCAAGTGTTATGCCGTGCCTCTGCCTCATAAACCCATTTTACTAGAACTATGTGTGATACCATGCATCCATTCTAATTATGCATAATGTTGTGCAAACACACTCCTTCCCGTTTCTCCTTTTCTCAGTGCGGATAGCCGCTATACAAACATGACTTATCTATATGAAGGTCACTGGCTCTGTTAGCCATGTTAGACAATATCTGCGATGGACGGCTGCCTCCCCAGCTCGGTTGCTAGCCTTGCTGGGCCTCCTAGCCGTCTAACGAGTCGACGCCCATCCAGGTCGGTAGCAAGCCTTGCTGGATGCCTCGCTCTCGCCCGCTAGTCATCAGCTAGCGTATCGCCAGGACTACACTGGCACTCCGTCCTCCCGGGCCGACACGATTCGGATGCCTCAGCAATCGTGTCGAGGACTCTCTACCTGGTGCGCAACCAGTTGTCCGTGACCATGCAACTACTCCCCCAACTTCCAATCCTAGCCGAGGACAATACTCGGATCAATCTTTGCCGAGGACTACACTCGGATCAATCCTTGCCGAGGACTACACTCGGATCTTTTCTTCTTTACGCAGCTCTCTGATTAGAGACTGCCTCGGCGATCTGTATATCCCGAGTACATTCATTTCCTTCCATCTCCTGACTTGGAACGACTACTTGATAGCCTTCCTCGTCTATGCATGCAACATGATCTTTCTCCGTCCCGTGTCATGTTCCGTGCGGTGCAACGCCTCAGTATGAACTCACACTACTTTACAGCATATATGAAGAAATTACTACATTCCAACCAGCAATCTCGACTATGCAAATAGCAAGTAAAATCTCCATGTTCTATACGATGATAAGGCGGGGTTATCCCCTTAGCTATGTGCGTTCATCTCTTTTATTAGCATGCAAAGGTTATCGCCTGTAAACTAGCATGTAACATTCATTTTCTTAGTGTGCAGCTAAGTAGAAACAGGTTCACCGGGGCCACCCACCTTAGCGATGTATCGCATCGGTCGAGCGAGACTCCGGACGCGCCTCTGATAGCCTAAGTCTGACTCCATTGAAGATCCCAGCATGAAAGCCTTTGCATCGAACGAGCCATCTCGCTGAGCAAGGCGGGTTGAATAGCTACACTTATGCCGTTTGAATCGGCCCTCCGGGTTGAGCGGAGCGGGTCGTTACACTGACAATGATGCATGATTCAATGGTTCATAGCAGTACGAGGCTGTTATCTACCAAAGATTCTTACAACCAGCGACTCGCAGACTTGGAGCAGGTACGGCCTCCTGGTGCGCCTACATCGACACAGACTCCACCGACGTCACTGCCTTCTCCATCGACATCGGTGTCGATTCCACGGGACCAGTATGAGCTGTTCTTATCCTTCATGCGCGCCGGTGGTCAGCCTCCTGTAGATCTGCAGTAGTATAGCTAGTTGCTGGATATTTATATTTTTATTATTATTTAGGATGAGATTGTATGGATATATATTTGCCATATTCTTTACGATGAGATTTGCTGGATGCTTTCTTTTCTTCAAATTTTATTATATTATTCATATTAAATATGTTATTTTACCGGTGTTGAGTGTTCAACCCAAGGGGGTTGGCAAACCCAGAAATTCAACGGAGGGTTGCTCCGGGTCTATTTGTACAGATTATGATTTAATAAACTGCAGGAATAATAGTTTAGAAACAATTCAGTATTCTTTTTTTTATTTTTTTGTAAAATTAGCGACATTTTTAGCGACATTTAGCGACGTGTAAATACGTCGCTAATTAGCGACGTTAATCACGTCGCTAATGACGTCACTAAATATGTCGCTAAAAACGTCGTTGTACGTCGCAAATTGCTGACATGACAGTATTGTCAGGTCATTAAAGACGTCGCTGTAACGTCGCTATATAAGTCGCTAATTAGCGACGTTCAGCGACGTTAATAAACGTCGCTAATTAGTGACGCTGCGTCGCTAAACTTCGCTAATTTTAGCGACATATTTAAGTTGCTAAAAAATGTCAGCATAGCGACGTTTAGCGATATTTTTTCTTTTAGCGACTTGCTTTATTCCGACTTCTTTAAAACGTCACTAATTACGTCGCTAAATATGATTAGCGACGTTTTTGGGTTATTTAGCGACGTCGCTAATTTGACTTTTTCTGGTAGTAAAATACGTAGGACTAGGAATACGTAACATGCCAGCTACGCATTCGACCAGACTCTGGTCTGACTCGAATATATATAAGTTGTATTATAATGGTCACTATCTAAATAATCAAGTAAATATATCTATGTCTCAATCCACAATGAATAGAATACATAAGAATGAGCTACATGTGCTAAAGTCGGTCGTCCAGTAACACACAAACTCGAATAGACTCGAGAAAGAAATATGAGTCTATAAAACTATGCTACATCAACATATAAATAAATAATATAAATAAATAACCATAACTTCGGTAGAAATGATATAAGTACCTAGTACCAATGCCTGCAAGATAAGCAACTCCATCAGCAACTCCAAAGGCTCCATAACCGTCTATGCTGCAAAAACTGGCAGGGGACCAGGTCCTTAGAGGGACGTAACAAGGTACGAGAAACAGAATACCAATAGTAAAAATAGTATAATGCCACATACTCAAGGGTAAACTACTGTAACCATCTAAATGATATGCACGTGAGAGCATCACTTGTACTCAAGCTAAAACCACTACAGGCTCTGTGTCGGGGAGCCTATAGCGGCAAGTAGTATCAAGACTCCAGTATATGTGCCAAAGATCTGAGACAGAGTCCAAGGCACCTCTAGTAGTATCACGACTCCAGTATATGTGCGAAAGCACCTCCAGTAGTATAGTATATATATCAATAATCAGCCTGTAGTATGGTGTGTCTCTCCCTACCCAATGTAACCTCACGTCTTATATCCATAATATCTCATGTCCATAACACGCAATATCATGACCTCTAGCTAGTGCAACGAGTCATAATAATATCAATATAATATGCAAGTCTCATATCACGAATCCTGTAAGCCTATACAGAATTACCATGAATAACTCAAGAAAGATTTTGTCACATAAAATAGTGTCAAGTGTCCTAGGATATGGCGTACTTAGTAAAGCAGGCACGTAAAAATAGGATCGTGGAATCAACTCTCTAAGTGATGTTACTCGACTTTGCGTACGGTGTCGACACCCGAATCTTGTTCGGACGCTAAGCAACGTCTCGCGGTCCTAGGGTAAAAACATATATCACACATATCAAATAACTATAATAAATAAATATGATAATCAAGGCAAGGAATTGTGATACATCATGGCAAGGTACACTTGCCTGGGTTCTGAACTCCGTAAACTGCTCCTGGAAAAGTAGAATCTGTACGTACACCTACGGATGCTGAAACAAACATCATCAATGTCCTCAGAATACTTGAAATAGCTAGGATTGACAAACCATAAGTCTAATTTGGACACAGGAACAAAATTGACAATTTTGGGTCAAAGTGGGATCCACATGTGGCCTACTTCGTACCAAAAAATGTGCCAAAGACAAAGTTATCCAAATTCGTCAAACTTAGTGTCTACGAGTCCAGAACGATGACACAATCTCAACAAAATATTCAAAATTGGATTTCGGTGAGCCGGTCACAAAATTGCCCGTCATGTGGAACCATGGGGCCCACGAAACGACGTTTCGTCAACGTTCTCAGAATTGAACCAAACTGCGGTCACAAGACCAGCGTAACGCTACGAATCCGATTGCGTAAGTTTCGTTGCGAAACGTCAAGCACACACAAAATTAGGACGAATGTCAAAATAGGCCGATATGGTACTTTTCGACGGATACGCGATGATTTTGGTGTGCACGCACATCCAAAATAAGTTTCGCGAAAGCCCACACGTCCGCATTGACGATACGTGCCTTTCGGTACAACTCGCACACGACGAGGTCATCTCGTTTGGCTGGATGCACCCCGTATCACAAGATTTTGGGTATTTTAGAAACAAGTTTTTGGTCGTTTTGGAACAAGAATAATTTAACCATTATAGAAACTAATAAAAACTAAAATAATATTAAAAATCTCGATTATATTGAGAAGAAAATCTTTTAATTAGATTTTGAAAATATTAAACGGGTTGGTGGCAAATTGGGCATGAACATGGGAGTTTGGATCAAAATTCTAGACTGTTCTTGGTTAGTTTTTTGGCCGACTTCCGGTCGATTTTTCGACCAATACAGGGCACAAAAACTCGTCCCGCTTTGAGAGAATCCTAGAGGGTTAGGTTGTGAACATACCAGAGAAGATGGGATACAAATCGGACGAGCGAGGAGGGCGAAAGCTACGCACGAAGGAGGAGTCGCACGGTTGCGCGCTGTGCGCGAGGGGGGCGGACGGCGGCGTTGCTCCAGCGTGACGGCGCGGTGGTACGGGCGGCGGGGCTGTGGCATTACGGGGCTTCGCGGTGATGGTCAGGATGGTGTAGGCGGTGGTTGGATTATGGTTTAGGGTTTGATTACACATATATATATACATATAGGAGAGAGGGGGGTTCCTGTACGCGCAGGGGGGTGGAGTTGGTTTAATGGGTAATGGATTTAGGGTAGGGTTTGGGTTAGTGGGTTTAGGTTTAGGTTTAATTCTTTAATTCTTTTTATTTTGTTTATACATATGTGTATGGCCATTAAAAATAGTTTTAGACCTCAATAAATTCCAGAAAAACTATACAATATCCTAATAATATTTGTACACCCAAAAATATATATTTTTACACAATATTAATAATTAATTAAATACACATAATTATAAATTCATGAATATTATATATTATAATTATAAAAATCAGGCTGGTTACGCAAGGATGACATCTACATCTTACATGTCCTTCATACTAAATTTAGACGAGAGGAACATCTTTGTTCAAGTGACACATTCTCCATCCGTGCCAAGGATTAGCATGTCGTCCACATAGAGACAAACGATGACACCTCTATCGCCAGCGAATTTTGTGTAAACATACTTATCAGTTTCGCTAACCTTGCAGCCAAACTTTGTCAAACTTTTTGTACCACAATTTGGGAGCTTGCTTCAGACCATACAGAAATTTCACCAGTTTGCATACTGTCTTCAAAATCTTTGATGACAAACCCTTCTGGTTGTTGCATATAAATCTTCTCAGTCAGTTCACCATTCAGAAATGTTAACTTGACGTCCATCTGATGAATCACCATTATGTGAATAGCACCTAGAGCAATCAGTATCTTGATAGTAGTCGTCCTTGCAACGGGAGTATAGGTATCGAAGTAGTCAACCCCCTGTATCTGAGAAAACCTCTTGACCACTGGCTTGTCCTTGAACTTGTCAACAGTTCCGTCTACTTTCATCTTCTTCTTAAAGATCAACTTGCATCCGATGGATTTATCTCCTTCAGGCAGATCGACTAACTTCCAAGTATTATTAGAAGTTATTGAGTCAAACTCGTCATGGATAGCCTCTTTCCAGAAAATAGTATCACTGGTCTTCATTGCCTCATCATAGGTAAGCGGATCAGCTTCTACATGATAGGTAACAAAGTCTTCTCCGAAGTTCTTTGGTCTCTACACACACTTTTCTCTCGGCTCAGCGGATTCTGGTTCAAATGTTGTCTCGTCAACTACGACTTCTTCTTGGACTACTTCTCTTTGAGAGGTACTTGCCTCGTCCGTGCTAGCAACATTCTCCGGGACATCCATGAGAACAACATTCTTGTGCCTAGCAAACTTGTCTTTAAAGAATTCTGCGTCACGAGATTCTATGATATGATTAGATTTGATATCAAAGAACCTCTGAGCATTACTCTTATCAGCATAGACCAGAAATATGATTTTCGTAGTTCTCATTCCCAGCTTCTGAATCTTGAGGTCTGGAAGCTTTACATACGCCAGACACCCCCACACTCGAATAACATTCAAGTTTGGTCTGACCTTGAACCAGATTTCATGAGGAGTAATTTCAGATGTCGTGAACGGTACTCTATTCAGAATAAATGTAGCTGTAAGCGCTGCTTCTCCCCAGAAGAACTTTAGAAGTCCTACTGTCAGCAATATGTAGTTCATCATCTCTGTCAGCGTCATGTTCTTCCTTTCTGCTACACCATTAGATTGGAGAGAATATGGAGCAGTCGTTTCGTTGACAATTTTATGCTCTTTGCAGAACAATGAGAATTCCAATGAACGATATTTTTTGCCTCGATCGTTTTTGAGTCTTTTGAGTTGTTGACCGGTTTAATGTTCTGCTTCAGCCTTGAAGTCCTTGAACTTCTCTAACGCTTCGTCTTTCGACTTGAGAAGATATACAAACGTGCACTTTGATAAATCGTCAATGAAAGTGATAGAATACTTTATTCTGGCTTTTGTGGAGAATTTCTTGAAGTCACAGATATCTGAGTGTACTAACTCCCGAAGATATGTGCTTCTGTTCACTCTTCTGAATGGCTTTCTTACGATCTTTGTCTGTGGACAGACTTCACATTTTTTTACCTCCTTACCCCCGTATTTGGAGATAAGATCTAGACTAGACATCTTGTTAATGCATTTACAATGCACATGTCCTAGTCTATTATACCACAACTCAAGAGAATAACCAGAAGTAGCGACTACATTGATACAAACAGAAGGAGTTACAAGCTGCAGTTTAAACATCCCTTCGGTACATAAAACTTTTTTGAATTATGTTTTTTTGTAGGACATCACCATCTGACTGGCATTGATATCCATCCTCAGGCCCGCCTTGCATAACAGGCTCCCATAAACCAGATTCTTGGTGATCATTGGTATGTGCTTCATATTCTCCAGTGTAAGTGACTTTCCAGAAGTCAGTTTCAATACTACCGTCCCAATGCCTAGTACTGTAACTTGAGACTTATCCGCCATCGAGACTTTCTCATAGGTAGGCTCATATTTGGCGAACAGCTCCTTCTTAGAGCATACGTGGAAAGATGCACCAGTATCCACCCACCAGTCAGTGTCCATGCCATGTGACTCAACCTGCACAATCATAGTAACTAGGTTAAGCTCACCTTGCTCTTTTGGTTTAGGCTTCGACCTTCAGTCGCTCTTGTAGTGACCCTTCTTGCCACAGTTGTAGCATATCACATCAGTCTTCAGCTTTGGCTTAAACTGAGCCGACTTTACCTTCAGCTGGTTGAAGTCCTTCTTCTTCTTGTAAGTAAATTTATGCTTCCCTTTAGAGTCACTATCATGTACCATGTTGGCCTTAGCCAACTGCTTGGACAAGGAGTCTAATTTCAGTTGTCCCCTGGCTTTATCTTTAATGTGAATCCAGTGAAGAAGATCTTCGAGCTGGATCTCCATATTTTTATGGTACATGCCAGTCTTGAACCTGATCTAGCCTGGAGAAAGTTTGGTGATGATAGCCCCCACCATAAATTTGTCTTCCTGCTTCATGCTCTCTTCCTCCAGTTTCTGCTGCATCTTCAGATGTTCCTTAACTTGTGGTAACATCACCTCCTCGTCCTCAAATTGCAAAGTGAAGAACTTCTCGACGAGATAGATTTTAGATATTTTCTCGTCAGTTATAGTGCTTCTCAAAAGATTCCCAAACATCTTTTACCTTCTCTTTCTTGTTGTAGGACTCTGCCATCAAGTCGTCCATAGCATTGAGAATCAACAACCTGCAAAGGTCGTTATCTTCCTTCCACTTGGAGTGTGCGTTCTGTGCCACATCAACTGTAAGCTCTCCTCCATCTTCGGGAAGGATAGGTTCAGGATCAACCAACACATAAGCCACTTTGGTAAGATGAAGATTCAAAGAGATCTTCCTCTTAAAAATGGTATAGTGTTTGCCATCAAACTTCTCAAGCTTGTGAAAGCTAATATCGAGAAGGTTTGAGCGGTTGTCCATTCTAACTCGGATTTTGCCTTGAGATTGTTAGTCCCGAAGTCAGATCAAAGAAGAAGAGGTAGCCACAAAGTAGAGACCCACACAAGAGTTCGTCTCTACAAACTCCAGAAGAGAAGTTGGTGTATTGAGATTCACACAAGAGTTCCTCTTCAGTGACACACAATCCCACAGAAGCACTAAACAAGGAACATGTTACAAACTGACAACCCCAAAAAAAATTAATTACCACAAGAATCAGAAAATTATTCTTCTCTTTACGTTCGAAGATACTATACCGAGAAGAACGGGAACAAGAACAGAAATACAAAGAAGGAAACTCTTGCTGGGGTGATCAAAACCACCAGAGCTGAAGGCAAGATTCGCGTTATACAATGATCTGCCCCCAGGATCCAGTAAGTTCTCACGAGAATTTCTGGAACGATCTTGGTCACCTTCGGATCACTCGAAAGATTCCTTTGGAAGGATGCTAAAAACAGCCGCAGGTCTTGCTGTTGTTCTCGATTTTTCTCTCTCTTTCTTAAATTTTGTAGCACTAAGTGAAAGAGGAGAGCCTCTATTTAAAAGGAATTTCTGCTTCCATGCGGCCAGAAAAAAATCAGGCCGCATGAGCCGCATGCGCCGCTGTACTGCACAAAGCAAACAATGCCGTCAGGCGCCCAAAGCTGCAGCCGCTTGGAATAGAGAGCCATGAGCCGCCTGCATGATGTATTACACAGAGAACACTGCGCCTCCTGCGCTCTGTACTGCACAGAGTAGATTATGCCACCTGTGCGCTGTACATCACATAGCAGACTATGTCGCACCGAGCCACAACAGCAGTCCCTGTCCCCTCCACACTTGACTAGCTCAAGCTAACTTGCTGGCCACATAGCGCCTGGCCGCATAGCTCCAGGCCGCATGCGCCCCTGACCGCATGGGTTCCTAGCCCCATGCGCACCTGACTGCATGGCCCCTGGCCGCATGCGCACCTGGCTGCATGCGCACCTGTCCGCATAGGCACCTGTCTGCATGCCCTCCAGGCCGCATGGCTCCACGAAGCATGCGCCTGAGCAAGCAACCGTGCATGTAACTCGCGCATTAAAGGAGCGCACGAACGCCATGCGAAACAACCGTGCATGTAACTCGCGCATAAAAGGAGAGTACGAGCGCCATACGAAGCAACCGTACATGTAACTCGCGCATAAGAGGAGCGCACGAGCGCCATACGACGATGCTGACGTGCAAAGTGCAAAGTGAGCTAACAAAGTGCCACTTTGCGCCATTGAGTCAGAGTTCGAGTCGCAATTGGGACTTAGCTTCTAAGAAAAACTTACCAAGATGGTGACAAAATAAAGATTGTCATAATGGGGTTCACACTTAATCCCTCTAGGAAAGTCGACCCACATGGACCACCATCCCACGTGCATATACCAATACTAAGCAAATATTGAGATATACACATTGGTGGTTTTCCAATGTGGGACTAAAACTCCCGAAGCAAAGTAAAAAATACCAACATCGATCGGCATTCGGCAGCCACGGGTACGCGTCCCGAGGCGGCATGACACAGTTATCGCCGTTGAAGTATACGCGTCGCGGGAAGGCCCGTCCTTTCCGAAAAGTGAAGGTCTACGAGTCTTTCCCAAACATGAGCTCCGACTGAACATTTCCTGAAGGCCCTGCTGCTTCCACCTAATGCTTGATTCCCTACAGCATCCCCGTGTCGTCTACATAAATAAAATGTTGCTCAAAACATAGTTCTAGTCTTCTACCATGACCATATTAAGATTACAGGATTTTAAAAATTGGTCCAGGCGGCTGTCTAAGCTATAGGCGGCCCTAGACAGAACCAAAAACCTCATGTTCGACGAATCTGTGTTGTTCGGTGTCTAGGCGGTTCTGTTCGGCTATGTTGTTCGGATTTTAAGTTTTTTTTCTTCTCAAATTAAATTTTTTTTTTAAAATACGAATTGTAGTATGGATTTAGAACATGTTTGGATTTCAAATTCTGAATTTCAAACTTCAAATTAAAATTTTTGATTTTAAACTTCAAAAAATATAAAAAAAATGTTTTGTCGCCTAGACGGTCTAGGTGCTAGGCGGCTCTCCACTGCACTGAATCTGTCTAGAGAATTTTAGAACACTGATTAAGAAAGATGGCAGTGACGCTTACTAATGAGCGACTAAGGAGTTAGGCACTTGTAGTTGAAGTTAAAGACTATCGTGAGATTGTTCAAGTTAGGGTGCTGGACCACGAGGTTCCACTGAGAGTAGTTCATCCCGTAGTTGAAGTTCGTTACGGTGACCTTCACCCGCCAGTAATCTCTGTAGTTGAGCTTAACATGCCACTGCACTCTTATTGGGCACATATGAGATGTGCACTGGACTAGTGGCTAGTTGAGGACAGAAGCTAAATAAGGAGAATCTCCCCTGAGAACAATGCAATACAACACAATGATGAGAAAATTTGAGTTAAATATGTAAATATTACGAACATACTCGACACAACTTTCAGGATGTGTTAGATTGTTTTGACAGCCGCAGGTGCATGTTGGGCAGTAGACGATTGTGTCGTTGTAGAAAAGCGAGAGCGAGACGCAGCATGTGGGGTACTTCTGGGCGAGGAATTTGGTGTAAGTGCGAGTCACGGTCCATGTCACTGCAATAAGATGAAGATGGTGCGTAGCTTCCACAACAACGACAACGAAGGCCTTTATCTTAAATTTTTTTGTGGTCAGCTATTTGAATTTTTCTTCTTTTCTTCGATACAGCTTCATTAAGGGACATGTTGCCGGAATCATTTACAAAAATTGTATCCTTATTTACAGCGTCAATCAAAATTTTGTTAGGCCTCGGTCTTCATTTTTTTTAGCATCAAGCAAATCATGCACAGTCAAATTTTATGTTTCCCTTAATTAATATATAGTTTCACTCTGCTGCAGATATCATTTTTTTTTTCCAGTTAGGGGTAAGTTTAACACATTTACATTTACATGGTGGCGATTTAATTTTGATTTTGATCATCATCATCAGTATTGGGACTGGTAAGTTATCGATACTTTCTGTTTCTGGTTTGTACAAGAGCAATTGATTAATAGTAGTTATTTGGAAATATTTTGCTTAAATGAATGGTTCATGTAAGCCTAACTATTCAGTGTTTAAGTCACAATAATGATGATATAGTGAAAAATACTGATTAATTAAGTTAAAAAAAAAAAGCTCTATTTCGAGTACTCCGTATTAAAGTCAGCAACATGGCCAGAAACGCTGTCATCTTGGCCCTGTGAGCTAATTACTCCACCCTTGCAACAATTCGATATTTGCTTATTGTAGGGAGTTACTGGAAGTAGATCAAGCACAGTGGGATCCTTCTTACAGCAATGAGGAATGTCCTATTCCGACAACACTGAAAAAGGGCTCTCTCTCGACCAGAACCTTAAACTAATTAATCATTTCCAAGCTGAGATTACTTCTTCGGTCCGAACCAAGGAATCATTTAGATATTATGCAGGAGGTTTGGGGGAGAAACCACCCCCTACAGACAAGCCAGCAACATGAGCGACTTTAGGAGCGGATGTACGAGCGAATCACAAGGACTTACTCCGTGAAAGAATTGAGTAGCCTTTCATTTCGATACTGATTGAGAGTGCGTTGATGTGCTAGAGGAAAGATTTATATTCTTTCTTTTTTCATCTTCATCCATCAACTGTTCAAACAAAATTAATCTTTCTCATTAATTATATTCTTTCACAAAAGGATCCGGACTGAAATTGTCTCCTTTAAATCATGAGCAGTCGCCCTGCTCCGTATTTTGCGTCCCTAGCTTGTCCTAGATAACCTCCTTCTTCGCCCAAGTCCAACCCAGTGTCCATCCTGGTGCTTGAATATGACGATATTGTTGGTAATTGTGTTGGAGTGGGTGGGGTTCCAAATCTATGTGAAAGATATTTTGGAGTGCGACGAGCGTCATCCGTGTGTCAAAAAAGTTCGAAAAGTGCATCGAGCGTCGTGTATTGGAACATTTATGGTAAACAAATATTATATTAGATTTTCATCTTTGACTTTTATTATATATTTATGATTGAATCTTTCATATATTAACTATCAATATAATTTGATTTCCAATTTATGGTAAGCTAATTTATGATTTGATTTCCATTAAATATATGATTGAATGTAATTGAATTTCCATAACATTTTTTGGCTTCCATATATAGATTTACATATGGAAACCCTAAATCATGCAAGGGTTTATATAAATGCTCATGCAATATACAACAAAAAAGAGAAAAAAAATAAGAGAGAAAAAATGTGACAATAGTGTCATTGCAACTTTGGAGAGGAGAAAGAAGGATTGGAGGCCGTTTCGGAAAATTAGATCAATTTGGGGTATTTTTTATTGTCATTTTTCTTCGTGGTTGTGATCTATTTTCTGTTCCAAAGAGTTGCGGTGATCCGTGTTGGATCGGTGAGTAGCTTGTCACTACCTGATTAAGTCAAATTAGCGACGTAAAAAAAGTCACTAAATGGCCAAAAACGTCGATAAATAGTTTTAGCGACGTCGGTAGCGACGTTTTGGTGAATTCGCCTTTAAGCTAGTCGCTGACAGAAAAAATGTCGCCAAGCGTCGCTATTCCGACGTTTTCTAGCGACGTAGATGCGTCGCTATATTAGCGACGTTTAGCGACGCAACGTTGCTAAATTAGCGACGTATATTTTTGTCGCTATATGTCGCTAAATTTGCGACGTGAATAACGATATTTATAGCGACGTATGTAAACGTCGCTAAACGTCGCTAAAAATATCGCTAAAGATACTGAAAAAATAAAAAAATGATATTGAATTATTTTCAAACTATTCTTCCTGCAGTTTATTAATTCACAATTTGTACAAATAGACCCGGAGCAACCCTCCGTTGAATTTGTTGGGTTCGTCTACCCCCTTCGGTTGAACACTCAACACCGGTAAATTAATATACATTTAATGTGAACAATATAATAAATTTGAAGAAAATAATATATTGAGATTACAAACTGAATCAGGAGAAAATCTCGTCATAAAGAATATTCAAACAACTGAGTCTGAAAGCCTCGTCCTAACGAATACAAGAAATAATATCTGAATGCCTCAAAAATAAAAAATATTCATAAATGACCAAATATCATAGGTCTGAAACACCAACAATCAATAAACGGTCCTAACTAGGACTACTGCGGATCTGCAGGAGGATGACCACCGACACGCATGAGGGATAAGAACAGATCATACTGCTCCCGTAAAATCGACACCGATGTCGATGGAGAAGGTAGTGACGTCGGTGGAGTCTGTGTCGATGTAGGCGCACGAGGAGGACATATCTGCTCCAACTCTGCTAGTCGCTGGTTGTATGAATCCATGGTAGATAACAGCCTCGTACTGCTATAAACCATTGAATCCTACATCATCGTCAGCCTCTCATCCATGGACAGCTGTGATGCATGCAGCTCCGTCACGCTACGCTCTGTCGATGCTCTAAGATCAGCTGTCATATCCCGGAGCTCCATGATGCTGTGCTCGAGCATATCAAATCGTACGATGATGGTCGCATCGTCCGTCTGCGGCTGGGACAAGGGCTGCTCCTCCATCCTTCGCAGCCACTCATCAAAGAGAGACGCAATCTGACGGTCAACGACCTACTGGACTCGGACTGACCACTACAAGTGCTGTTAGAAATGTGCACTTACCGGGGAGGCCCTAGATGACTGCGTCGCAACAAAGGCGCCATAGGATCCCATACCGTAGTATGTACCCCTCTGGAGACCACCAGCGACGGTCACCCATAGCTCGTCCATCGACGGAGCTGGAGAGGGCTGCAAGGAAGTACTAGCCGCTCCTACTGTAGGTGCACTAGCAATCGCTCGCTTACGAAGCCTAAGATACTCGGCCTAAAAAAGTTTGGATACTCGATAACTACCTAAGTTATATTAAAATTAACACAAAGTAAAGTAATACTTACATAGGTCTGCGAGGACCGCTTATCAATGAGATTTTTGCTCTTTCAATTGGTGGCCAGGAAGACGGTCACCATGTTTGCAACCTCACCCCTCTGTACCTGTTAAAAATATATTATTTAGTACTAAAATTAAATATTTTTTTCTACTTTCATTTTATCGTACTTGCATTAAAATAATATATCTGAAATTAAAAATATACCAAACGATGAAAATATTCCGTCATCGGAATCGAGCCACCACACCACTTTGCTGCCTTTCGCCTAGCCATATTGGCCTTCTCAGACCTTTCCTTGTACCTCGGATCGTCGAATCTAGTCCTCATCGCAGTCCACTGCTCAGGCATGATCCAACCTTGGATCAGTTTTCTAATGCGATCATGAGCCTTCTAGTCATCCAGAGCATCACAGATAAGCTTGGCGGCAACGGCAGGAAACATCTTCTCGATCAACTCGGCCTGGTGCGGAGGATAAAAATATGTTTGCTACAATAAGTAATTTGGTAAGTTATATAATATGCATAAATTAGAGGATTGATATAATATACTTTTACCTTGAAGTACGCAAACCAGAATGCCTTTCTCTCCTCCGGAGCTTCAGAGTAGTTGATCCAAGGGCCACCATATTTGTTCCTCAGAAAGAGGCCCAGATGTCTTTATACCGATGAGGAACGATATCTGTACAGAGATAATTATTTTTATCGAAAAAGTCAATATATGATGAATAAAGAAATACACGATATATATGGTGCTAAACCATCTAATTGACTTACTTTGTACCGTCGGCCCAAATCTCTATCCTCGTCTCCTCCGGAGGTGCGCATGGAGGATCTAGCTGATGCTGGGATGACGTTGGCTCGATATCCTCTATATGCTCATCAGTCTCCTTGGTTCTGTCAACAGGAGGAACGTTGGACGAGGGAGTACTACCAGGCCTGGAACTACTCATCCCAGGAGATGCCACATAATGTCGTCGCAGTCGGACATGTGACTGGTCGATATACTGGAGTACTAGGCAACGGGGATCCAGAACTAACAGTATGTAGTACCGTAGGAGCACTCCATCTACCTCGGGACCTGCCGAACCCTTCGTGTCGTCCTGTCATACCTGATAACAACATATGATGAATAAAGAAATACACAAATATATAGTACATTCTACAGTCAAAATGTTATGCATATCTCACAGCATTCATAGAATTGCACAGTAAATAACTAGTGGTTGTTTGGATAAACAAAGTTTATAAGAAACTTTTGCTTACAAACGAGAAAAGAGAAAAGTACAAATAATCCTATACGAGGATATTAAGTACAATAAACCCTTCTTTTCCCCAGCAGAGTCACCATTTTGTTTGGATAAACAAAGTTTATACGAAACTTTTGCTTACAAACGAGAAAAGAGAAAAGTACAAATAATCCAATACGAGAATATTAAGTACAATAAAATAATTCTGGGAAAGTATTGCTATGGAAGTCTGATCTGCAGTCGATCACTTTGTTCCTTGGACTACACGATGATGAAGACGTGCTGTAGAAGAAGCTTCAAACTTTCTCTGGACTGAAGGCAAAAGCCGGCCAAAGGAAAGTTGCAAGTAGGGTCAAATTCTTGTTGCCAAAGTTGTCAGCCAAAAACCAATTCGCCCCTTTGGGGAAGCCAAAAACCAATTCCCCCCTTTTAGTTTTCAAATTAGTTAAACATATCTATTCAGAGGTAATATGAATATGATAAAATATGATTCAACTAATTTCCCCTTTACCCTGAGACCAGGGGTCCTTGTTGCCAAAGTTGTCCTCCAAAACCCCCCTATTACCCTGTGACCAGGGATATCTATTTATAGAGATCAATCAAATAACTGTCTGGTTGGCGTAAAAGCCAAATGACTGTCTTGTTGGCGTAAAAGGCCAAACAGTGAAGAAGATTGCCTCCTTTACGCTGCGGTTATGACAACTGCTACCCACGTTCCAATAATCTTCTGAATCTACGTATGACACGTATCCCTTTATAAGGTAATGCGTATAACTGTTTCTCGAAGATCATGGCATGCAAGCCACGTAGGTACTGCCTGGTTGGGGTAAAAGCCAAATCATTGTCTTGTTGGCGTAAAAGGCTAAACTGTGAAGAAGATTGCCTCCTTTACGCTGCGGTTATGACAACTGCTACCCATGTTCAAATAATCTTCTGAATTTATGTATGACACATATCCCTTTATAAGATAATACGTATAACTGCTTCTCGAAGATCATGGCATGCAAGCCACGTAGGTACTGTCTGGTTGGCGTAAAAGCCAAATGACTGTCTTGTTGGCGTAAAAGGCCAAACTATGAAGAAGATTGCCTCCTTTACACTGCGGTTATGACAACTGCTACCCACGTTCAAATAATCTTCTGAATCTGTGTATGACACGTATCCCTTTATAAGGTAACGCGTATAACTGCTTCTCGAAAATCATGGCATGCAAGCCACGTAGGTACTGCCTGGTTGGCGTAAAAGCCAAATGACTGTCTTGTTGGCGTAAAAGGCCAAACTGTGAAGAAGATTGCCTCCTTTACACTGCGGTTATGACAACTGCTATCCACGTTCAAATAATCTTCTGAATCTGCGTATGACACGTATTCCTTTATAAGGTAACACATATAACTGCTTCTCGAAGATCATGGCATGCAAGTCACGTAGGTACTGCCTGGTTGGCGTAAAAGCCAAATGACTGTCTTGTTGGCGTAAAAGGCCAAACTGTGAAGAAGATTGCCTCCTTTATGCTGCAGTTATGACAACTGCTACCCAGGTTCAAATAATCTTTTAAATCTGCGTATGACACGTATCCCTTTATAAGGTAATGTGTATAACTGCTTCTCGAAGATCATGGCATGCAAGCTACTAGGTACTGCCTGGTTGGCGTAAAAGCCAAATGATTCATGAATAATAGATAACCAGCATAAAATAACCAATTATCCTTCATGACTGTGGTCTTGAGCGTATTCTGGGCTAAGTAGCCTTATCAACGTACCTTTACAAATATAGCCGAGTTGGCGTATTTCGAGGAGATAGCATATGGCGTACTCCTATAGTTAAAAATAGCCTGGTTGGCGTAAAATGCAAGGATGGTGATGTGAGCGTATTAGTCACAGTCTTAGCTTTCCTAGTCATGACAAATTTTAAAAATAGAACAAAATCTCGTGCATTAAATGCACAGATATGCCTCAATCTCGTGCATAAAATGCAGAGATATGCCTTGAGCTCTGTACAAGAAACAACTTTTGATGTGGCGTCAGATTTTGTCTTGTCTTGAGCGTAAAAACTTATTTCTGTCAATATAGAATAGGCAGCGTATTCAGAAGGCTCCATTTTTCTTCTTTTGTATGCGTAAAAACGACTTGTATCAAAAATATGTCACAAAATGACAACTTGGATCTCTGTACAAAATTATTATCACAGCCGTTCTCTCGATCATCGTGTAGTACTTTTGTCAAATGTCAGGTTCACTGATTTGATTGACAAATTCATCTGAGGAATACGAAGAGTTCCTCGTACAACTTTACGCTGCATTAAAAACAACGTATTTTAAACTTTACGCAGGAAGGTATAGCAACCTTTTACGTAGAACAGCCTTGAAGCTCTGCTTTACACGGACAGCTCTGAAGCCCTATTTTATGCCAAACAAACTTTGAAGCTCTGTTTTACGCAGAGAGCTCTGAAGCCCTATTTTACGCCAAACAAACTTTGAAGCTCTTTTTTACGGGGACAGCTCTGAAGCCCTATTTTACGCCAAACAGCCTTGAAGCTCTGTTTTACGCGGACAGTCTAGAAGCCCTATTTTATGCCAAACAGCCTTGAAGCTCTGTTTTACACAGGAGGGACTTCATGTATATTGGGGGTTTTGACTATAAAATACACAGACAATTCCCTATCATATTTTATACTTCTACAAGACCCCTTTCAAAGTTTTCAGACTTGGCTAAGTTTGGAATACTTTGAATAAGAAGCATAAAATCGCCACATATTCACTATCTGTCTCCTTATGCTAAGTTTGTCAGGTTGACCACGTAGAAGTTGTCGCTTGGAGGGCTCTACCATGTTGTCAAATCTGTATTAAATAGCAAGATTTGATTCTATCTTTGAGTCGGTCTGTTGGGATTCTGAACCGTCTGATAACACGGAGCCTGAAGCGTCAGTTCATTTGAGGATGACAGCGATCGATATCAGAGGTATTGTGGACGTGATGATCGATAGCCAACCCGAAAGGTTTGCTCAGAGGTGCAAAGGACATGACAAACCCTACTGGAGAATTTTTTGGTGGACTTATTATTTGTTGTGCAAGTTGAGTGCAAATAATAAACTCGAAAACAATCCCTATCAGAGGTAATATGGACGTGATAGGTTTTGTGGACTTAGCACCACGGGCATACTCCGGATTGGGTACAGGTGATTAGTGGAAGACAATCGATATCAGAGGTAATATTGACGTGATGATCGATAGCCAAAACTGAAAAGTTTGCTCAGAGGTAATATGGACATGGCAGACTCTTGGGTTATGGACTTATTACCCTTGGCGTACCTAGTACGGATAATAAGCTGAAACGACAGCACTATCAGGGGTTATGCGAACGTGATAGTAGAAAGTTAAAAAGCAGAACTTTACTCAGAGGTAATATAGATATGGAAAAGTTTTGGAAATATCTTAATCAGAGGTAATATAGACATTATAAGATATGAATCTGTGGAAAAAGTAGAGAGATGTAGTTCAGAAGTAATATGGACATGAACTGACCTTCTCTCTACAGGGGAAAAAAATAAAGAAAAGTAGTTCAGAGGTAATGTAGACTTGAACTATTCATTTTCATTAAGGACATCCCACTGGAGAATTTTAGTGGAAGACAATCGATATCAGAGGTAATATAGACGTGATGATCGATAGCCAAAACCCGAAAGGTTTGCTCAGAGGTCACTTGAACATGATAAGCTCAGCCTGGAAGAAATATTATGACAGCAGTTCAGAGGTAATATGGACGTAAACTAATATCCAAAAAATTCACTGAGAAGTGATTTGTTGAGTGTGGTCTATCCGAACATGAAGATAGACTAAAGGATCACTCCGCTGGGGAGATTGATGGGACGATAGCTCAGAGGCAATATGAGCATGGCTAGCGTCTAATGAGATTGGTTTGAATAGTCATTGTGGGAGTGTGCGAGTAGACCAAAGGATTGCTCCGCTGGAGAAATTTTGAGGATCCATCATCCATTGCGTATCCGGGACTCTTGGATACGGATGATGGTTTTTTACAAGAATTTGTAATGAAGGAGAAAATGTTGCACATAGGCACTTGCTGGGGATGAAAAACCAAGAGTTGATTTGTACATCTGGGTTGTCCCGTTGGGGATGAGGGGAGTACAAATCTAGCTTAGACATAGTACTTTTTTTAGGAATTTGCCGTTGATGGGCATTATGAACAAGTCGTCGTTAGGTTTCACTAGCCGGTATATGCCGTTGGAAAATACGGTTTCCACAACGAACGAGTCCTCCCATTTAGGTTAGAATTTGTCGACCGTCTTGTGAGTCATGGCGCGTACAAGCATCTCCATATCCTAGCCCTCTGCGAGTGCTATTGTAATAACTGTCGGATTTATAAAGGAATACGCCGTCATTTACCAAAGTTTAGACCTTCAGCTTTTTGGAGGTCATATCCCATCTTCGACATGAGACGGAGTAATTGTTAGCTGTAATGATGGAACTGAGGCAGCTCATCATTTGTTGTATTGAAAATTGTCGATGACTTAGCTTATGCAGAATAAGAAGCTTTGTGCACGGGAACACTGCCACGTATACATGAGAGAGTTGGTTGAGTTGTGCCTGTAGGATTACTGTCGCGTGTACATAATTATCTACCACATCGAGGACCACCGCTTGCTGCACGTTTTTTATATAGCGTAAGGAAATACTGCCTGTTGCTAATAAGGATTTGTTACGATGAAAAGTACTATTGTGTGCACATGAAGTATGATACGTCTTTGCGCTGAAGACTTGCTCGGATGCGTACAATGGAGCGCTGCCTATCATGAGCCATTGTTGATGAGTCATGCGGGACTTAGCTTTTGTGCACAGGTAGACTTGTTGAGCTGCGCTGAGTATTCAAAGTCTATAATGTGTTTTCTGATGAAAGGATCATGCGACCCGGCTATCATTGCTTTTCCTTTGAACTGGTCGTTGAAGGTGCTTTGACGTTGGGCGCCTCGGAGTTCCGCTGATAGGTAAGGTCCGAGCTGGTTGCCCCTGCCCAGGCCTCCTCAGAAGTGGGAGAAACCATGCGACAAGACTTAGTTTTTCGTGTTATAGGCCTGACGGCAGAAGGCGCTGCTTGCTGCGTTAAGTTTGGGACAAGATCCGGGTGGACCCACATGATCTTCCCACGCTTGGTAGTTAGGGGCACTAAATCTTGATTTTGACCCCTGGTAGGAGGGAGATTAATAATATCCATCATTACCCGTGGAATAGGTACCACACTATCCGATACTTCTTAAGTTGGAAGACAATCGATATCAGAAGTAATATGTATGTGATGATCGATGGTCAAGGCCAGAAAGTTTGCTCAGAGGTAATATGGACATGGCAGACTCTTGGGTTGTGGACTTATTACCCATGGCGTACCTTAAGTACAGATAATAAGCTGAAATGACTAGCACTACCGGGGGTTATGCGAACGTGATAGTAGAAAGTCGAAGAGCAGAACTTTACTCATAGGTGATATGGATAAGAAAAAGTTCTAAAAATATCTTACTCAGAGGTCATGTGGACATGGTAAGATATGACTCTGTGGGGATAATGTTGAGTCATAGTTCAGAGGTAATATGAACATGAACTGACTTTTTTCTCTACAGGGGAAAAGAAAAGTAGTTCAGAGGTAATATGTACTTGAACTATTTGTTTCTATTGCGGATATCCCACCGAAAGATTTTTTTGTGGACCTATTACTTCTTGTGCACGAGAGTACAAGTAATAAGTTCAAGATAAAATTCTATCAGAGGTAATATGGTCATGATAGATTTTGTGAACTTAACACTATTGGCGTACTTAAATTTAAGTACATGTGATAAGTTGAGACGGTGATCAATATCAGAGGTAATGTGGATATGATAATCAATATAAAACTTGAAAGGTTTGCTCAGAGGTATGAAGGACATGGCAGACTTTTGGGGGAGGATGATAGCCCAGAGGTAACGTAGACATGAGCTAATTAATAGCCATACTGAGAGGTTAAGTACGATCCTGGTATTTTTGTAGAAGGAGAAGGAAGCACGCCAGAGGTAGTATGGACATGGCTGTTTGCTTGCATTGAGAAAAGCCCATTGGAAGATTTTTGGTAGACCTATTACCTTTTTACGCACTTGGAGTGCAAGTAACAGATTCGAAGTAACCCTATCAGAGGTAATATGGACGTGATAGGTTTTATGGACTTATTACTTTTTGTGCATGTTGAGTACAAACAATAAGTTCAAAAATAATCCCTATCAGAGGTAATATGGACGTGATAGGTTTTGGGGACTTATTACTTTTTGTGCACGTTAGTACAAGTAATAGGTTTGGAAGTTCCAGAATTCGTCTACGTAGTTACCGGAGTATTTTGTCTGGACGTATTGATTGCCAGGGCTTCCTTTCCTTTTAAACTACGAGTATTATCATTATTGGAGGATGAACGCTGTAACACCCCATTCCGCTCAAGCGGACTGCCGTCTCAAACGGCAATAGTGCAACTGTCCCGACCCGCCTTGCCTCAAACAAGAAGCAAAAGATATCCAGACTTGTCCCTACAGGAATCCGGCTTGGACTTTCAGAGGCTCGCTTGACGTATCGCTCTACCGAGGCGAATCATCGCTAAGGTGAATGGCTACGGTGAACTTGTCTTTGCTTAGCCAGCACACATAAAAATCTGGAATATTTATGCTAGTCGCTAGGTGATTCACCCCCTGCATGCTAATAAATCCAACGCACCTAGCTAAGGGAATAATCCCAACTTGTATTGCTTGCTAGAACATGAAAATTGAAACACTGCTTATGTTCAGACCCTCGCATGCTAAGTCCCTTAACGGTTTCAACTCTCGGCTTACCTTCGGGTCCGAGCAACGTGCCTGCTTACGTTCCTTAGAAACGCATGCTTGTCTGCTTGTTTGTTGCCTTGTCTTCATCCAAATCCCGGGAGACTACTACGTAGTCGTTCCGTGCCTGAATAAACCTGCAAGTGTTCGGGACCGCTAGGTCACCAAGGCAATCTCCGCTCCAGGAGAATTGCATCAAGGCAAAAGACATTCACTGAACGAAATAAATCATGTAATACTGCTTATCTTGTACTCACGTAGCCTTCGGGCGAATGATTGTTCACGTAGCCTCCGGACGGATATTCACGTAGCCTCCGGGCGATAATCACGTAGCCTACGGGTGCACGTAGCCTACGAGCGATAATCACGTAGCCTTTGGGCGAATGAATGCTATTGTTTGGATCACGGACAACTTGTGCACAAGGTATAGTTCCTGCGGGCGGCTGCTGGGGCACTGGCACCGTCCGGCTCCGGACGGAACTCACGGCTAGTCTCACGTACTTAGACAGGATGGTATGCGACGCCTCACATTCTTGCACGTAGCAAACCATCTTTATCACAGACTAGAGTCCATTATGGCTATCGAGTCAGTGATCATCATGTATATTTGAACCTGTTGCATGCTTGCTTGTAAACGAAAGAAAAACTTGTAAACGAAGGATAAACAATTCATCCTCGCTTAGCGGCTATCCGCGTGTGAGATACTGTATCGCATGAAACAATTAACTGAATACCTGAACGATCTTGAAATAAGTACTCTTGTTTGCATATGTTATGCCTCCTGAATGCTTATACATGCTCCTGCTTAAATTAACAATGTTTGCCTTGGGCAGGGAAGGAGATGGTAAGTTGGTAAGTCTCGCCGTGTTTCCTCAAACATCGCACGGTGCACTGCCCGACACGTTAGGCTATTCAATGTCTGCATGAAACTGATCCTAAGGCAACTAGAAAGACAACTTAATAGTTGTGCACGGAACCTGTATTACGTGTTTGGATTTGTCGAGCGGGCGAGTAGCTTCCCCACCAGTGCATTCAATGTACTGATAATCCACCAGTTTGTGTGCAGGGTGCGGGAGAACCTCTTTCGGTGCGGACGCCTCCAACGTGCGTGCTAAGGCGTGGACATCACTCCGAAGCAACGGTGCGTCCGGAACTGAAGCACATATACAAGACATAATGTTGTGAACATAGCCCGAACTCGCCTGAACATCGCCTCTACAATCATTCCACAATTGTAGCCACTTGGCACAATTTATGTTTCAGAGAGAGAGGCTCGAGCGACTTATAATCTCGGCTATACGCCGCCTGTAACACTTGTTCATATCAATAAAAGAGTTGCTTTACTTCAACTTGTGTTTCAATGCTTCCGCTATATTTGTCAACTCAGAGAACTTGTTACCGAATCGCTATGCGTTCATGACTCCGCTGCACTCGGACAATCTGTGCGACTCTGTGGCTTAGAACTCTTACCGCCAGCCAATGAATCACGGCCTTGCACGGGCGCGGTTCACGCTCGTGCGGCATCACGCCCGGATGGGTTAAGCGATCGTTCCGCGGGAGCGCTGGCGAGGGTGATTCCCGCCTAGCGGGAACGGCCGATTGCCTGCGGGAGATCGGGGCGTGACATGTTGGTATCAGAGCCTGGCTTCTACGCCTTTGGACTTCGATTCGATATCTCTGTTTCGAAAGCTCGTTCATGGGTTATGTGCACGCTCTCTCTCAATGCCTCGATGGGATGTTCCAACAATAAGTCTAAATACTTTCAAAATACGTTTTGATTGATATGATTGCTTGTCTGGTTGTATGTTACGAGTGGCCTTTGTGCCAACCTGTGCGAACCCTTGAGAGTATCGCTAGTAGCTTATCCGATGTTCACTAACTCTAAGTTTGGTTGAATGTATCTATTCGAGTGACGCCTTGAACTAGTGCACCATCCAAGACTTAGGAAAAGGTGAAACTCGAGTGCTAAGACTTCGCTATCACTAAGCTGGTTGACGTGTTCACGCTAGAAGTGCACTTCGAAAGTGCGCACGATCCAGTCTAAGCGATATGCTGATTTCGACGCTTGTGCAAGTGAATCTCCAAATGAACAAGTGCAACGACTTGTCTAGGATTGCCTCAACCGTAGATCACTACTTGTCCTTAGTAAGTCTCGAGGACGAGACTTTTTCTAAGTTGGGTAGGATGTAACACCCCGTTCCGCTCAAGCGGACTGCCGTCTCAAACGGTAATAGTACAACTGTTCCGACCCGTCTTGCCTCAAACAAGAAGCAAAAGATATCCAGACTTGTCCCTACAGGAATCTAGCTTGGACTTTCAGAGGCTCGCTTGACGTATCGCTCTACCGAGGCGAATCATCGCTAAGGTGGGTGGCTACGGTGAACTTGTCTTTGCTTAGCCAGCACACATAAAAATCTGGAATGTTTATGCTAGTGGCTAGGTGATTCACCCCCTGCATGCTAATAAATCCAACGCACCTAGCTAAGGGAATAATCCCAACTTGTATTGCTTGCTAGAACATGGAAATTGAAACACTGCTTATGTTCAGACCCTCGCATGCTAAGTCCCTTAACGGTTTTAACTCTCGACTTACCTTCGGGTCCGAGCAACGTGCCTGCTTATGTTCCTTAGAAATGCATGCTTGTCTTCTTGTTTGTTGCCTTGCCTTCATCCAAACCCCGGGAGACTACTACGTATTCGTTCCGTGCCTGAATAAACCTGCAAGTGTTCGGGCCGCTAGGTCACCAAGGCAATCTCCACTCCAAGAGAATTGCATCAAGGCAAAAGACATTCACTGAACGAAATAAATCATGTAATACTGCTTGTCTTGTACTCACCTAGCCTTCGGGCGAATGTTTGTTCACGTAGTCTCCGGGCGGATATTCACGTAGCCTCCGGGCGATAATCACGTAGCCTACGGGTGCACGTAGCCTACGAGCGATAATCACGTAGCCTTCGGGCGAATGAATGCTATTGTTTGGATCACGGACAACTTGTGCACAAGGTATAGTTCCTGCGGGCGGCTGCTGGGGCACTGGCACCGTCCGGCTCCGGACGAAACTCACGGCTAGTCTCACGTACTTAGACAGGATGGTATGTGGTGCCTCACGTTCTTGCACGTAGCAAACCATCTTCGTCACAGACTAGAGTCCATTATGGCTATCGAGTCAGTGATTATCATGTATATTTGAACCTGTTGCATGCTTGCTTGTAAACAAAAGAAAAACTTGTAAACGAAGGATAAACAATTCATCCTCGCTTAGCGGCTATCCGCGTGCGAGATACTGTATCGCATGAAACAATTAACTGAACACCTGAACGATCTTGAAATAAGTACTCGTGTTTGCATATGTTATGCCTTCTGAATGCTTATACATGCTCCTGCTTAAATTAACAATGTTTGCCTTGGACAGGGAAGGAGATGGTAAGTTGGTAAGTCTCGCCGTGTTTCCTCAAACATCGCACGGCGCACTGCCCGACACATTAGGCTATTCAATCTCTGCATGAAACTGATCCTAAGGCAACTAGAAAGACAACCTAATAGTTGTGCACGGAACCTGTATTACGTGTTTGGATTTGTCGAGCGGGCGAGTAGCTTCCCCACCAGTGCATTTAATGTACTGATAATCCACCAGTTTGTATGCAGGGTGCGGGAGAACCTCGTTCGGTGCGGACGCCTCCAACGTGCGTGCTAAGGCGTGGACATCACTCCGAAGCAACGGTGCGTCCGGGACTGAAGCACATATACAAGACATAATGTTATGAACATAGCCCGAACTCGCCTGAACATCGCCTCTACAATCATTCCACAATTGTAGCCACTTGGCACACTTTATGTTTCAGAGAGAGAGGCTCGAGCGACTTGTAATCTCGGCTATACGCCGCCTGTAACACTTGTTTATATCAATAAAAGAGTTGCTTTACTTCAACTTGTGTTTCAATGCTTCCGCTATATTTGTCAACTCAGAGAACTTGTTACCGAATCGCTATGCTTTCATGACTCCGCTGCACTCGGACAATCTGTGCGACTCTGTGGCTTAGAACTCTTACCGCCAGCCACTGAATCACGGCCTTGCACGGGCGCGGTTCACGCTCGTACGACATCATGCCCGGATGGGTTAAGCGATCGTTCCGCGGGAGCGCTGGCGAGGGTGATTCCCGCCTAGCAGGAACGGCCGATTGCCTGCGGGAGATCGGGGCGTGACAAACGCTTCCCTTTATCAGAGGTAGAGATCATGATTCCATTGTCACGAGCCTTCCGACTATTATCTTCAGCGGCTACTGCCGATATGATAAATGAGGGCCAATCATGGAACTGATATGGTCCCATAAATACTGAGATCAGTGGGAGTAGGTTCTTTCTACAAATGTCCACCAAGGCTGAATCTAGAACTCCAGGAGGCATCTGTAAAGTAGCCTGACGAAAGCGTTCAATAAAAGTACGAACGTTTTCTTTTTCCTTCTGCTTTACTTCAATGAGTGATGACATAGACATGTCCATTCCTCCCTCATAGAATTGAGCGAAGAATAGAGTTTTGAAATCTTAAAAAGAAGTAATACAATTGTCAGATAGACTACGATACCATTGATAAGCTACTCCTGACAGACAGCCTTTAAACACTCGAGTGAGAAGGGCATCATTTCCTTGCAACAATACCATCATCATGCTGAAGTAGTTCATATATTGACTTGGCGACGTCTTTTCCTTAAACAAAACTATAGCCTATGGTTTATATTTTAGTGGGAAAGGGATCTCATCCCAGACAACTGGATATGGCTGGTTAATTCCAAACTTCTTGAGCTGATCTTTATGTTTCAAAGCATCAAATTGGGCTTTCAATTCCCGAACTGCCTGTATTGGATCTTCAGATGGGAGAGGGATAGCAGAAAGGTCAGAGATTGGATGTATTGTAACTCCAATAGGAGGTAATACATTCTCCGGGTTAAGAGGTTGAGGAGCAGCTGATTCTTGATTTTGAACATGCTCTTGACTTGTATTGGCTGGTGGTATGTCTAACCCCACACGTAGTTGAGTCAAAGGAACAAGTGTTTGAGCTATTGTAGTTGTATGTTGAGTCACCATCATTTGGTGCATACTCTCTATCATGGTATGAATTTCTTTAAGTGATGCTTTTAATGCAGTGATGCGTTGTTCAGTACTTCCTGATGGGAAAGCTTCTTCATGTTCGTCTCCAACATCATAAACTCCTATTTCTTTAGATGCCACTGAGGGATCAGTATAGATCTTTGTAGAGATTAAATCTATACTTTCAGCATCTGGTTCAGAAAATTGGCGACTCCCAGTGTCAGAATCTGAAGAATATGAAGCTGATTGTCGTGACCTCGAGCAAGTGTTTCAAAAAATACCTTCTTCAAAAGTCTCGATGAGTCTGTCAAATCTCCTTTGGCTTGGAGTTCTGGAGGGATGACATCTTGAACTCGACCTTCCTCTAGGAATATGCGAAGCCATGTTTAATGAAGCAAATGTTGGTTTTTTGTCCTATAATGACAAAGAATAGTTCAATCGGTCGAACACTGACCGTTTTACTTTAGAACAACAACAGTTAATTATAACCTTATGACTATTACAATAATGTTCTCTAGGGGGTGTAATAGACATATTAGGAGATCCCTATCTTTGCGTTTCTGGATCAAGAAATCACGCAAATCAGGGATATTACCAGAAGAAGAAGAAGACTTATTTTGCCTTTTTACATCAGTAGGAATGTGTAGATTAGGAACCATAACCCTTTCTCTGCCATAGGAATACAACAGTCCACCCATATGAGTAGCATATGATCCATCATCTGTCTGAGGAGCGTATCTTCCCGTGAAATGAGTCTTCTTTACGCAGACTGACCTATCCTGGCGTAATTTGGATTTTTGCATAGGTTCGCGTAAAACAGGGAAAGTCCTCAAACGGCTTTCAGCGTCACGCGTAATCTGTAAAGTGGGAACTTTCTTCTCTTGTGGGCATAAAATCTTAGAGGTTGAAGGATTCGTCACTTGTTTTTCTTTGATGTGATCAAAGGGTACATCTGCCTTATCATAGACGGAAGATATAATTTTACGCACAGGGCGTATTTAAAATTTTCGAATTGGCACTGAGGCCTTGTCAGAAGTTTTGTCTACCACGTCACAGACGGGAGACAAAGGTTTACGCGCAGGGCGTGTTTGAGACTTCTGGATTGGCACTGAGGTATTGCCAGAAGTTTTGTCTACCACATCACAGATGGGAGACAAAGGTTTACGTGTAGGGCGTGTTTGAGACTTCTGGATTGGCACTGAGGCATTGCCAGAAGTTTTGTCTACCACATCACAGATGGGAGACAAAGTTTTACGCGCAGGGCATGTTGGCTGTGTTGTCACAACTTTGTTGATCAGTGAATGAGAACTTGCAGGAAGGGTAGAGGACGTTTTAGGCATCCATACTTTATGCAGCTTCCTGTTGTTATGGACAGAGGAGGAATAAAAACTACCCCCTGCATGAAGCATGTCTTCATAGGCAGATTGGTCGAACTGGACGACCAAAGTCTTCTTCGTTGATCCAATGGATACAGCATCGTGTTGAGCAATTGCTTTCTCGTCAGAGGAGAAAGTCATCCCCAGCAGAGTCACCATTTTATTTGGATAAACAAAGTTTCAAATTAGTTAAACATATCTATTCAGAGGTAATATGAACATGATAGAATATGTTTCAACTAATCCCCAGCAGAGTCGCCATTTTGTTTGGATAAACAAAGTTTATATGAAACTTTTGCTTACAAACGAGAAAAGAGAAAAGTATAAATAATCTTATACCAGAATATTAAGTACAATGAACCCTTCTTTTCCCCAGTAGAGTCGCCATTTTGTTTGGATAAATAAAGTTTATACGCAACTTTTGCTTACAAACGGGAAAAGAGAAAAGTACAAATAATCCTATACGAGGATATTAAGTACAATAAAATAATTCTGGGAAAGTATTGCAATGGAAGTCTGATCTGCAGTCGATCACTTTGTTCCTTGGACTACACGATGATGATGAAGTATTATAAAAGAAGCTTCAAACTTTCTCTGGCTGAAGGCAAAAGTCGGCCAAAAGAAAGTTGCAAGTAGGGTCAAATTCTTGTTGCCAAAGTTGTCAGCCAAAAACCAATTGGCCCCTTTGAGGAAGCCAAAAACCAATTCCCCCTTTTAGTTTTCAAATTAGTTAAACATATCTATTCAGAGGTAATATGAATATGATAGAATATGAGTCAACTAATTTCCCTTTTACCCTGTGACCAGGGGTCCTTGTTGCCAAAGTTGTCCTCCAAAACTCCCCTTTTACCCTGTGACCAGGGGTCTCTATTTATAGAGATCAATCAAATAACTGTCTAGTTGGCATAAAAGCCAAATGACTGTCTTGTTGGCATAAAAGGCCAAACTGTGAAGAAGATTGCCTCCTTTATGCTGCGGTTATGACAACTGCTACCCACGTTCCAATAATCTTCTGAATCTGCGTATGACACGTATCCCTTTATAAGGTAACGCGTATAACTACTTCTCGAAGATCATGGCATGCAAGCCACGTAGGTACTGCCTGATTGGCGTAAAAGCCAAATGACTGTCTTGTTGGTGTAAAAGGCCAAACTATGAAGAAGATTGCCTCCTTTATGCTGCGGTTATGACAACTGCTACCCACGTTCAAATAATCTTCTAAATCTGTGTATGACATGTATCCCTTTATAAGATAACACATATAACTGCTTCTCGAAGATCATGGCATGCAAGCCACGTAGGTACTGTCTGGTTGGCATAAAAGCTAAATGACTGTCTTGTTGGCGCAAAAGGCCAAACTGTGAAGAAGATTGCCTCCTTTATGCTGTGGTTATAACAACTGCTACCCACGTTCAAATAATCTTCTGAATCTACGTATGACACGTGTCCTTTTATAAGGTAACGCATATAACTGCTTCTCAAAGATCATGGTATGCAAGCCACGTAGGTACTGCCTGGTTGGCATAAAAGTCAACTGACTGTCTTGTTGGCATAAAAGGCCAAACTGTGAAGAAGATTGCCTCCTTTACGCTGTGGTTATGACAACTGCTACCCATATTCAAATAATCTTCTGAATCTGCGTATGACACGTATCCCTTTATAAGGTAACGCGTATAACTACTTCTCGAAGATCATGGCATGCAAGCAACGTAGGTACTGCCTGGTTGGCGTAAAAGCCAAATGACTATCTTATTGGCGTAAAAGGCCAAACTGTGAAGAAGATTGCCTCCTTTACGCTGCAGTTATGACAACTGCTACCCACATTCAAATAATCTTCTGAATCTGCGTATAAGATGTATCCCTTTATAAGGTAACACGTATAACTGCTTCTCAAAGGTCATGGCATGCAAGCCACATAGGTACTACCTGGTTGGCGTAAAAGCTAAATAATTCATGAATAATAGATAACCAGTGTAAAATAGCCAATTATCCTTCACGACTGAGGTCTTGAGCGTATTCTGGGCTAAGTAGCCTTATCAACGTACCTTTGCAAATATAGTCGAGTTGGCGTATTTCGAGGAGATAGCATATGGCATACTCCTATAGTTAAAAATAGCTTGGTTGGTGTAAAATGTAAGGATGGTGATGTGAGCGTATTAGTCACAGTCTTAGCTTTCCCAGTCATGACAAATTTTGAAAATAGAACAAAATCTCGTGCATTAAATGCACAGATATGCCTCAATCTCGTGCATAAAATACAGAGATATGCCTTGAGCTCTGTACAAGAAACAACTTTTGACGTGGCATCTGATTTTGTCTTGTCTTGAGCTTAAAAACTCATTTCTGTCAATGTAGAATAGGCAGCGTATTCAGAAGACTCCATTTTTCTTCTTTTGAATGCGTAAAAATGACTTGTATCAAAAATATGTCATAAAATGACAACCTGGGTCTCTGTAAAAAATTATCATCATAGTCGTTCTCTCGATCATCGTACGGTACTTTTGTTAAATGTCAGGTTCACTGATTTGACTGACAAATTCATCTGAGGAATACGAAGAGTTCCTCGTACAACTTTATGCTGTATTAAAAACAACGTCTTTTAAACTTTACGCAGGAAGGTATAGCAACCTTTTACGCAGTACAACCTTGAAACTCTGCTTTACGCGGACAACTCTGAAGCCCTATTTTACGCCAAACAAACTTTGAAGCTCTGTTTTACGCGGAGAGCTCTGAAGCCTATTTTACACCAAACAAACTTTGAAGCTCTGTTTTACGCTGACAGCTCTGAAGCCCTATTTTATGCCAAACAGCCTTGAAGCTCTGTTTTACGCGGACAACTCTGAAGCCCTATTTTACGCTAAACAGCCTTGAAGCTCTGTTTTATGCGGACAGCTCTGAAGCCCTATTTTACGCCAAACAGCCTTGAAGCTCTGTTTTACGCAGACAGCTCTGAAGCCCTAGTTACGCCAAACAGCCTTGAAGCTCTGTTTTACGCAGGAAGGAACTTCATGTATGTTGGGGGTTTTGACTGTAAAATACGCAGACAATTCTCTAGCATATTTTATGCTTCTACAGTGGTGTCACAAGTCTAAATGGATAGTATATTCTACAGTCAAAATATAATACATATCTTTGTCAAAATAGTATATTCTACAGTCAAAATATAGTACATTCTACATGCAAAATATTTTATTTTCAATCATCTTCAGAAAATTTATCTTGTTCGCCTTCCTCTTCCTCCTCTTCCTCTTCCTCCTCATCTTCACTTTTATCTACTTCGTCTTCCTCTTTGGATAATTCTACATCTTCTACATTATTACTCGTATAATGAGTAACTTTTGTTGAGTCCACATCTATAATATTTGTTACAAGAGGTAGCTCATCCTCCTGATAAGCTATATCGTTAATGTCAAAGGTATTTTTGGCTTTGGTCTTGTATACTGCCCACCAATTTGACCTAGCTGCCCCCGTCTAAGATAAGTTATGAAGTACACAAGCTGAGCCTGACTTGATAGGACAAATGGTTCGTAGCTTTGATATCTACGCTTGTAGTTTATATCCACAAGGTCATGCTTATCAATTTTTCAATCTTGATCTTGAATCGGATCGAACCATTCATACTTGAATAGCACGATCTTAGCAGGTTCTGTGTCATAATTATATGTCAACTCCACAATGTCTCATAAGATGCCAAAGAAATCATTGTCTGGATCGACGTCTTTGTAATTCGAAGATTTGATACACAAACAACTATTTTTTGTGGAATTAAGATTAGCTGTCTCTGATCGGAGCATTTGTTGACTTAAATCTAAACGCATTCATACAAAAACTTGCCATATTTTGACGACAGTAATTGGTCCCTTGGCTAGAGTTCTAATAGATTCAGTCTCGGGTGTTATTAGACGATCGACCTAAATACCAAAGTAGCGATAGTAAGTTATTTATTTTGCAAGTGCAGAAAGAAAAAGTAATTACCAAGCTCCTTACATATGCGCTCAACAAAGAAGGAAAATAGCGTCTCATTTCTTGTTCTACTTCTTCGTCTGTTATATAGGGTCTAACCGACCTTAACTCATCATTATATATGCTAAAAAACAATAAAACAACCGCTGATTAGTAGCATAATAGTAGCTAATACTATTATATTGAGATGACGTTGTAGAAGCATAAAAAATACGCTGGCAAAAGCTACGCGGCGTATTGATACAGAGCAGCGCAAGCAAAGGCCTTCAGTGCCATCAGGCGTAAGAGCTCAAGGGTGCAGCGCGTCCAAAACCGCTTCGGCGTAGACGGGACCCCCCCCCCATCACCTCCAGGGCGTAAAAACTCAGCCGCTCTCAAAGCAGCGTTAAAATAGCGTACGAGGAACGCTTCGTCGTCCCCGAAATGAACCTATCAAGTCACGCAGTGAACCTGGCCTCTGACTCCTGACAAAAAAGCGCTGCACGACGACCCAGACGACGGCTGGAAACAGGCACAGACCCCTCGGGACGCACACCACAGTATGATGGCGGATCTCTGCATTTAATGCATAGGATTGGGTTAAGATACCACCGAACCGTCGTTTACTGACGTCCCTTCAGCATAAACCGCTCTTTTGCGTACAGAGGGATACGCTGCATTATTTTACACAGGCAGGCATAAGCCAGTTTTTGCTCCGCAGTAGACAAAACCGCCTGCCACGTCAAAAGCTGCACATCGTACGGGGCTCGAGGCACGTCTCTACGTCTAATTGCACGGAGCGGTGACAGGTTCAGTCAAGGCACGTCTCTGCAAACGGATGCACAGAAAGGCTGCAGACCTTCGAAACACGTCTTCGCATTTAATGCACAAGATGATGGCAAATCTCTGTAGAAGATTTGATTACATCTTCGAAAGCCGTGATTCCGGCTAAGACGTCCACGTCAGCACTCGGGCACGGAACGCAGCGGCTTCTACGCCCATTCAAGACCTGTGCCCCTTCGGCTCTCAACGCCTCTTCGGCTCTCAAACGCCTCTCCGGCTTCAACGCCTCTTCGGCTCTCAAACGCCTCTCCGGCTTCAGCGCCTCTTCGGCTCTCAACGCCTCTCCGGCTTCAACGCCTCTTCGGCTCTCAAACGCCTCTCCGGCTTCAGCGCCTCTTCGGCTCTCAATGCCTCTCCGGCTCCAACGCCTATCCGACTTTCAACGCCTCTCCGGCTCCTACGCCTACCCGGCTTCAACGCCTATCCGGCTTCTACGCCTATCTGGCTTTTACGCCTATTCGGCTTCTATGCCTATCTGGCCTCTATGCCAGGGTAACAGTCATTTGGCTTCTACGCCAACCATTTCTACACACGGGATACCTACCTGCGTGGCTCTTACGCCGTGATATTCGTAGCAATAGTACGTGTTGTGTTCCCTTAGTTGGACCCGCGTCATATGCTCATTCAAAAGATCATCCATACGCAGGCATTGGTTACTTTAACCGTTGTGTAAAAGGGTGTTGTACTTCCCACTCCTTGGTTTTTACACCGACGGGGTGGTCACTGTCACCAAAACTCTATAAATAGAGACCCCTATCAATGGGGAAAAAGAAGCAGAAAAAGAATTATCATCCAGGAGAGAATTACCGTCCAAGGAGAGAGAGAGAGAGAGAGAGAGAGAGGGAGAGAGAGAGAGAGCCCGGAGAGCAGGCAAAGAGCAGGGATCGACGACCTTGGCCTCGTGCGTCCAACCTCTTCTGCAACCTTCGAAGCTGCTACCTGTCTTCCACGGCACTTCTTCAACATCGTGTGGTCCAAGGGCTAAAGTGATCGACCGCAGATCAGACACCTATAGCAATTTATACCCAGATTAAATAAATTGTACTCCGACATCCTCGCATAGGATTACATTGTACAAGTTTGTTTGTAAACAGAAGGGCGCGGGTTTCGCATAAACCCCGTCATTGAAATACAATTTCATTCCTTTCGTTTAATACCACAAACAAGATGGCGACTCTGCTGGGGACATCTTTCTCTTCTGACGAGAAAGTAATTGCTCAACACGATACGGTATCCGTGGGAACTGTGAAGAAGACGCTGGTCGTTCATTTCGACCAGTCAGCCTACGAAGACATGCTTCGAGCCGGGGGTAGCTCTCGCCCTCTCTCCGTCCAGGACAACAGGAAGCTGCGCAATGTGTGGATGCCCAAGACATCCTCTACTATTCCTGTGGACTCTCCGATCTCTCCGGACTCTCCGATCTCTCCAGACTCTCCGATCTCTCCGAACTCTCCGATCTCTTCGGCCAACGAGGTTGTAGCGACGCTCCCTCCGTGCCCCGCACGTAAAATTTAGTCTCCCGCTACGCGCGGTACAGACAAAACTTTGGGCGAAGCCTTAGCGCTAACCCCGAAGAATCCACTGCGCTTTACTCGTAGGAAACAGTCTCCCGCTACGCGCGGTAAAGACAAAACTTCGGGCGAAGCCTCAGCGCTAACCCAGAAGCCTTCACTGCGCTTTACACGTAGAAATCTGTCTCCCGCTCCGCGCGGTACAGACAGAACTTCCGATGGTGCCTCGGCGCCAAGACGGAAGAACAGATCTCGCTCCACGCGCAAGACATCATCTGACCTCTACGGTAAACCAGATGAGAGCTGTGATCTCCGCAAAGGAAAGCAAGCGGCAGGCTACTTAACCTCTCGGCCTCCACGCCAGCGAAGGAACAGAATGCCTACCCTCCGGATCACGCGAGAAACCAATGGCCGACTAAGGGCCTCTCCGGCAACTCCTCCTGACCTACGCAAGTATCTAGTCCAGAAGCGTAAAGAGAGGGGACCTTCCAACATGTCTATTACGCCTCCTAGCGAGCATCATTGTAATAGCCACAAGTTTGTGATTAATTGCTGCTGTCCCAAAACAAAACGATCAGTCTTCGACCGATTGGGCTACTCTCTGTCTTTCCAGGGAGGGGAACCCGCGCATGCGCCTGTAAACATGACCTCACACCTGCGTAGAGGAGGGTCGAGTTCAAGACAACATCCCTCCAAGCCCCCGAGCCGAAGGCGGTTCAGTGACACTGAAGCCGGAGTATTCCAGCACACTCGCGCAAAGTCACGACAGCCAGCTCCATCCTGTTCCGATTCCGACGCTGGGGGTCGCCAAGAATCAGAAGCAGAAAGTGTAGAGTCGACTTCTACAGCGACCTATACTAATCCTTCAATGACGCCCAGGGAGATGGGAGCCTACGCCGTTGAAGATGAACGCGAGGAAGCTTCACCGTCAGGAGACGCGGAACAATGCCTCACCACGCTGGAAACATCTCTGCAACAAATGCAATCCATGATGGAAAACATGCACCAGATGATGCTAACTCAGCACGCAGCTACCATGGCTCAAGCATCGGTCCCGCCGACTCAGATACGTGTGGGGGTGGATTTACCACCATCCCACCCGAGCCAAGAGCCCGCGCTGGATCAAGAGTCAGAAGTTCCTCCGCTTCCTCACTCAGAGAATGCCTTACCTCCCGCTGGGGTTACGATACAACCAACCCCGCACCACTCCATGGCCCCGCTTCCGACTGAAAATCCGATGCGGGCAGTCCGGGAGTTGAAGGCCCAGTTTGACGCCTTGAAACACAAGGATCAACTTAAGAAACTGGGAATCAACCAGCCCTACCCAGCTATCTGGGAGGAAGTCCCTTTCCCGCCAAGGTACAAACCTCAGACCATGGCCCTGTTCGAGGGAAAAACATCGCCGAGCCAGTACATGAATTATTTCAGCATGATGACGGTGTTGCTACAAGGGAACGACGCCCTCCTTACTCGGGTGTTCAAAGGTTGCCTCTCAGGAGTAGCCTATCAGTGGTACCGCAGCTTGGCGGATAACTGCATCACTTCCTTCGAAGACTTCAGAACTTTATTCTTCACACGGTTCTACGAGGGAGGAATGGACATGTCTATGTCCTCTCTCATCGAAGTCAAGCAAAAGAAAAAGGAAGACGTTCGCATCTTCATCGAATATTTTCGTCAGGCCACCTTACAAATGCCTCCAGGAGTTCCCGACTCTGCATTGGTGGACATTTGCAGGAAGAACCTCCTTCCCGTGGTTTCGGTGTTCACAGGACCATATCAGTTCCGTGATTGGCCCTCGTTCATCATCTCGGCGGTAGCAGCCGAAAACAATAGTCGCAAGGCGCGCGACAATGGCATCATGATCTCCGCCTCCGACAGAGGCAAGAGGCCATCCCCTAGCAGCGACCACCCTCGTGGTCCCAAAGGGAAAGAAGCCCTGGCAATCAATACGGCCAGACCAAAGATTGCGGCAACCGCGCAAGCAAAACCCGGGACTTCCAGACCCGTTGAAGTCTACTCCTTCGACGACGACGACGTCCCGAGCATATTCGAGTGTCTCGTCAAGAGTGGCAAGATCACCCTTCCAGAGCTGAGGCAGCCCCAGGAAGTTGGCAATACTAACGACCCAAAATACTGTGTCTTCCACCGATACGTACACCACCCAACAAAGGCGTGTTACGTACTGAAAAGGAAGATCCAGGGGTTAATCGATGCTAAGGCGATCACCCTGCACAACACCGAGAAGATGGTCACGGCCAACATGATCTCTCTCCAGTTTGGCAGTCTGCCTCCCCGAACGATCCTGGATGGTGTCACGCCTATTTTTCGAGCAACGATGAACATCATCAATCTCCCTCCAGCTCGGGATCAAAATCGTAACCTGGTACCCCTAACTACCCGGCAAGGCGAGATTATGTGGGTTCATCCCGACCTGGTATCAGAAATCGGGGAAGAGACCGATGCTATCAGAGCTAAGTCTAGAAAGAACTCCAAATGCAAACCATGCCATATGGTTGCCACTCCAGAAGAGGACGAGGTGTTGGCTACAGCAACCCGATCAGGGAAAGCCTACCTCAAGGACTACGGCACGAGCCCGGAAGACGCCCCAGCCACCAAGCCTTCAGGACCCGAGCCCGCCACGCCAGAGACCGGTCCTGCAAGACCAACTCCAGCGGACAAGGGAAAATAAAAGGAAGTACGCTTCGATGTACCTGTGAAGAACATTCCAAACAAAGGTTTAGAGAAACCGTACAACTTCGACATCCTGGCCCAACTGGCCAATACGCCAGCCAGGTTGTCCATCTTCGAGCTACTCAGGCTCTCCCAAGATACTCGTCTAGCCCTGAGCGAAGCGTTGATGCAAGCGGATGTGTGCTTAACCCAGCTCAAGTCCCCCAACGAGGAACCCGTGGAGTGCCCTCAATGCCACAGTGTGATGGAGGTGGTACCAAACATCACTTTCACCCAAGACGACATGCTGCTGAAACACAACAGGCATGACAGGCCTCTCTATCACACCGGATACATCGGTTCCATGGAGGTCGACCGAATTCACATAGATCCGGGATCGTCAATCAGCATCATTCCTCACAGTCTGCTCAGACCGTTGAGGATCCCCACCAGCGAACTGGCCTATACTACTACTACAATTGTGGGTTTCAACGCTGGAAAGAGTAAACCATTGGGGAAGATTCGCTTGAGAATCCAGATTGGCAACCTTAGATCAGTGGCTACATGCTACGTCATTGATTCAGAGGTGTCCTACAACATTCTGCTGAGAAGACCGTGGATCCACGACCACAACATTGTCCCTTCAACTCTATATCAATGCTTCAAATATGTAGATGCCAAAGGAGCGGTACAAACCGAGTTTGCAGACTTAAACCCGTTCAGAGGGGTGGAATCCTACTACTCCGACGCCGTGTTATACTCTCAGAGCCACACGGAAGAGGTAACGGCCCAGACAGAGAAGGAATCCCGTCGGGAGCCAGAAGAACCCTCTGTCAAACAACCTCTGTCGATCAAGGTGAAAGGACGGACTGCTCGTCCAAAGGCCACAGAGCCTATGACCGCCCACCTGGACGATGCTAGGTCAGGAAAGGGGGGTAATCCTTTGGTAATTACCTTAAACAAAAAGCCTCCACCCTTGGTCATCAACCTTCGGCGCGACAAAAAACCAAGGGATGTAAAAACTACTAACGCGGTTGCCAATGACAATAAAAGTCCCCTTTTCCCGTACATTGACGAGATAGAACCAATAGCACAAAAATTCTTGGGAGCTATAAAGGCCTATCATCCATATGTATGGGAAGTAGCATCATCATCCAACGTCGTCGCAACGTATGGACCCCATGAGGATTCTATCTTCATCGTCCCACCTACCTACAGCAGTCAGCGTCCGATATTCTTCGGCCGTATGCGTAATCAACCAGCTATCCAAGAAGATGCTTTCGACGATGATACTGGGGAAATACAGGTTCGCCGATACAGCCCACAAGCGCTTAAGATCATGCGGAATATGGGCTACAATCTGAAACGGAACCAAGGTCTCAACAATGGGAGGGGCAGGCGTACGTCGCTGCTCGGCAACTCTTGCTACCGACAAACTCGCTTCGGGTTAGGATATTCGACCTCCCTTGCGGCTTCTGAAGACGCCATTGCCTCTCCTCAAGGCGGCTCAACGTCCTCCGACTCATCCAACGATCTCGGACAAACATTCTCGGTGAATATGGCGTCGACAGATCCCTTAGAGGCAAGCGAACAAGGATCTGAGTTGTTCGAAAACGATGCTTGAGCTCAACACATGGATACGCAGTGGGAATTTTGCTTCGAGCAAAGGGAACCTCCCACTAAAGACGAAGTTGTCCAAATCGACGTTGGGGGTGAACTCTCACCAAAGCCAATATTTATCAGTAACTATCTTTCCCCAGCTGAAAGGGAAGAAATCATCCAACTGATAAAAGAATACGTCGACGTCTTCGCGTGAAATTATGAGGATATGCCAGGCCTCGATCCGAATGTGGCTACTCACAAGCTCAATATTTTGACCGACTCAAGGCCTGTCAAACAGCACCAACGCCGGTTCCGCCCGGATATGATGGACGCCATTGAAGCTGAAGTCAAGAAGTTGATAGCCTGCGGCTTCATCCGTGAAGAGCAACATCCCGACTGGGTCGCCAATGTTGTCCCAGTCATGAAAAAGAATGGGAAGGTGCGTATCTGCATCGATTACCGGGATCTAAATGCGGCCTGTCCCAAAGATGAATTCCCTCTTCCTATCACCGACATCATGATCGACAACACCTGCGATTTCGAACGCATGTCTTTCATGGACGGGTTCTCGGGATACAATCAGATCAAGATGCATCCTGAAGACGAGAAGCATACTGCTTTCCGGACACCACTGGGGGTATATTGCTATACGGTCATGCCCTTCGGATTGAAGAATGCCGGGGCTACATACCAAATAACTATTCGTTCAATCTCGTTTGCGTCACTCTCTTTGAGTCACCGTCCAATCTCGCTAAGTAAATCGCACCCAATCACCTACGTTTTCTGACTCAGTCTATATTGCGCCTTAGCGCAGAGCTAAATTGCCCACCTGGGGTACGCTCAAGTCCTTCGCACCTTTGGCTCAATCGAACTTAACTTTCTATTCGTTTTACTCGTTCCGTTCGCCAGAGTGCTTAATCATTTTATCCGAATGATCTATTCGTTCAACTATTGCATCCCCAAACTCAGTCTAACTGCGCCTTAGCGCAGAACTATCCTGGTAGCACGAGGAGCGATACAATCTTTCCTCTATGAAAATTTAGGTTGAGGCTAAATCATTTCAGTTGCCATACTCATCCATGCGAATTCGAACATTTTCCTTTGCAGCTGCATCCGAGTTATGCATATCGCTAAGTCTGGATCGTACCCATATTCAAGGCGTCCCCCAAATATGTGTATTTCAACCAAGCTCAGTGACAGCTAAGTCTGACAAGCTACTCGTGAAAATCTTTCGAAACGCGGATCGTCCTGCTATATGAATGACCGAACTCTTGTTCGATCCAATTATCGTCTTATCCTTTACCGTTGCGTAACCTATCCAACCAAATCAATTATCACCCGAGTCCTATCTTGCATTACGCTTGTTTCAACGCGAACGTTGCTAGTGTATATTCCCAAATTCCGAATTCTAACTCTAAGTCTCGTTGCCCCAGTTCTATCGTTCTTCCCGAACGATACTCTGAAGTCAGCCACTCCAGTTTAACTCAAGGCACAAGATCGTCTGCCTAGCCACTAGGTCAGCTCACACTGTCATAGGTACAACTCAAGTTTGCGACTCATCGTGCAACCGCGTTGCACAACGCTCGCCCCAAACACCCTAAGGTCAAACCATTGTTCCTTTACACGGGTATTCTACCCAAGCTCGTTTTACTCAGATTTCTAAACATCGAGCACAGTTTATCCTATCACACCAACACGCTCGTCCAACCGAACCCATGATACGCCCATGTTTCAGGGCTAACCCATCGATTCGCACACACTATCTCTTCCATCACGTTGATAGAATTCACCAATCCATCCTTTTCTACACCTGTATCACTAAGCCACAATTCCATTATAAATTATAGATGTATATCATGAACTCTAAGTCTTCCAGGCCAATCTACGTATCCGTTCATGAAAACATCCAACATCTCTTACTTCATGTTTCTAGACTAACTCCTCACCAAAAATCCTTAGACTCATCTTATCCTGAAACTTGTCTTATCGTATTAAACCACAAGTCAAAATGATCCTTCGATTGTCACGTTCCGGTCTCCCGCTAGTTCAATCATCCTCGTCGGACGTGATATCACCACGCCAACGCTCCCGCGGAATGATCGTCCTATCCAGACGTGACGCATGTGCGAATAAGAAGTTATACCCGCACAAGACAAGAAGGTCAATCGTTATGGTTATCCTCGAACGAACAGACACTTCATCATCAATTTTCGTTTTATCCCAAGTTGCACATTGATCCCTCAAGTCATGTTCTTCCAACTACCGTTCTTACTGCAATCAAAATTCGCTAAGCCAAAATATCCAACTTCAATATTACCATTTTGAACATTTCTTTGTCTACTCTTAGCATTCCTCAAACAACTAAGTTCAAATCCCAAACTCAAAGTCTATCCCATTTGACACGTATCCATTCATCGTGTTCGTTTGGAATAATCACCGAACATGTTCTCTTGAGTTCGATTATCCCTGCCGAACGTGAAATCACCACGTCGGCGCTCCCGCAGAATAATCGTTCTCACTGGGACAGATTTCGGATGTCATCTCTCCGAACTTGATTTCAAGATCGTTCTTCCAAACTCCAAGCCAAATCTGTTACCGCTTAACTCGATCCACCAAAATTATAACTTTACTAACCTGCATCAATCCACACTATCCTCCAACCATTGTTATGGTCTTAAAAATCCCAAAATTTGAAATCATGGGACTCGTACTCAAACTGAACTCTATCGACCGATATTCTACTCAAATGCAAATTTTCCATGCACGCTATCATTCATTCACTCCATTGTTTCTAATTGCACTTACTTCGATCGCATCTCAGATTATTCAATCTCGACTCAAGTTTTAAATTCACTTGTTTCAACTCAAATCGCTCATACAATCCTCTTAGTTTTCTCCGACCACGATATCAATTTCAATTGTCCTGAATTCCTATTCGATGTATGCCTTATCTCTTATTCAACTCATTGTAACTCGTTCGAACCAAATATTGCATGCTTTTTCCGAGTTTGCTTACTTGTTAGGCATTGTTTATTTATACTAAGGCTTTACCCAATCTCGTCGTTTGTCGCTAGACTCGCTTAACTCTGAATCTACGACTTCGTTCGAGCATTTCTAAGTCGACCAATACACCACTCAGGGTTCGAGTTATACTTCCTGAATCTTTACAACTCATTATATCCACAATTCGCATAATCGAACAGGGGACTATCGTATACACCACTCAGGAATCGAGTTATCCTAATAACTCCTGATTCGCGTTCGCATCCCTCACTCGTATTCCCAATTCGTTCCTTAGAACTTTAACACAGTCCCTAATTATCGCCTTAGCGATCTTAGACTCGTACACACCTCTATTCATAGTCCTCTGTACAGACTATGCTTCAACTCATAACTTATCGCTATGAATAACCATCCAAACTATTCCTGAAAATTCCATACACGATTCCAATTATTCGCCTTAGCGGCACTCCGATAAAGTCTCTATCGATTTTCCTCCCGAGTCAAACTTTATTCTTATCCGAACAACACCCAAATCTCGCTGCAGCTCGCTAGCACCAAGGGTCTTGGTGCATGGTACTCAACACAGCTTGGCCAAAAGGCCATGTGCAAAGACCACTGTCTGAACGATATACCGTCTCGCACTCTACTCGCTTGGTGTTTTCATATCGACATATAACTTGCCGATTATAACACGAGTTTACTCTCACAATGTCTTTCACAGGTTGGGACAAAAGCTTTCGCATCATAATCCCGTTCAAGCAACCGTATAATTCACACGCACTTTTCAAAAATATTTAGATTTATTGTATGGGACATCCATCGAAGCATCGAGAGAGAGCATCTACCACTTCTTCAATACACAAGTTTCAAACTGAGAGAATCGAAACGAATTCCAAGGACGTAAAGCCGTGCTCTGATACCAATATGTCACGACCCGATCTCCCGCCGGAATCGGCCGTCCCCGCTAGGCACGAATCACCGCGCTAGCGCTCCCGCGGGACATACGTTTCCATCGGGACGCGATGCCGCGCGAGCCTAGGGTTGCGCCCGCGCAAGGCAAATACCGAAACGGCCGTTGATAACTAGTTCACAGAGTCGTCATAGCGGAAACATAAAATGAACACAAGTATTGAATCCAAATTAAGCTCTTTATTGATATGAAGTAAAGATTACGAGCGGCGCTAAGCCGAGATTACAAATCGCTCATGCTCTCTCTCTCTCTTACATTGAATATGCCCTTAGGCTTGGAACCAATACAAATGATCTGGATGATGATGTTCCCATACATTATGTCTCATATATGCGAGCTCCAGGTCCGTGCGCCACGCTCCAAGACGCCAAGTGCGGTCCGGCGCCTCATTGCGATAGCGATCTCCGAATCCGTACGAGTTCCCCCTGCACCCTGCATGCAGACTGGTTGGATATCAGTACATTGAATGCACTGGTGGGGAGGCCTCTCGCCCACGCCACAAAACAAGCACGTTCATTAGTTATGTGCACCGACTAGTTCCGTTGTCTTTCTATTCTTTTGCCTTAGGATCAGTTACATGGCAATATAAAGAAAGTAATCTCCGTGTCAGCTCAAGAGTGTCATATTCATGAGCAATTGAGTTTACCTTACCATTTCTTACCATTCGGCCTTCCCTGTCATATGCAGCAATATAAACAATTATCTACGAAATAACAAGAAGCAACTATAAAACCCAAGTGTTATGCCGTGCCTCTGCCTCATAAACCCATTTTACTAGAACTATGTGTGATACCATGCATCCATTCTAATTATGCATAATGTTGTGCAAACACACTCCTTCCCGTTTCTCCTTTTCTCAGTGCGGATAGCCGCTATACAAACATGACTTATCTATATGAAGGTCACTGGCTCTGTTAGCCATGTTAGACAATATCTGCGATGGACGGCTGCCTCCCCAGCTCGGTTGCTAGCCTTGCTGGGCCTCCTAGCCGTCTAACGAGTCGACGCCCATCCAGGTCGGTAGCAAGCCTTGCTGGATGCCTCGCTCTCGCCCGCTAGTCATCAGCTAGCGTATCGCCAGGACTACACTGGCACTCCGTCCTCCCGGGCCGACACGATTCGGATGCCTCAGCAATCGTGTCGAGGACTCTCTACCTGGTGCGCAACCAGTTGTCCGTGACCATGCAACTACTCCCCCAACTTCCAATCCTAGCCGAGGACAATACTCGGATCAATCTTTGCCGAGGACTACACTCGGATCAATCCTTGCCGAGGACTACACTCGGATCTTTTCTTCTTTACGCAGCTCTCTGATTAGAGACTGCCTCGGCGATCTGTATATCCCGAGTACATTCATTTCCTTCCATCTCCTGACTTGGAACGACTACTTGATAGCCTTCCTCGTCTATGCATGCAACATGATCTTTCTCCGTCCCGTGTCATGTTCCGTGCGGTGCAACGCCTCAGTATGAACTCACACTACTTTACAGCATATATGAAGAAATTACTACATTCCAACCAGCAATCTCGACTATGCAAATAGCAAGTAAAATCTCCATGTTCTATACGATGATAAGGCGGGGTTATCCCCTTAGCTATGTGCGTTCATCTCTTTTATTAGCATGCAAAGGTTATCGCCTGTAAACTAGCATGTAACATTCATTTTCTTAGTGTGCAGCTAAGTAGAAACAGGTTCACCGGGGCCACCCACCTTAGCGATGTATCGCATCGGTCGAGCGAGACTCCGGACGCGCCTCTGATAGCCTAAGTCTGACTCCATTGAAGATCCCAGCATGAAAGCCTTTGCATCGAACGAGCCATCTCGCTGAGCAAGGCGGGTTGAATAGCTACACTTATGCCGTTTGAATCGGCCCTCCGGGTTGAGCGGAGCGGGTCGTTACACTGACAATGATGCATGATTCAATGGTTCATAGCAGTACGAGGCTGTTATCTACCAAAGATTCTTACAACCAGCGACTCGCAGACTTGGAGCAGGTACGGCCTCCTGGTGCGCCTACATCGACACAGACTCCACCGACGTCACTGCCTTCTCCATCGACATCGGTGTCGATTCCACGGGACCAGTATGAGCTGTTCTTATCCTTCATGCGCGCCGGTGGTCAGCCTCCTGTAGATCTGCAGTAGTATAGCTAGTTGCTGGATATTTATATTTTTATTATTATTTAGGATGAGATTGTATGGATATATATTTGCCATATTTTTTACGATGAGATTTGCTGGATGCTTTCTTTTCTTCAAATTTTATTATATTATTCATATTAAATATGTTATTTTACCGGTGTTGAGTGTTCAACCCAAGGGGGTTGGCAAACCCAGAAATTCAACGGAGGGTTGCTCCGGGTCTATTTGTACAGATTATGATTTAATAAACTGCAGGAATAATAGTTTAGAAACAATTCAGTATTCTTTTTTTTATTTTTTTGTAAAATTAGCGACATTTTTAGCGACATTTAGCGACGTGTAAATACGTCGCTAATTAGCGACGTTAATCACGTCGCTAATGACGTCACTAAATATGTCGCTAAAAACGTCGTTGTACGTCGCAAATTGCTGACATGACAGTATTGTCAGGTCATTAAAGACGTCGCTGTAACGTCGCTATATAAGTCGCTAATTAGCGACGTTCAGCGACGTTAATAAACGTCGCTAATTAGTGACGCTGCGTCGCTAAACTTCGCTAATTTTAGCGACATATTTAAGTTGCTAAAAAATGTCAGCATAGCGACGTTTAGCGATATTTTTTCTTTTAGCGACTTGCTTTATTCCGACTTCTTTAAAACGTCACTAATTACGTCGCTAAATATGATTAGCGACGTTTTTGGGTTATTTAGCGACGTCGCTAATTTGACTTTTTCTGGTAGTAAAATACGTAGGACTAGGAATACGTAACATGCCAGCTACGCATTCGACCAGACTCTGGTCTGACTCGAATATATATAAGTTGTATTATAATGGTCACTATCTAAATAATCAAGTAAATATATCTATGTCTCAATCCACAATGAATAGAATACATAAGAATGAGCTACATGTGCTAAAGTCGGTCGTCCAGTAACACACAAACTCGAATAGACTCGAGAAAGAAATATGAGTCTATAAAACTATGCTACATCAACATATAAATAAATAATATAAATAAATAACCATAACTTCGGTAGAAATGATATAAGTACCTAGTACCAATGCCTGCAAGATAAGCAACTCCATCAGCAACTCCAAAGGCTCCATAACCGTCTATGCTGCAAAAACTGGCAGGGGACCAGGTCCTTAGAGGGACGTAACAAGGTACGAGAAACAGAATACCAATAGTAAAAATAGTATAATGCCACATACTCAAGGGTAAACTACTGTAACCATCTAAATGATATGCACGTGAGAGCATCACTTGTACTCAAGCTAAAACCACTACAGGCTCTGTGTCGGGGAGCCTATAGCGGCAAGTAGTATCAAGACTCCAGTATATGTGCCAAAGATCTGAGACAGAGTCCAAGGCACCTCTAGTAGTATCACGACTCCAGTATATGTGCGAAAGCACCTCCAGTAGTATAGTATATATATCAATAATCAGCCTGTAGTATGGTGTGTCTCTCCCTACCCAATGTAACCTCACGTCTTATATCCATAATATCTCATGTCCATAACACGCAATATCATGACCTCTAGCTAGTGCAACGAGTCATAATAATATCAATATAATATGCAAGTCTCATATCACGAATCCTGTAAGCCTATACAGAATTACCATGAATAACTCAAGAAAGATTTTGTCACATAAAATAGTGTCAAGTGTCCTAGGATATGGCGTACTTAGTAAAGCAGGCACGTAAAAATAGGATCGTGGAATCAACTCTCTAAGTGATGTTACTCGACTTTGCGTACGGTGTCGACACCCGAATCTTGTTCGGACGCTAAGCAACGTCTCGCGGTCCTAGGGTAAAAACATATATCACACATATCAAATAACTATAATAAATAAATATGATAATCAAGGCAAGGAATTGTGATACATCATGGCAAGGTACACTTGCCTGGGTTCTGAACTCCGTAAACTGCTCCTGGAAAAGTAGAATCTGTACGTACACCTACGGATGCTGAAACAAACATCATCAATGTCCTCAGAATACTTGAAATAGCTAGGATTGACAACCCATAAGTCTAATTTGGACACAGGAACAAAATTGACAATTTTGGGTCAAAGTGGGATCCACATGTGGCCTACTTCGTACCAAAAAATGTGCCAAAGACAAAGTTATCCAAATTCGTCAAACTTAGTGTCTACGAGTCCAGAACGATGACACAATCTCAACAAAATATTCAAAATTGGATTTCGGTGAGCCGGTCACAAAATTGCCCGTCATGTGAAACCATGGGGCCCACGAAACGACGTTTCGTCAACGTTCTCAGAATTGAACCAAACTGCGGTCACAAGACCAGCGTAACGCTACGAATCCGATTGCGTAAGTTTCGTTGCGAAACGTCAAGCACACACAAAATTAGGACGAATGTCAAAATAGGCCGATATGGTACTTTTCGACGGATACGCGATGATTTTGGTGTGCACGCACATCCAAAATAAGTTTCGCGAAAGCCCACACGTCCGCATTGACGATACGTGCCTTTCGGTACAACTCGCACACGACGAGGTCATCTCGTTTGGCTGGATGCACCCCGTATCACAAGATTTTGGGTATTTTAGAAACAAGTTTTTGGTCGTTTTGGAACAAGAATAATTTAACCATTATAGAAACTAATAAAAACTAAAATAATATTAAAAATCTCGATTATATTGAGAAGAAAATCTTTTAATTAGATTTTGAAAATATTAAACGGGTTGGTGGCAAATTGGGCATGAACATGGGAGTTTGGATCAAAATTCTAGACTGTTCTTGGTTAGTTTTTTGGCCGACTTCCGGTCGATTTTTCGACCAATACAGGGCACAAAAACTCGTCCCGCTTTGAGAGAATCCTAGAGGGTTAGGTTGTGAACATACCAGAGAAGATGGGATACAAATCGGACGAGCGAGGAGGGCGAAAGCTACGCACGAAGGAGGAGTCGCACGGTTGCGCGCTGTGCGCGAGGGGGGCGGACGGCGGCGCTGCTCCAGCGTGACGGCGCGGTGGTACGGGCGGCGGGGCTGTGGCATTACGGGGCTTCGCGGTGATGGTCAGGATGGTGTAGGCGGTGGTTGGATTATGGTTTAGGGTTTGATTACACATATATATATACATATAGGAGAGAGGGGGGTTCCTGTACGCGCAGGGGGGTGGAGTTGGTTTAATGGGTAATGGATTTAGGGTAGGGTTTGGGTTAGTGGGTTTAGGTTTAGGTTTAATTCTTTAATTCTTTTTATTTTGTTTATACATATGTGTATGGCCATTAAAAATAGTTTTAGACCTCAATAAATTCCAGAAAAACTATACAATATCCTAATAATATTTGTACACCCAAAAATATATATTTTTACACAATATTAATAATTAATTAAATACACATAATTATAAATTCATGAATATTATATATTATAATTATAAAAATCAGGCTGGTTACGCAAGGATGACATCTACATCTTACATGTCCTTCATACTAAATTTAGACGAGAGGAACATCTTTGTTCAAGTGACACATTCTCCATCCGTGCCAAGGATTAGCATGTCGTCCACATAGAGACAAACGATGACACCTCTATCGCCAGCGAATTTTGTGTAAACATACTTATCAGTTTCGCTAACCTTGCAGCCAAACTTTGTCAAACTTTTTGTACCACAATTTGGGAGCTTGCTTCAGACCATACAGAAATTTCACCAGTTTGCATACTGTCTTCAAAATCTTTGATGACAAACCCTTCTGGTTGTTGCATATAAATCTTCTCAGTCAGTTCACCATTCAGAAATGTTAACTTGACGTCCATCTGATGAATCACCATTATGTGAATAGCACCTAGAGCAATCAGTATCTTGATAGTAGTCGTCCTTGCAACGGGAGTATAGGTATCGAAGTAGTCAACCCCCTGTATCTGAGAAAACCTCTTGACCACTGGCTTGTCCTTGAACTTGTCAACAGTTCCGTCTACTTTCATCTTCTTCTTAAAGATCAACTTGCATCCGATGGATTTATCTCCTTCAGGCAGATCGACTAACTTCCAAGTATTATTAGAAGTTATTGAGTCAAACTCGTCATGGATAGCCTCTTTCCAGAAAATAGTATCACTGGTCTTCATTGCCTCATCATAGGTAAGCGGATCAGCTTCTACATGATAGGTAACAAAGTCTTCTCCGAAGTTCTTTGGTCTCTACACACACTTTTCTCTCGGCTCAGCGGATTCTGGTTCAAATGTTGTCTCGTCAACTACAACTTCTTCTTGGACTACTTCTCTTTGAGAGGTACTTGCCTCGTCCGTGCTAGCAACATTCTCCGGGACATCCATGAGAACAACATTCTTGTGCCTAGCAAACTTGTCTTTAAAGAATTCTGCGTCACGAGATTCTATGATATGATTAGATTTGATATCAAAGAACCTCTGAGCATTACTCTTATCAGCATAGACCAGAAATATGATTTTCGTAGTTCTCATTCCCAGCTTCTGAATCTTGAGGTCTGGAAGCTTTACATACGCCAGACACCCCCACACTCGAATAACATTCAAGTTTGGTCTGACCTTGAACCAGATTTCATGAGGAGTAATTTCAGATGTCGTGAACGGTACTCTATTCAGAATAAATGTAGCTGTAAGCGCTGCTTCTCCCCAGAAGAACTTTAGAAGTCCTACTGTCAGCAATATGTAGTTCATCATCTCTGTCAGCGTCATGTTCTTCCTTTCTGCTACACCATTAGATTGGAGAGAATATGGAGCAGTCGTTTCGTTGACAATTTTATGCTCTTTGCAGAACAATGAGAATTCCAATGAACGATATTTTTTGCCTCGATCGTTTTTGAGTCTTTTGAGTTGTTGACCGGTTTAATGTTCTGCTTCAGCCTTGAAGTCCTTGAACTTCTCTAACGCTTCGTCTTTCGACTTGAGAAGATATACAAACGTGCACTTTAATAAATCGTCAATGAAAGTGATAGAATACTTTATTCTGGCTTTTGTGGAGAATTTCTTGAAGTCACAGATATCTGAGTGTACTAACTCCCGAAGATATGTGCTTCTGTTCACTCTTCTGAATGGCTTTCTTACGATCTTTGTCTGTGGACAGACTTCACATTTTTTTACCTCCTTACCCCCGTATTTGGAGATAAGATCTAGACTAGACATCTTGTTAATGCATTTACAATGCACATGTCCTAGTCTATTATACCACAACTCAAGAGAATAACCAGAAGTAGCGACTACATTGATACAAACAGAAGGAGTTACAAGCTGCAGTTTAAACATCCCTTCGGTACATAAAACTTTTTTAAATTATGTTTTTTTGTAGGACATCACCATCTGACTGGCATTGATATCCATCCTCAGGCCCGCCTTGCATAACAGGCTCCCATAAACCAGATTCTTGGTGATCATTGGTATGTGCTTCATATTCTCCAGTGTAAGTGACTTTCCAGAAGTCAGTTTCAATACTACCGTCCCAATGCCTAGTACTGTAACTTGAGACTTATCCGCCATCGAGACTTTCTCATAGGTAGGCTCATATTTGGCGAACAGCTCCTTCTTAGAGCATACGTGGAAAGATGCACCAGTATCCACCCACCAGTCAGTGTCCATGCCATGTGACTCAACCTGCACAATCATAGTAACTAGGTTAAGCTCACCTTGCTCTTTTGGTTTAGGCTTCGACCTTCAGTCGCTCTTGTAGTGACCCTTCTTGCCACAGTTGTAGCATATCACATCAGTCTTCAGCTTTGGCTTAAACTGAGCCGACTTCACCTTCAGCTGGTTGAAGTCCTTCTTCTTCTTGTAAGTAAATTTATGCTTCCCTTTAGAGTCACTATCATGTACCATGTTGGCCTTAGCCAACTGCTTGGACAAGGAGTCTAATTTCAGTTGTCCCCTGGCTTTATCTTTAATGTGAATCCAGTGAAGAAGATCTTCGAGCTGGATCTCCATATTTTTATGGTACATGCCAGTCTTGAACCTGATCTAGCCTGGAGAAAGTTTGGTGATGATAGCCCCCACCATAAATTTGTCTTCCTGCTTCATGCTCTCTTCCTCCAGTTTCTGCTGCATCTTCAGATGTTCCTTAACTTGTGGTAACATCACCTCCTCGTCCTCAAATTGCAAAGTGAAGAACTTCTCGACGAGATAGATTTTAGATATTTTCTCGTCAGTTATAGTGCTTCTCAAAAGATTCCCAAACATCTTTTACCTTCTCTTTCTTGTTGTAGGACTCTGCCATCAAGTCGTCCATAGCATTGAGAATCAACAACCTGCAAAGGTCGTTATCTTTCTTCCACTTGGAGTGTGCGTTCTGTGCCACATCAACTGTAAGCTCTCCTCCATCTTCGGGAAGGATAGGTTCAGGATCAACCAACACATAAGCCACTTTGGTAAGATGAAGATTCAAAGAGATCTTCCTCTTAAAAATGGTATAGTGTTTGCCATCAAACTTCTCAAGCTTGTGAAAGCTAATATCGAGAAGGTTTGAGCGGTTGTCCATTCTAACTCGGATTTTGCCTTGAGATTGTTAGTCCCGAAGTCAGATCAAAGAAGAAGAGGTAGCCACAAAGTAGAGACCCACACAAGAGTTCGTCTCTACAAACTCCAGAAGAGAAGTTGGTGTATTGAGATTCACACAAGAGTTCCTCTTCAGTGACACACAATCCCACAGAAGCACTAAACAAGGAACATGTTACAAACTGACAACCCCAAAAAAAATTAATTACCACAAGAATCAGAAAATTATTCTTCTCTTTACGTTCGAAGATACTATACCGAGAAGAACGGGAACAAGAACAGAAATACAAAGAAGGAAACTCTTGCTGGGGTGATCAAAACCACCAGAGCTGAAGGCAAGATTCGCGTTATACAATGATCTGCCCCCAGGATCCAGTAAGTTCTCACGAGAATTTCTGGAACGATCTTGGTCACCTTCGGATCACTCGAAAGATTCCTTTGGAAGGATGCTAAAAACAGCCGCAGGTCTTGCTGTTGTTCTCGATTTTTCTCTCTCTTTCTTAAATTTTGTAGCACTAAGTGAAAGAGGAGAGCCTCTATTTAAAAGGAATTTCTGCTTCCATGCGGCCAGAAAAAAATCAGGCCGCATGAGCCGCATGCGCCGCTGTACTGCACAAAGCAAACAATGCCGTCAGGCGCCCAAAGCTGCAGCCGCTTGGAATAGAGAGCCATGAGCCGCCTGCATGATGTATTACACAGAGAACACTGCGCCTCCTGCGCTCTGTACTGCACAGAGTAGATTATGCCACCTGTGCGCTGTACATCACATAGCAGACTATGTCGCACCGAGCCACAACAGCAGTCCCTGTCCCCTCCACACTTGACTAGCTCAAGCTAACTTGCTGGCCACATAGCGCCTGGCCGCATAGCTCCAGGCCGCATGTGCCCCTGACCGCATGGGTTCCTAGCCCCATGCGCACCTGACTGCATGGCCCCTGGCCGCATGCGCACCTGGCTGCATGCGCACCTGTCCGCATAGGCACCTGTCTGCATGCCCTCCAGGCCGCATGGCTCCACGAAGCATGCGCCTGAGCAAGCAACCGTGCATGTAACTCGCGCATTAAAGGAGCGCACGAACGCCATGCGAAACAACCGTGCATGTAACTCGCGCATAAAAGGAGAGTACGAGCGCCATACGAAGCAACCGTACATGTAACTCGCGCATAAGAGGAGCGCACGAGCGCCATACGACGATGCTGACGTGCAAAGTGCAAAGTGAGCTAACAAAGCGCCACTTTGCGCCATTGAGTCAGAGTTCGAGTCGCAATTGGGACTTAGCTTCTAAGAAAAACTTACCAAGATGGTGACAAAATAAAGATTGTCATAATGGGGTTCACACTTAATCCCTCTAGGAAAGTCGACCCACATGGACCACCATCCCACGTGCATATACCAATACTAAGCAAATATTGAGATATACACATTGGTGGTTTTCCAATGTGGGACTAAAACTCCCGAAGCAAAGTAAAAAATACCAACATCGATCGGCATTCGGCAGCCACGGGTACGCGTCCCGAGGCGGCATGACACAGTTATCGCCGTTGAAGTATACGCGTCGCGGGAAGGCCCGTCCTTTCCGAAAAGTGAAGGTCTACGAGTCTTTCCCAAACATGAGCTCCGACTGAACATTTCCTGAAGGCCCTGCTGCTTCCACCTAATGCTTGATTCCCTACAGCATCCCCGTGTCGTCTACATAAATAAAATGTTGCTCAAAACATAGTTCTAGTCTTCTACCATGACCATATTAAGATTACAGGATTTTAAAAATTGGTCCAGGCGGCTGTCTAAGCTATAGGCGGCCCTAGACAGAACCAAAAACCTCATGTTCGACGAATCTGTGTTGTTCGGTGTCTAGGCGGTTCTGTTCGGCTATGTTGTTCGGATTTTAAGTTTTTTTTCTTCTCAAATTAAATTTTTTTTTTAAAATACGAATTGTAGTATGGATTTAGAATATGTTTGGATTTCAAATTCTGAATTTCAAACTTCAAATTAAAATTTTTGATTTTAAACTTCAAAAAATATAAAAAAAATGTTTTGTCGCCTAGACGGTCTAGGTGCTAGGCGGCTCTCCACTGCACTGAATCTGTCTAGAGAATTTTAGAACACTGATTAAGAAAGATGGCAGTGACGCTTACTAATGAGAGCGACTAAGGAGTTAGGCACTTGTAGTTGAAGTTAAAGACTATCGTGAGATTGTTCAAGTTAGGGTGCTGGACCACGAGGTTCCACTGAGAGTAGTTCATCCCGTAGTTGAAGTTCGTTACGGTGACCTTCACCCGCCAGTAATCTCTGTAGTTGAGCTTAACATGCCACTGCACTCTTATTGGGCACATATGAGATGTGCACTGGACTAGTGGCTAGTTGAGGACAGAAGCTAAATAAGGAGAATCTCCCCTGAGAACAATGCAATACAACACAATGATGAGAAAATTTGAGTTAAATATGTAAATATTACGAACATACTCGACACAACTTTCAGGATGTGTTAGATTGTTTTGACAGCCGCAGGTGCATGTTGGGCAGTAGACGATTGTGTCGTTGTAGAAAAGCGAGAGCGAGACGCAGCATGTGGGGTACTTCTGGGCGAGGAATTTGGTGTAAGTGCGAGTCACGGTCCATGTCACTGCAATAAGATGAAGATGGTGCGTAGCTTCCACAACAACGACAACGAAGGCCTTTATCTTAAATTTTTTTGTGGTCAGCTATTTGAATTTTTCTTCTTTTCTTCGATACAGCTTCATTAAGGGACATGTTGCCGGAATCATTTACAAAAATTGTATCCTTATTTACAGCGTCAATCAAAATTTTGTTAGGCCTCGGTCTTCATTTTTTTTAGCATCAAGCAAATCATGCACAGTCAAATTTTATGTTTCCCTTAATTAATATATAGTTTCACTCTGCTGCAGATATCATTTTTTTTTTCCAGTTAGGGGTAAGTTTAACACATTTACATTTACATGGTGGCGATTTAATTTTGATTTTGATCATCATCATCAGTATTGGGACTGGTAAGTTATCGATACTTTCTGTTTCTGGTTTGTACAAGAGCAATTGATTAATAGTAGTTATTTGGAAATATTTTGCTTAAATGAATGGTTCATGTAAGCCTAACTATTCAGTGTTTAAGTCACAATAATGATGATATAGTGAAAAATACTGATTAATTAAGTTAAAAAAAAAAAGCTCTATTTCGAGTACTCCGTATTAAAGTCAGCAACATGGCCAGAAACGCTGTCATCTTGGCCCTGTGAGCTAATTACTCCACCCTTGCAACAATTCGATATTTGCTTATTGTAGGGAGTTACTGGAAGTAGATCAAGCACAGTGGGATCCTTCTTACAGCAATGAGGAATGTCCTATTCCGACAACACTGAAAAAGGGCTCTCTCTCGACCAGAACCTTAAACTAATTAATCATTTCCAAGCTGACATTACTTCTTCGGTCCGAACCAAGGAATCATTTAGATATTATGCAGGAGGTTTGGGGGAGAAACCACCCCCTACAGACAAGCCAGCAACATGAGCAACTTTAGGAGCGGATGTACGAGCGAATCACAAGGACTTACTCCGTGAAAGAATTGAGTAGCCTTTCATTTCGATACTGATTGAGAGTGCGTTGATGTGCTAGAGGAAAGATTTATATTCTTTCTTTTTTCATCTTCATCCATCAACTGTTCAAACAAAATTAATCTTTCTCATTAATTATATTCTTTCACAAAAGGATCCGGACTGAAATTGTCTCCTTTAAATCATGAGCAGTCGCCCTGCTCCGTATTTTGCGTCCCTAGCTTGTCCTAGATAACCTCCTTCTTCGCCCAAGTCCAACCCAGTGTCCATCCTGGTGCTTGAATATGACGATATTGTTGGTAATTGTGTTGGAGTGGGTGGGGTTCCAAATCTATGTGAAAGATATTTTGGAGTGCGACGAGCGTCATCCGTGTGTCAAAAAAGTTCGAAAAGTGCATCGAGCGTCGTGTATTGGAACATTTATGGTAAACAAATATTATATTAGATTTTCATCTTTGACTTTTATTATATATTTATGATTGAATCTTTCATATATTAACTATCAATATAATTTGATTTCCAATTTATGGTAAGCTAATTTATGATTTGATTTCCATTAAATATATGATTGAATGTAATTGAATTTCCATAACATTTTTTGGCTTCCATATATAGATTTACATATGGAAACCCTAAATCATGCAAGGGTTTATATAAATGCTCATGCAATATACAACAAAAAAGAGAAAAAAAATAAGAGAGAAAAAATGTGACAATAGTGTCATTGCAACTTTGGAGAGGAGAAAGAAGGATTGGAGGCCGTTTCGGAAAATTAGATCAATTTGGGGTATTTTTTATTGTCATTTTTCTTCGTGGTTGTGATCTATTTTCTGTTCCAAAGAGTTGCGGTGATCCGTGTTGGATCGGTGAGTAGCTTGTCACTACCTGATTAAGTCAAATTAGCGACGTAAAAAAAGTCACTAAATGGCCAAAAACGTCGATAAATAGTTTTAGCGACGTCGGTAGCGACGTTTTGGTGAATTCGCCTTTAAGCTAGTCGCTGACAGAAAAAATGTCGCCAAGCGTCGCTATTCCGACGTTTTCTAGCGACGTAGATGCGTCGCTATATTAGCGACGTTTAGCGACGCAACGTTGCTAAATTAGCGACGTATATTTTTGTCGCTATATGTCGCTAAATTTGCGACGTGAATAACGATATTTATAGCGACGTATGTAAACGTCGCTAAACGTCGCTAAAAATATCGCTAAAGATACTGAAAAAATAAAAAAATGATATTGAATTATTTTCAAACTATTCTTCCTGCAGTTTATTAATTCACAATTTGTACAAATAGACCCGGAGCAACCCTCCGTTGAATTTGTTGGGTTCGTCTACCCCCTTCGGTTGAACACTCAACACCGGTAAATTAATATACATTTAATGTGAACAATATAATAAATTTGAAGAAAATAATATATTGAGATTACAAACTGAATCAGGAGAAAATCTCGTCATAAAGAATATTCAAACAACTGAGTCTGAAAGCCTCGTCCTAACGAATACAAGAAATAATATCTGAATGCCTCAAAAATAAAAAATATTCATAAATGACCAAATATCATAGGTCTGAAACACCAACAATCAATAAACGGTCCTAACTAGGACTACTGCGGATCTGCAGGAGGATGACCACCGACACGCATGAGGGATAAGAACAGATCATACTGCTCCCGTAAAATCGACACCGATGTCGATGGAGAAGGTAGTGACGTCGGTGGAGTCTGTGTCGATGTAGGCGCACGAGGAGGACATATCTGCTCCAACTCTGCTAGTCGCTGGTTGTATGAATCCATGGTAGATAACAGCCTCGTACTGCTATAAACCATTGAATCCTACATCATCGTCAGCCTCTCATCCATGGACAGCTGTGATGCATGCAGCTCCGTCACGCTACGCTCTGTCGATGCTCTAAGATCAGCTGTCATATCCCGGAGCTCCATGATGCTGTGCTCGAGCATATCAAATCGTACGATGATGGTCGCATCGTCCGTCTGCGGCTGGGACAAGGGCTGCTCCTCCATCCTTCGCAGCCACTCATCAAAGAGAGACGCAATCTGACGGTCAACGACCTACTGGACTCGGACTGACCACTACAAGTGCTGTTAGAAATGTGCACTTACCGGGGAGGCCCTAGATGACTGCGTCGCAACAAAGGCGCCATAGGATCCCATACCGTAGTATGTACCCCTCTGGAGACCACCAGCGACGGTCACCCATAGCTCGTCCATCGACGGAGCTGGAGAGGGCTGCAAGGAAGTACTAGCCGCTCCTACTGTAGGTGCACTAGCAATCGCTCGCTTACGAAGCCTAAGATACTCGGCCTAAAAAAGTTTGGATACTCGATAACTACCTAAGTTATATTAAAATTAACACAAAGTAAAGTAATACTTACATAGGTCTGCGAGGACCGCTTATCAATGAGATTTTTGCTCTTTCAATTGGTGGCCAGGAAGACGGTCACCATGTTTGCAACCTCACCCCTCTGTACCTGTTAAAAATATATTATTTAGTACTAAAATTAAATATTTTTTTCTACTTTCATTTTATCGTACTTGCATTAAAATAATATATCTGAAATTAAAAATATACCAAACGATGAAAATATTCCGTCATCGGAATCGAGCCACCACACCACTTTGCTGCCTTTCGCCTAGCCACATTGGCCTTCTCAGACCTTTCCTTGTACCTCGGATCGTCGAATCTAGTCCTCATCGCAGTCCACTGCTCAGGCATGATCCAACCTTGGATCAGTTTTCTAATACGATCATGAGCCTTCTAGTCATCCAGAGCATCACAGATAAGCTTGGCGGCAACGGCAGGAAACATCTTCTCGATCAACTCGGCCTGGTGCGGAGGATAAAAATATGTTTGCTACAATAAGTAATTTGGTAAGTTATATAATATGCATAAATTAGAGGATTGATATAATATACTTTTACCTTGAAGTACGCAAACCAGAATGCCTTTCTCTCCTCCGGAGCTTCAGAGTAGTTGATCCAAGGGCCACCATATTTGTTCCTCAGAAAGAGGCCCAGATGTCTTTATACCGATGAGGAACGATATCTGTACAGAGATAATTATTTTTATCGAAAAAGTCAATATATGATGAATAAAGAAATACACGATATATATGGTGCTAAACCATCTAATTGACTTACTTTGTACCGTCGGCCCAAATCTCTATCCTCGTCTCCTCCGGAGGTGCGCATGGAGGATCTAGCTGATGCTGGGATGACGTTGGCTCGATATCCTCTATATGCTCATCAGTCTCCTTGGTTCTGTCAACAGGAGGAACGTTGGACGAGGGAGTACTACCAGGCCTGGAACTACTCATCCCAGGAGATGCCACATAATGTCGTCGCAGTCGGACATGTGACTGGTCGATATACTGGAGTACTAGGCAACGGGGATCCAGAACTAACAGTATGTAGTACCGTAGGAGCACTCCATCTACCTCGGGACCTGCCGAACCCTTCGTGTCGTCCTGTCATACCTGATAACAACATATGATGAATAAAGAAATACACAAATATATAGTACATTCTACAGTCAAAATGTTATGCATATCTCACAGCATTCATAGAATTGCACAGTAAATAACTAGTGGTTGTTTGGATAAACAAAGTTTATAAGAAACTTTTGCTTACAAACGAGAAAAGAGAAAAGTACAAATAATCCTATACGAGGATATTAAGTACAATAAACCCTTCTTTTCCCCAGCAGAGTCACCATTTTGTTTGGATAAACAAAGTTTATACGAAACTTTTGCTTACAAACGAGAAAAGAGAAAAGTACAAATAATCCTATACGAGAATATTAAGTACAATAAAATAATTCTGGGAAAGTATTGCTATGGAAGTCTGATCTGCAGTCGATCACTTTGTTCCTTGGACTACACGATGATGAAGACGTGCTGTAGAAGAAGCTTCAAACTTTCTCTGGACTGAAGGCAAAAGCCGGCCAAAGGAAAGTTGCAAGTAGGGTCAAATTCTTGTTGCCAAAGTTGTCAGCCAAAAACCAATTCGCCCCTTTGGGGAAGCCAAAAACCAATTCCCCCCTTTTAGTTTTCAAATTAGTTAAACATATCTATTCAGAGGTAATATGAATATGATAAAATATGATTCAACTAATTTCCCCTTTACCCTGAGACCAGGGGTCCTTGTTGCCAAAGTTGTCCTCCAAAACCCCCCTATTACCCTGTGACCAGGGATATCTATTTATAGAGATCAATCAAATAACTGTCTGGTTGGCGTAAAAGCCAAATGACTGTCTTGTTGGCGTAAAAGGCCAAACAGTGAAGAAGATTGCCTCCTTTACGCTGCGGTTATGACAACTGCTACCCACGTTCCAATAATCTTCTGAATCTACGTATGACACGTATCCCTTTATAAGGTAATGCGTATAACTGTTTCTCGAAGATCATGGCATGCAAGCCACGTAGGTACTGCCTGGTTGGGGTAAAAGCCAAATCATTGTCTTGTTGGCGTAAAAGGCTAAACTGTGAAGAAGATTGCCTCCTTTACGCTGCGGTTATGACAACTGCTACCCATGTTCAAATAATCTTCTGAATTTATGTATGACACATATCCCTTTATAAGATAATACGTATAACTGCTTCTCGAAGATCATGGCATGCAAGCCACGTAGGTACTGTCTGGTTGGCGTAAAAGCCAAATGACTGTCTTGTTGGCGTAAAAGGCCAAACTATGAAGAAGATTGCCTCCTTTACACTGCGGTTATGACAACTGCTACCCACGTTCAAATAATCTTCTGAATCTGTGTATGACACGTATCCCTTTATAAGGTAACGCGTATAACTGCTTCTCGAAAATCATGGCATGCAAGCCACGTAGGTACTGCCTGGTTGGCGTAAAAGCCAAATGACTGTCTTGTTGGCGTAAAAGGCCAAACTGTGAAGAAGATTGCCTCCTTTACACTGCGGTTATGACAACTGCTATCCACGTTCAAATAATCTTCTGAATCTGCGTATGACACGTATTCCTTTATAAGGTAACACATATAACTGCTTCTCGAAGATCATGGCATGCAAGTCACGTAGGTACTGCCTGGTTGGCGTAAAAGCCAAATGACTGTTTTGTTGGCGTAAAAGGCCAAACTGTGAAGAAGATTGCCTCCTTTATGCTGCAGTTATGACAACTGCTACCCAGGTTCAAATAATCTTTTAAATCTGCGTATGACACGTATCCCTTTATAAGGTAATGTGTATAACTGCTTCTCGAAGATCATGGCATGCAAGCTACTAGGTACTGCCTGGTTGGCGTAAAAGCCAAATGATTCATGAATAATAGATAACCAGCATAAAATAACCAATTATCCTTCATGACTGTGGTCTTGAGCGTATTCTGGGCTAAGTAGCCTTATCAACGTACCTTTACAAATATAGCCGAGTTGGCGTATTTCGAGGAGATAGCATATGGCGTACTCCTATAGTTAAAAATAGCCTGGTTGGCGTAAAATGCAAGGATGGTGATGTGAGCGTATTAGTCACAGTCTTAGCTTTCCTAGTCATGACAAATTTTAAAAATAGAACAAAATCTCGTGCATTAAATGCACAGATATGCCTCAATCTCGTGCATAAAATGCAGAGATATGCCTTGAGCTCTGTACAAGAAACAACTTTTGATGTGGCGTCAGATTTTGTCTTGTCTTGAGCGTAAAAACTTATTTCTGTCAATATAGAATAGGCAGCGTATTCAGAAGGCTCCATTTTTCTTCTTTTGTATGCGTAAAAACGACTTGTATCAAAAATATGTCACAAAATGACAACCTGGATCTCTGTACAAAATTATTATCACAGCCGTTCTCTCGATCATCGTGTAGTACTTTTGTCAAATGTCAGGTTCACTGATTTGATTGACAAATTCATCTGAGGAATACGAAGAGTTCCTCGTACAACTTTACGCTGCATTAAAAACAACGTATTTTAAACTTTACGCATGAAGGTATAGCAACCTTTTACGTAGAACAGCCTTGAAGCTCTGCTTTACACGGACAGCTCTGAAGCCCTATTTTATGCCAAACAAACTTTGAAGCTCTGTTTTACGCAGAGAGCTCTGAAGCCCTATTTTACGCCAAACAAACTTTGAAGCTCTTTTTTACGGGGACAGCTCTGAAGCCCTATTTTACGCCAAACAGCCTTGAAGCTCTGTTTTACGCGGACAGTCTAGAAGCCCTATTTTATGCCAAACAGCCTTGAAGCTCTGTTTTACACAGGAGGGACTTCATGTATATTGGGGGTTTTGACTATAAAATACACAGACAATTCCCTATCATATTTTATACTTCTACAAGACCCCTTTCAAAGTTTTCAGACTTGGCTAAGTTTGGAATACTTTGAATAAGAAGCATAAAATCGCCACATATTCACTATCTGTCTCCTTATGCTAAGTTTGTCAGGTTGACCACGTAGAAGTTGTCGCTTGGAGGGCTCTACCATGTTGTCAAATCTGTATTAAATAGCAAGATTTGATTCTATCTTTGAGTCGGTCTGTTGGGATTCTGAACCGTCTGATAACACGGAGCCTGAAGCGTCAGTTCATTTGAGGATGACAGCGATCGATATCAGAGGTACTGTGGACGTGATGATCGATAGCCAACCCGAAAGGTTTGCTCAGAGGTGCAAAGGACATGACAAACCCTACTGGAGAATTTTTTGGTGGACTTATTATTTGTTGTGCAAGTTGAGTGCAAATAATAAACTCGAAAACAATCCCTATCAGAGGTAATATGGACGTGATAGGTTTTGTGGACTTAGCACCGCGGGCATACTCCGGATTGGGTACAGGTGATTAGTGGAAGACAATCGATATCAGAGGTAATATTGACGTGATGATCGATAGCCAAAACTGAAAAGTTTGCTCAGAGGTAATATGGACATGGCAGACTCTTGGGTTATGGACTTATTACCCTTGGCGTACCTAGTACGGATAATAAGCTGAAACGACAGCACTATCAGGGGTTATGCGAACGTGATAGTAGAAAGTTAAAAAGCAGAACTTTACTCAGAGGTAATATAGATGTGGAAAAGTTTTGGAAATATCTTAATCAGAGGTAATATAGACATTATAAGATATGAATCTGTGGAAAAAGTAGAGAGATGTAGTTCAGAAGTAATATGGACATGAACTGACCTTCTCTCTACAGGGGAAAAAAATAAAGAAAAGTAGTTCAGAGGTAATGTAGACTTGAACTATTCATTTTCATTAAGGACATCCCACTGGAGAATTTTAGTGGAAGACAATCGATATCAGAGGTAATATAGACGTGATGATCGATAGCCAAAACCCGAAAGGTTTGCTCAGAGGTCACTTGAACATGATAAGCTCAGCCTGGAAGAAATATTATGACAGCAGTTCAGAGGTAATATGGACGTAAACTAATATCCAAAAAATTCACTGAGAAGTGATTTGTTGAGTGTGGTCTATCCGAACATGAAGATAGACTAAAGGATCACTCCGCTGGGGAGATTGATGGGACGATAGCTCAGAGGCAATATGAGCATGGCTAGCGTCTAATGAGATTGGTTTGAATAGTCATTGTGGGAGTGTGCGAGTAGACCAAAGGATTGCTCCGCTGGAGAAATTTTGAGGATCCATCATCCATTGCGTATCCGGGACTCTTGGATACGGATGATGGTTTTTTACAAGAATTTGTAATGAAGGAGAAAATGTTGCACATAGGCACTTGCTGGGGATGAAAAACCAAGAGTTGATTTGTACATCTGGGTTGTCCCGTTGGGGATGAGGGGAGTACAAATCTAGCTTAGACATAGTACTTTTTTTAGGAATTTGCCGTTGATGGGCATTATGAACAAGTCGTCGTTAGGTTTCACTAGCCGGTATATGCCGTTGGAAAATACGGTTTCCACAACGAACGAGTCCTCCCATTTAGGTTAGAATTTGTCGACCGTCTTGTGAGTCATGGCGCGTACAAGCATCTCCATATCCTAGCCCTCTGCGAGTGCTATTGTAATAACTGTCGGATTTATAAAGGAATACGCCGTCATTTACCAAAGTTTAGACCTTCAGCTTTTTGGAGGTCATATCCCATCTTCGACATGAGACGGAGTAATTGTTAGCTGTAATGATGGAACTGAGGCAGCTCATCATTTGTTGTATTGAAAATTGTCGATGACTTAGCTTATGCAGAATAAGAAGCTTTGTGCACGGGAACACTGCCACGTATACATGAGAGAGTTGGTTGAGTTGTGCCTGTAGGATTACTGTCGCGTGTACATAATTATCTACCACATCGAGGACCACCGCTTGCTGCACGTTTTTTATATAGCGTAAGGAAATACTGCCTGTTGCTAATAAGGATTTGTTACGATGAAAAGTACTATTGTGTGCACATGAAGTATGATACGTCTTTGCGCTGAAGACTTGCTCGGATGCGTACAATGGAGCGCTGCCTATCATGAGCCATTGTTGATGAGTCATGCGGGACTTAGCTTTTGTGCACAGGTAGACTTGTTGAGCTGCGCTGTGTATTCAAAGTCTATAATGTGTTTTCTGATGAAAGGATCATGCGACCCGGCTATCATTGCTTTTCCTTTGAACTGGTCGTTGAAGGTGCTTTGACGTTGGGCGCCTCGGAGTTCCGCTGATAGGTAAGGTCCGAGCTGGTTGCCCCTGCCCAGGCCTCCTCAGAAGTGGGAGAAACCATGCGACAAGACTTAGTTTTTCGTGTTATAGGCCTGACGGCAGAAGGCGCTGCTTGCTGCGTTAAGTTTGGGACAAGATCCGGGTGGACCCACATGATCTTCCCACGCTTGGTAGTTAGGGGCACTAAATCTTGATTTTGACCCCTGGTAGGAGGGAGATTAATAATATCCATCATTACCCGTGGAATAGGTACCACACTATCCGATACTTCTTAAGTTGGAAGACAATCGATATCAGAAGTAATATGTATGTGATGATCGATGGTCAAGGCCAGAAAGTTTGCTCAGAGGTAATATGGACATGGCAGACTCTTGGGTTGTGGACTTATTACCCATGGCGTACCTTAAGTACAGATAATAAGCTGAAATGACTAGCACTACCGGGGGTTATGCGAACGTGATAGTAGAAAGTCGAAGAGCAGAACTTTACTCATAGGTGATATGGATAAGAAAAAGTTCTAAAAATATCTTACTCAGAGGTCATGTGGACATGGTAAGATATGACTCTGTGGGGATAATGTTGAGTCATAGTTCAGAGGTAATATGAACATGAACTGACTTTTTTCTCTACAGGGGAAAAGAAAAGTAGTTCAGAGGTAATATGTACTTGAACTATTTGTTTCTATTGCGGATATCCCACCGAAAGATTTTTTTGTGGACCTATTACTTCTTGTGCACGAGAGTACAAGTAATAAGTTTAAGATAAAATTCTATCAGAGGTAATATGGTCATGATAGATTTTGTGAACTTAACACTATTGGCGTACTTAAATTTAAGTACATGTGATAAGTTGAGACGGTGATCAATATCAGAGGTAATGTGGATATGATAATCAATATAAAACTTGAAAGGTTTGCTCAGAGGTATGAAGGACATGGCAGACTTTTGGGGGAGGATGATAGCCCAGAGGTAACGTAGACATGAGCTAATTAATAGCCATACTGAGAGGTTAAGTACGATCCTGGTATTTTTGTAGAAGGAGAAGGAAGCACGCCAGAGGTAGTATGGACATGGCTGTTTGCTTGCATTGAGAAAAGCCCATTGGAAGATTTTTGGTAGACCTATTACCTTTTTACGCACTTGGAGTGCAAGTAACAGATTCGAAGTAACCCTATCAGAGGTAATATGGACGTGATAGGTTTTATGGACTTATTACTTTTTGTGCATGTTGAGTACAAACAATAAGTTCAAAAATAATCCCTATCAGAGGTAATATGGACGTGATAGGTTTTGGGGACTTATTACTTTTTGTGCACGTTAGTACAAGTAATAGGTTTGGAAGTTCCAGAATTCGTCTACGTAGTTACCGGAGTATTTTGTCTGGACGTATTGATTGCCAGGGCTTCCTTTCCTTTTAAACTACGAGTATTATCATTATTGGAGGATGAACGCTGTAACACCCCATTCCGCTCAAGCGGACTGCCGTCTCAAACGGCAATAGTGCAACTGTCCCGACCCGCCTTGCCTCAAACAAGAAGCAAAAGATATCCAGACTTGTCCCTACAGGAATCCGGCTTGGACTTTCAGAGGCTCGCTTGACGTATCGCTCTACCGAGGCGAATCATCGCTAAGGTGAATGGCTACGGTGAACTTGTCTTTGCTTAGCCAGCACACATAAAAATCTGGAATATTTATGCTAGTCGCTAGGTGATTCACCCCCTGCATGCTAATAAATCCAACGCACCTAGCTAAGGGAATAATCCCAACTTGTATTGCTTGCTAGAACATGAAAATTGAAACACTGCTTATGTTCAGACCCTCGCATGCTAAGTCCCTTAACGGTTTCAACTCTCGGCTTACCTTCGGGTCCGAGCAACGTGCCTGCTTACGTTCCTTAGAAACGCATGCTTGTCTGCTTGTTTGTTGCCTTGTCTTCATCCAAATCCTGGGAGACTACTACGTAGTCGTTCCGTGCCTGAATAAACCTGCAAGTGTTCGGGACCGCTAGGTCACCAAGGCAATCTCCGCTCCAGGAGAATTGCATCAAGGCAAAAGACATTCACTGAACGAAATAAATCATGTAATACTGCTTATCTTGTACTCACGTAGCCTTCGGGCGAATGATTGTTCACGTAGCCTCCGGGCGGATATTCACGTAGCCTCCGGGCGATAATCACGTAGCCTACGGGTGCACGTAGCCTACGAGCGATAATCACGTAGCCTTTGGGCGAATGAATGCTATTGTTTGGATCACGGACAACTTGTGCACAAGGTATAGTTCTTGCGGGCGGCTGCTGGGGCACTGGCACCGTCCGGCTCCGGACGGAACTCACGGCTAGTCTCACGTACTTAGACAGGATGGTATGCGACGCCTCACGTTCTTGCACGTAGCAAACCATCTTCATCACAGACTAGAGTCCATTATGGCTATCGAGTCAGTGATCATCATGTATATTTGAACCTGTTGCATGCTTGCTTGTAAACGAAAGAAAAACTTGTAAACGAAGGATAAACAATTCATCCTCGCTTAGCGGCTATCCGCGTGTGAGATACTGTATCGCATAAAACAATTAACTGAATACCTGAACGATCTTGAAATAAGTACTCTTGTTTGCATATGTTATGCCTCCTGAATGCTTATACATGCTCCTGCTTAAATTAACAATGTTTGCCTTGGGCAGGGAAGGAGATGGTAAGTTGGTAAGTCTCGCCGTGTTTCCTCAAACATCGCACGGTGCACTGCCCGACACGTTAGGCTATTCAATGTCTGCATGAAACTGATCCTAAGGCAACTAGAAAGACAACTTAATAGTTGTGCACGGAACCTGTATTACGTGTTTGGATTTGTCGAGCGGGCGAGTAGCTTCCCCACCAGTGCATTCAATGTACTGATAATCCACCAGTTTGTGTGCAGGGTGCGGGAGAACCTCTTTCGGTGCGGACGCCTCCAACGTGCGTGCTAAGGCGTGGACATCACTCCGAAGCAACGGTGCGTCCGGAACTGAAGCACATATACAAGACATAATGTTGTGAACATAGCCCGAACTCGCCTGAACATCGCCTCTACAATCATTCCACAATTGTAGCCACTTGGCACAATTTATGTTTCAGAGAGAGAGGCTCGAGCGACTTATAATCTCGGCTATACGCCGCCTGTAACACTTGTTCATATCAATAAAAGAGTTGCTTTACTTCAACTTGTGTTTCAATGCTTCCGCTATATTTGTCAACTCAGAGAACTTGTTACCGAATCGCTATGCGTTCATGACTCCGCTGCACTCGGACAATCTGTGCGACTCTGTGGCTTAGAACTCTTACCGCCAGCCAATGAATCACGGCCTTGCACGGGCGCGGTTCACGCTCGTGCGGCATCACGCCCGGATGGGTTAAGCGATCGTTCCGCGGGAGCGCTGGCGAGGGTGATTCCCGCCTAGCGGGAACGGCCGATTGCCTGCGGGAGATCGGGGCGTGACATGTTGGTATCAGAGCCTGGCTTCTACGCCTTTGGACTTCGATTCGATATCTCTGTTTCGAAAGCTCGTTCATGGGTTATGTGCACGCTCTCTCTCAATGCCTCGATGGGATGTTCCAACAATAAGTCTAAATACTTTCAAAATACGTTTTGATTGATATGATTGCTTGTCTGGTTGTATGTTGCGAGTGGCCTTTGTGCCAACCTGTGCGAACCCTTGAGAGTATCGCTAGTAGCTTATCCGATGTTCACTAACTCTAAGTTTGGTTGAATGTATCTATTCGAGTGACGCCTTGAACTAGTGCACCATCCAAGACTTAGGAAAAGGTAAAACTCGAGTGCTAAGACTTCGCTATCACTAAGCTGGTTGACGTGTTCACGCTAGAAGTGCACTTCGAAAGTGCGCACGATCCAGTCTAAGCGATATGCTGATTTCGACGCTTGTGCAAGTGAATCTCCAAATGAACAAGTGCAACGACTTGTCTAGGATTGCCTCAACCGTAGATCACTACTTGTCCTTAGTAAGTCTCGAGGACGAGACTTTTTCTAAGTTGGGTAGGATGTAACACCCCGTTCCGCTCAAGCGGACTGCCGTCTCAAACGGCAATAGTACAACTGTTCCGACCCGTCTTGCCTCAAACAAGAAGCAAAAGATATCCAGACTTGTCCCTACAGGAATCTAGCTTGGACTTTCAGAGGCTCGCTTGACGTATCGCTCTACCGAGGCGAATCATCGCTAAGGTGGGTGGCTACGGTGAACTTGTCTTTGCTTAGCCAGCACACATAAAAATCTGGAATGTTTATGCTAGTGGCTAGGTGATTCACCCCCTGCATGCTAATAAATCCAACGCACCTAGCTAAGGGAATAATCCCAACTTGTATTGCTTGCTAGAACATGGAAATTGAAACACTGCTTATGTTCAGACCCTCGCATGCTAAGTCCCTTAACGGTTTTAACTCTCGACTTACCTTCGGGTCCGAGCAACGTGCCTGCTTATGTTCCTTAGAAATGCATGCTTGTCTTCTTGTTTGTTGCCTTGCCTTCATCCAAACCCCGGGAGACTACTACGTATTCGTTCCGTGCCTGAATAAACCTGCAAGTGTTCGGGCCGCTAGGTCACCAAGGCAATCTCCACTCCAAGAGAATTGCATCAAGGCAAAAGACATTCACTGAACGAAATAAATCATGTAATACTGCTTGTCTTGTACTCACCTAGCCTTCGGGCGAATGTTTGTTCACGTAGTCTCCGGGCGGATATTCACGTAGCCTCCGGGCGATAATCACGTAGCCTACGGGTGCACGTAGCCTACGAGCGATAATCACGTAGCCTTCGGGCGAATGAATGCTATTGTTTGGATCACGGACAACTTGTGCACAAGGTATAGTTCCTGCGGGCGGCTGCTGGGGCACTGGCACCGTCCGGCTCCGGACGAAACTCACGGCTAGTCTCACGTACTTAGACAGGATGGTATGTGGTGCCTCACGTTCTTGCACGTAGCAAACCATCTTCGTCACAGACTAGAGTCCATTATGGCTATCGAGTCAGTGATTATCATGTATATTTGAACCTGTTGCATGCTTGCTTGTAAACAAAAGAAAAACTTGTAAACGAAGGATAAACAATTCATCCTCGCTTAGCGGCTATCCGCGTGCGAGATACTGTATCGCATGAAACAATTAACTGAACACCTGAACGATCTTGAAATAAGTACTCGTGTTTGCATATGTTATGCCTTCTGAATGCTTATACATGCTCCTGCTTAAATTAACAATGTTTGCCTTGGACAGGGAAGGAGATGGTAAGTTGGTAAGTCTCGCCGTGTTTCCTCAAACATCGCACGGCGCACTGCCCGACACATTAGGCTATTCAATCTCTGCATGAAACTGATCCTAAGGCAACTAGAAAGACAACCTAATAGTTGTGCACGGAACCTGTATTACGTGTTTGGATTTGTCGAGCGGGCGAGTAGCTTCCCCACCAGTGCATTTAATGTACTGATAATCCACCAGTTTGTATGCAGGGTGCGGGAGAACCTCGTTCGGTGCGGACGCCTCCAACGTGCGTGCTAAGGCGTGGACATCACTCCGAAGCAACGGTGCGTCCGGGACTGAAGCACATATACAAGACATAATGTTGTGAACATAGCCCGAAGTCGCCTGAACATCGCCTCTACAATCATTCCACAATTGTAGCCACTTGGCACACTTTATGTTTCAGAGAGAGAGGCTCGAGCGACTTGTAATCTCGGCTATACGCCGCCTGTAACACTTGTTTATATCAATAAAAGAGTTGCTTTACTTCAACTTGTGTTTCAATGCTTCCGCTATATTTGTCAACTCAGAGAACTTGTTACCGAATCGCTATGCTTTCATGACTCCGCTGCACTCGGACAATCTGTGCGACTCTGTGGCTTAGAACTCTTACCGCCAGCCACTGAATCACGGCCTTGCACGGGCGCGGTTCACGCTCGTACGACATCATGCCCGGATGGGTTAAGCGATCGTTCCGCGGGAGCGCTGGCGAGGGTGATTCCCGCCTAGCAGGAACGGCCGATTGCCTGCGGGAGATCGGGGCGTGACAAACGCTTCCCTTTATCAGAGGTAGAGATCATGATTCCATTGTCACGAGCCTTCCGACTATTATCTTCAGCGGCTACTGCCGATATGATAAATGAGGGCCAATCATGGAACTGATATGGTCCCATAAATACTGAGATCAGTGGGAGTAGGTTCTTTCTACAAATGTCCACCAAGGCTGAATCTAGAACTCCAGGAGGCATCTGTAAAGTAGCCTGACGAAAGCGTTCAATAAAAGTACGAACGTTTTCTTTTTCCTTCTGCTTTACTTCAATGAGTGATGACATAGACATGTCCATTCCTCCCTCATAGAATTGAGCGAAGAATAGAGTTTTGAAATCTTAAAAAGAAGTAATACAATTGTCAGATAGACTACGATACCATTGATAAGCTACTCCTGACAGACAGCCTTTAAACACTCGAGTGAGAAGGGCATCATTTTCTTGCAACAATACCATCATCATGCTGAAGTAGTTCATATATTGACTTGGCGACGTCTTTTCCTTAAACAAAACTATAGCCTATGGTTTATATTTTAGTGGGAAAGGGATCTCATCCCAGACAACTGGATATGGCTGGTTAATTCCAAACTTCTTGAGCTGATCTTTATGTTTCAAAGCATCAAATTGGGCTTTCAATTCCCGAACTGCCTGTATTGGATCTTCAGATGGGAGAGGGATAGCAGAAAGGTCAGAGATTGGATGTATTGTAACTCCAATAGGAGGTAATACATTCTCCGGGTTAAGAGGTTGAGGAGCAGCTGATTCTTGATTTTGAACATGCTCTTGACTTGTATTGGCTGGTGGTATGTCTAACCCCACACGTAGTTGAGTCAAAGGAACAAGTGTTTGAGCTATTGTAGTTGTATGTTGAGTCACCATCATTTGGTGCATACTCTCTATCATGGTATGAATTTCTTTAAGTGATGCTTTTAATGCAGTGATGCGTTGTTCAGTACTTCCTGATGGGAAAGCTTCTTCATGTTCGTCTCCAACATCATAAACTCCTATTTCTTTAGATGCCACTGAGGGATCAGTATAGATCTTTGTAGAGATTAAATCTATACTTTCAGCATCTGGTTCAGAAAATTGGCGACTCCCAGTGTCAGAATCTGAAGAATATGAAGCTGATTGTCGTGACCTCGAGCAAGTGTTTCAAAAAATACCTTCTTCAAAAGTCTCGATGAGTCTGTCAAATCTCCTTTGGCTTGGAGTTCTGGAGGGATGACATCTTGAACTCGACCTTCCTCTAGGAATATGCGAAGCCATGTTTAATGAAGCAAATGTTGGTTTTTCGTCCTATAATGACAAAGAATAGTTCAATCGGTCGAACACTGACCGTTTTACTTTAGAACAACAACAGTTAATTATAACCTTATGACTATTACAATAATGTTCTCTAGGGGGTGTAATAGACATATTAGGAGATCCCTATCTTTGCGTTTCTGGATCAAGAAATCACGCAAATCAGGGATATTACCAGAAGAAGAAGAAGACTTATTTTGCCTTTTTACATCAGTAGGAATGTGTAGATTAGGAACCATAACCCTTTCTCTGCCATAGGAATACAACAGTCCACCCATATGAGTAGCATATGATCCATCATCTGTCTGAGGAGCGTATCTTCCTGTGAAATGAGTCTTCTTTACGCAGACTGACCTATCCTGGCGTAATTTGGATTTTTGCATAGGTTCGCGTAAAACAGGGAAAGTCCTCAAACGGCTTTCAGCGTCACGCGTAATCTGTAAAGTGGAAACTTTCTTCTCTTGTGGGCATAAAATCTTAGAGGTTGAAGGATTCGTCACTTGTTTTTCTTTGATGTGATCAAAGGGTACATCTGCCTTATCATAGACGGAAGATATAATTTTACGCACAGGGCGTATTTAAAATTTTCGAATTGGCACTGAGGCCTTGTCAGAAGTTTTGTCTACCACGTCACAGACGGGAGACAAAGGTTTACGCGCAGGGCGTGTTTGAGACTTCTGGATTGGCACTGAGGTATTGCCAGAAGTTTTGTCTACCACATCACAGATGGGAGACAAAGGTTTACGTGTAGGGCGTGTTTGAGACTTCTGGATTGGCACTGAGGCATTGCCAGAAGTTTTGTCTACCACATCACAGATGGGAGACAAAGTTTTACGCGCAGGGCATGTTGGCTGTGTTGTCACAACTTTGTTGATCAGTGAATGAGAACTTGCAGGAAGGGTAGAGGACGTTTTAGGCATCCATACTTTATGCAGCTTCCTGTTGTTATGGACAGAGGAGGAATAAAAACTACCCCCTGCATGAAGCATGTCTTCATAGGCAGATTGGTCGAACTGGACGACCAAAGTCTTCTTCGTTGATCCAATGGATACAGCATCGTGTTGAGCAATTGCTTTCTCGTCAGAGGAGAAAGTCATCCCCAGCAGAGTCACCATTTTATTTGGATAAACAAAGTTTCAAATTAGTTAAACATATCTATTCAGAGGTAATATGAACATGATAGAATATGTTTCAACTAATCCCCAGCAGAGTCGCCATTTTGTTTGGATAAACAAAGTTTATATGAAACTTTTGCTTACAAACGAGAAAAGAGAAAAGTATAAATAATCTTATACCAGAATATTAAGTACAATGAACCCTTCTTTTCCCCAGCAGAGTCGCCATTTTGTTTGGATAAATAAAGTTTATACGCAACTTTTGCTTACAAACGAGAAAAGAGAAAAGTACAAATAATCCTATACGAGGATATTAAGTACAATAAAATAATTCTGGGAAAGTATTGCAATGGAAGTCTGATCTGCAGTCGATCACTTTGTTCCTTGGACTACACGATGATGATGAAGTATTATAAAAGAAGCTTCAAACTTTCTCTGGCTGAAGGCAAAAGTCGGCCAAAAGAAAGTTGCAAGTAGGGTCAAATTCTTGTTGCCAAAGTTGTCAGCCAAAAACCAATTGGCCCCTTTGAGGAAGCCAAAAACCAATTCCCCCTTTTAGTTTTCAAATTAGTTAAACATATCTATTCAGAGGTAATATGAATATGATAGAATATGAGTCAACTAATTTCCCTTTTACCCTGTGACCAGGGGTCCTTGTTGCCAAAGTTGTCCTCCAAAACTCCCCTTTTACCCTGTGACCAGGGGTCTCTATTTATAGAGATCAATCAAATAACTGTCTAGTTGGCATAAAAGCCAAATGACTGTCTTGTTGGCATAAAAGGCCAAACTGTGAAGAAGATTGCCTCCTTTATGCTGCGGTTATGACAACTGCTACCCACGTTCCAATAATCTTCTGAATCTGCGTATGACACGTATCCCTTTATAAGGTAACGCGTATAACTACTTCTCGAAGATCATGGCATGCAAGCCACGTAGGTACTGCCTGATTGGCGTAAAAGCCAAATGACTGTCTTGTTGGTGTAAAAGGCCAAACTATGAAGAAGATTGCCTCCTTTATGCTGCGGTTATGACAACTGCTACCCACGTTCAAATAATCTTCTAAATCTGTGTATGACATGTATCCCTTTATAAGATAACACATATAACTGCTTCTCGAAGATCATGGCATGCAAGCCACGTAGGTACTGTCTGGTTGGCATAAAAGCTAAATGACTGTCTTGTTGGCGCAAAAGGCCAAACTGTGAAGAAGATTGCCTCCTTTATGCTGTGGTTATAACAACTGCTACCCACGTTCAAATAATCTTCTGAATCTGCGTATGACACGTGTCCTTTTATAAGGTAACGCATATAACTGCTTCTCAAAGATCATGGTATGCAAGCCACGTAGGTACTGCCTGGTTGGCATAAAAGTCAACTGACTGTCTTGTTGGCATAAAAGGCCAAACTGTGAAGAAGATTGCCTCCTTTACGCTGTGGTTATGACAACTGCTACCCATATTCAAATAATCTTCTGAATCTGCGTATGACACGTATCCCTTTATAAGGTAACGCGTATAACTACTTCTCGAAGATCATGGCATGCAAGCAACGTAGGTACTGCCTGGTTGGCGTAAAAGCCAAATGACTATCTTATTGGCGTAAAAGGCCAAACTGTGAAGAAGATTGCCTCCTTTACGCTGCAGTTATGACAACTGCTACCCACATTCAAATAATCTTCTGAATCTGCGTATAAGATGTATCCCTTTATAAGGTAACACGTATAACTGCTTCTCAAAGGTCATGGCATGCAAGCCACATAGGTACTACCTGGTTGGCGTAAAAGCTAAATAATTCATGAATAATAGATAACCAGTGTAAAATAGCCAATTATCCTTCACGACTGAGGTCTTGAGCGTATTCTGGGCTAAGTAGCCTTATCAACGTACCTTTGCAAATATAGTCGAGTTGGCGTATTTCGAGGAGATAGCATATGGCATACTCCTATAGTTAAAAATAGCTTGGTTGGTGTAAAATGTAAGGATGGTGATGTGAGCGTATTAGTCACAGTCTTAGCTTTCCCAGTCATGACAAATTTTGAAAATAGAACAAAATCTCGTGCATTAAATGCACAGATATGCCTCAATCTCGTGCATAAAATACAGAGATATGCCTTGAGCTCTGTACAAGAAACAACTTTTGACGTGGCATCTGATTTTGTCTTGTCTTGAGCTTAAAAACTCATTTCTGTCAATGTAGAATAGGCAGCGTATTCAGAAGACTCCATTTTTCTTCTTTTGAATGCGTAAAAATGACTTGTATCAAAAATATGTCATAAAATGACAACCTGGGTCTCTGTAAAAAATTATCATCACAGTCGTTCTCTCGATCATCGTACGGTACTTTTGTTAAATGTCAGGTTCACTGATTTGACTGACAAATTCATCTGAGGAATACGAAGAGTTCCTCGTACAACTTTATGCTGTATTAAAAACAACGTCTTTTAAACTTTACGCAGGAAGGTATAGCAACCTTTTACGCAGTACAACCTTGAAACTCTGCTTTACGCGGACAACTCTGAAGCCCTATTTTACGCCAAACAAACTTTGAAGCTCTGTTTTACGCGGAGAGCTCTGAAGCCTATTTTACACCAAACAAACTTTGAAGCTCTGTTTTACGCTGACAGCTCTGAAGCCCTATTTTATGCCAAACAGCCTTGAAGCTCTGTTTTACGCGGACAACTCTGAAGCCCTATTTTACGCTAAACAGCCTTGAAGCTCTGTTTTATGCGGACAGCTCTGAAGCCCTATTTTACGCCAAACAGCCTTGAAGCTCTGTTTTACGCAGACAGCTCTGAAGCCCTAGTTACGCCAAACAGCCTTGAAGCTCTGTTTTACGCAGGAAGGGACTTCATGTATGTTGGGGGTTTTGACTGTAAAATACGCAGACAATTCTCTAGCATATTTTATGCTTCTACAGTGGTGTCACAAGTCTAAATGGATAGTATATTCTACAGTCAAAATATAATACATATCTTTGTCAAAATAGTATATTCTACAGTCAAAATATAGTACATTCTACATGCAAAATATTTTATTTTCAATCATCTTCAGAAAATTTATCTTGTTCGCCTTCCTCTTCCTCCTCTTCCTCTTCCTCCTCATCTTCACTTTTATCTACTTCGTCTTCCTCTTTGGATAATTCTACATCTTCTACATTATTACTCGTATAATGAGTAACTTTTGTTGAGTCCACATCTATAATATTTGTTACAAGAGGTAGCTCATCCTCCTGATAAGCTATATCGTTAATGTCAAAGGTATTTTTGGCTTTGGTCTTGTATACTGCCCACCAATTTGACCTAGCTGCCCCCGTCTAAGATAAGTTATGAAGTACACAAGCTGAGCCTGACTTGATAGGACAAATGGTTCGTAGCTTTGATATCTACGCTTGTAGTTTATATCCACAAGGTCATGCTTATCAATTTTTCAATCTTGATCTTGAATCGGATCGAACCATTCATACTTGAATAGCACGATCTTAGCAGGTTCTGTGTCATAATTATATGTCAACTCCACAATGTCTCATAAGATGCCAAAGAAATCATTGTCTGGATCGACGTCTTTGTAATTCGAAGATTTGATACACAAACAACTATTTTTTGTGGAATTAAGATTAGCTGTCTCTGATCGGAGCATTTGTTGACTTAAATCTAAACGCATTCATACAAAAACTTGCCATATTTTGACGACAGTAATTGGTCCCTTGGCTAGAGTTCTAATAGATTCAGTCTCGGGTGTTATTAGACGATCGACCTAAATACCAAAGTAGCGATAGTAAGTTATTTATTTTGCAAGTGCAGAAAGAAAAAGTAATTACCAAGCTCCTTACATATGCGCTCAACAAAGAAGGAAAATAGCGTCTCATTTCTTGTTCTACTTCTTCGTCTGTTATATAGGGTCTAACCGACCTTAACTCATCATTATATATGCTAAAAAACAATAAAACAACCGCTGATTAGTAGCATAATAGTAGCTAATACTATTATATTGAGATGACGTTGTAGAAGCATAAAAAATACGCTGGCAAAAGCTACGCGGCGTATTGATACAGAGCAGCGCAAGCAAAGGCCTTCAGTGCCATCAGGCGTAAGAGCTCAAGGGTGCAGCGCATCCAAAACCGCTTCGGCGTAGACGGGACCCCCCCCCCATCACCTCCAGGGCGTAAAAACTCAGCCGCTCTCAAAGCAGCGTTAAAATAGCGTACGAGGAACGCTTCGTCGTCCCCGAAATGAACCTATCAAGTCACGCAGTGAACCTGGCCTCTGACTCCTGACAAAAAAGCGCTGCACGACGACCCAGACGACGGCTGGAAACAGGCACAGACCCCTCGGGACGCACACCACAGTATGATGGCGGATCTCTGCATTTAATGCATAGGATTGGGTTAAGATACCACCGAACCGTCGTTTACTGACGTCCCTTCAGCATAAACCGCTCTTTTGCGTACAGAGGGATACGCTGCATTATTTTACACAGGCAGGCATAAGCCAGTTTTTGCTCCGCAGTAGACAAAACCGCCTGCCACGTCAAAAGCTGCACATCGTACGGGGCTCGAGGCACGTCTCTACGTCTAATTGCACGGAGCGGTGACAGGTTCAGTCAAGGCACGTCTCTGCAAACGGATGCACAGAAAGGCTGCAGACCTTCGAAACACGTCTTCGCATTTAATGCACAAGATGATGGCAAATCTCTGTAGAAGATTTGATTACATCTTCGAAAGCCGTGATTCCGGCTAAGACGTCCACGTCAGCACTCGGGCACGGAACGCAGCGGCTTCTACGCCCATTCAAGACCTGTGCCCCTTCGGCTCTCAACGCCTCTTCGGCTCTCAAACGCCTCTCCGGCTTCAACGCCTCTTCGGCTCTCAAACGCCTCTCCGGCTTCAGCGCCTCTTCGGCTCTCAACGCCTCTCCGGCTTCAACGCCTCTTCGGCTCTCAAACGCCTCTCCGGCTTCAGCCCCTCTTCGGCTCTCAACGCCTCTCCGGCTCCAACGCCTATCCGACTTTCAACGCCTCTCCGGCTCCTACGCCTACCCGGCTTCAACGCCTATCCGGCTTCTACGCCTATCTGGCTTTTACGCCTATTCGGCTTCTATGCCTATCTGGCCTCTATGCCAGGGTAACAGTCATTTGGCTTCTACGCCAACCATTTCTACACACGGGATACCTACCTGCGTGGCTCTTACGCCGTGATATTCGTAGCAATAGTACGTGTTGTGTTCCCTTAGTTGGACCCGCGTCATACGCTCATTCAAAAGATCATCCATACGCAGGCATTGGTTACTTTAACCGTTGTGTAAAAGGGTGTTGTACTTCCCACTCCTTGGTTTTTACACCGACGGGGTGGTCACTGTCACCAAAACTCTATAAATAGAGACCCCTATCAATGGGGAAAAAGAAGCGGAAAAAGAATTATCATCCAGGAGAGAATTACCGTCCAAGGAGAGAGAGAGAGAGAGAGAGAGAGGGAGAGAGAGAGAGAGCCCGGAGAGCAGGCAAAGAGCAGGAATCGACGACCTTGGCCTCGTGCGTCCAACCTCTTCTGCAACCTTCGAAGCTGCTACCTGTCTTCCACGGCACTTCTTCAACATCGTGTGGTCCAAGGGCTAAAGTGATCGACCGCAGATCAGACACCTATAGCAATTTATACCCAGATTAAATAAATTGTACTCCCACATCCTCGCATAGGATTATATTGTACAAGTTTGTTTGTAAACAGAAGGGCGCGGGTTTCGCATAAACCCCGTCATTGAAATACAATTTCATTCCTTTCGTTTAATACCACAAACAAGATGGCGACTCTGCTGGGGACATCTTTCTCTTCTGACGAGAAAGTAATTGCTCAACACGATACGGTATCCGTGGGAACTGTGAAGAAGACGCTGGTCGTTCATTTCGACCAGTCAGCCTACGAAGACATGCTTCGAGCCGGGGGTAGCTCTCGCCCTCTCTCCGTCCAGGACAACAGGAAGCTGCGCAATGTGTGGATGCCCAAGACATCCTCTACTATTCCTGTGGACTCTCCGATCTCTCCGGACTCTCCGATCTCTCCGGACTCTCCGATCTCTCCGAACTCTCCGATCTCTTCGGCCAACGAGGTTGTAGCGACGCTCCCTCCGTGCCCCGCACGTAAAATTTAGTCTCCCGCTACGCGCGGTACAGACAAAACTTCGGGCGAAGCCTTAGCGCTAACCCCGAAGAATCCACTGCGCTTTACTCGTAGGAAACAGTCTCCCGCTACGCGCGGTAAAGACAAAACTTCGGGCGAAGCCTCAGCGCTAACCCAGAAGCCTTCACTGCGCTTTACACGTAGAAATCTGTCTCCCGCTCCGCGCGGTACAGACAGAACTTCCGATGGTGCCTCGGCGCCAAGACGGAAGAACAGATCTCGCTCCACGCGCAAGACATCATCTGACCTCTACGGTAAACCAGATGAGAGCTGTGATCTCCGCAAAGGAAAGCAAGCGGCAGGCTACTTAACCTCTCGGCCTCCACGCCAGCGAAGGAACAGAATGCCTACCCTCCGGATCACGCGAGAAACCAATGGCCGACTAAGGGCCTCTCCGGCAACTCCTCCTGACCTACGCAAGTATCTAGTCCAGAAGCGTAAAGAGAGGGGACCTTCCAACATGTCTATTACGCCTCCTAGCGAGCATCATTGTAATAGCCACAAGTTTGTGATTAATTGCTGCTGTCCCAAAACAAAACGATCAGTCTTCGACCGATTGGGCTACTCTCTGTCTTTCCAGGGAGGGGAACCCGCGCATGCGCCTGTAAACATGGCCTCACACCTGCGTAGAGGAGGGTCGAGTTCAAGACAACATCCCTCCAAGCCCCCGAGCTGAAGGAGGTTCAGTGACACTGAAGCCGGAGTATTCCAGCACACTCGCGCAAAGTCACGACAGCCAGCTCCATCCTCTTCCGATTCCGACGCTGGGGGTCGCCAAGAATCAGAAGCAGAAAGTGTAGAGTCGACTTCTACAGCGACCTATACTAATCCTTCAATGACGCCCAGGGAGATGGGAGCCTACGCCGTTGAAGATGAACGCGAGGAAGCTTCACCGTCAGGAGACGCGGAACAATGCCTCACCACGCTGGAAACATCTCTGCAACAAATGCAATCCATGATGGAAAACATGCACCAGATGATGCTAACTCAGCACGCAGCTACCATGGCTCAAGCATCGGTCCCGCCGACTCAGATACGTGTGGGGGTGGATTTACCACCATCCCACCCGAGCCAAGAGCCCGCGCTGGATCAAGAGTCAGAAGTTCCTCCGCTTCCTCACTCAGAGAATGCCTTACCTCCCGCTGGGGTTACGATACAACCAACCCCGCACCACTCCATGGCCCCGCTTCCGACTGAAAATCCGATGCGGGCAGTCCGGGAGTTGAAGGCCCAGTTTGACGCCTTGAAACACAAGGATCAACTTAAGAAACTGGGAATCAACCAGCCCTACCCAGCTATCTGGGAGGAAGTCCCTTTCCCGCCAAGGTACAAACCTCAGACCATGGCCCTGTTCGAGGGAAAAACATCGCCGAGCCAGTACATGAATTATTTCAGCATGATGACGGTGTTGCTACAAGGGAACGACGCCCTCCTTACTCGAGTGTTCAAAGGTTGCCTCTCAGGAGTAGCCTATCAGTGGTACCGCAGCTTGGCGGATAACTGCATCACTTCCTTCGAAGACTTCAGAACTTTATTCTTCACACGGTTCTACGAGGGAGGAATGGACATGTCTATGTCCTCTCTCATCGAAGTCAAGCAAAAGAAAAAGGAAGACGTTCGCATCTTCATCGAATATTTTCGTCAGGCCACCTTACAAATGCCTCCAGGAGTTCCCGACTCTGCATTGGTGGACATTTGCAGGAAGAACCTCCTTCCCGTGGTTTCGGTGTTCACAGGACCATATCAGTTCCGTGATTGGCCCTCGTTCATCATCTCGGCGGTAGCAGCCGAAAACAATAGTCGCAAGGCGCGCGACAATGGCATCATGATCTCCGCCTCCGACAGAGGCAAGAGGCCATCCCCTAGCAGCGACCACCCTCGTGGTCCCAAAGGGAAAGAAGCCCTGGCAATCAATACGGCCAGACCAAAGATTGCGGCAACCGCGCAAGCAAAACCCGGGACTTCCAGACCCGTTGAAGTCTACTCCTTCGACGACGACGACGTCCCGAGCATATTCGAGTGTCTCGTCAAGAGTGGCAAGATCACCCTTCCAGAGCTGAGGCAGCCCCAGGAAGTTGGCAATACTAACGACCCAAAATACTGTGTCTTCCACCGATACGTACACCACCCAACAAAGGCGTGTTACGTACTGAAAAGGAAGATCCAGGGGTTAATCGATGCTAAGGCGATCACCCTGCACAACACCGAGAAGACGGTCACGGCCAACATGATCTCTCTCCAGTTTGGCAGTCTGCCTCCCCGAACGATCCTGGATGGTGTCACGCCTATTTTTCGAGCAACGATGAACATCATCAATCTCCCTCCAGCTCGGGATCAAAATCGTAACCTGGTACCCCTAACTACCCGGCAAGGCGAGATTATGTGGGTTCATCCCGACCTGGTATCAGAAATCGGGGAAGAGACCGATGCTATCAGAGCTAAGTCTAGAAAGAACTCCAAATGCAAACCATGCCATATGGTTGCCACTCCAGAAGAGGACGAGGTGTTGGCTACAGCAACCCGATCAGGGAAAGCCTACCTCAAGGACTACGGCACGAGCCCGGAAGACGCCCCAGCCACCAAGCCTTCAGGACCCGAGCCCGCCACGCCAGAGACCGGTCCTGCAAGACCAACTCCAGCGGACAAGGGAAAATAAAAGGAAGTACGCTTCGATGTACCTGTGAAGAACATTCCAAACAAAGGTTTAGAGAAACCGTACAACTTCGACATCCTGGCCCAACTGGCCAATACGCCAGCCAGGTTGTCCATCTTCGAGCTACTCAGGCTCTCCCAAGATACTCGTCTAGCCCTGAGCGAAGCGTTGATGCAAGCGGATGTGTGCTTAACCCAGCTCAAGTCCCCCAACGAGGAACCCGTGGAGTGACCTCAATGCCACAGTGTGATGGAGGTGGTACCAAACATCACTTTCACCCAAGACGACATGCTGCTGAAACACAACAGGCATGACAGGCCTCTCTATCACACCGGATACATCGGTTCCATGGAGGTCGACCGAATTCACATAGATCCGGGATCGTCAATCAGCATCATTCCTCACAGTCTGCTCAGACCGTTGAGGATCCCCACCAGCGAACTGGCCTATACTACTACTACAATTGTGGGTTTCAACGCTGGAAAGAGTAAACCATTGGGGAAGATTCGCTTGAGAATCCAGATTGGCAACCTTAGATCAGTGGCTACATGCTACGTCATTGATTCAGAGGTGTCCTACAACATTCTGCTGAGAAGACCGTGGATCCACGACCACAACATTGTCCCTTCAACTCTATATCAATGCTTCAAATATGTAGATGCCAAAGGAGCGGTACAAACCGAGTTTGCAGACTTAAACCCGTTCAGAGGGGTGGAATCCTACTACTCCGACGCCGTGTTATACTCTCAGAGCCACACGGAAGAGGTAACGGCCCAGACAGAGAAGGAATCCCGTCGGGAGCCAGAAGAACCCTCTGTCAAACAACCTCTGTCGATCAAGGTGAAAGGACGGACTGCTCGTCCAAAGGCCACAGAGCCTATGACCGCCCACCTGGACGATGCTAGGTCAGGAAAGGGGGGTAATCCTTTGGTAATTACCTTAAACAAAAAGCCTCCACCCTTGGTCATCAACCTTCGGCGCGACAAAAAACCAAGGGATGTAAAAACTACTAACGCGGTTGCCAATGACAATAAAAGTCCCCTTTTCCCGTACATTGACGAGATAGAACCAATAGCACAAAAATTCTTGGGAGCTATAAAGGCCTATCATCCATATGTATGGGAAGTAGCATCATCATCCAACGTCGTCGCAACGTATGGACCCCATGAGGATTCTATCTTCATCGTCCCACCTACCTACAGCAGTCAGCGTCCGATATTCTTCGGCCGTATGCGTAATCAACCAGCTATCCAAGAAGATGCTTTCGACGATGATACTGGGGAAATACAGGTTCGCCGATACAGCCCACAAGCGCTTAAGATCATGCGGAATATGGGCTACAATCTGAAACGGAACCAAGGTCTCAACAATGGGAGGGGCAGGCGTACGTCGCTGCTCGGCAACTCTTGCTACCGACAAACTCGCTTCGGGTTAGGATATTCGACCTCCCTTGCGGCTTCTGAAGACGCCATTGCCTCTCCTCAAGGCGGCTCAACGTCCTCCGACTCATCCAACGATCTCGGACAAACATTCTCGGTGAATATGGCGTCGACAGATCCCTTAGAGGCAAGCGAACAAGGATCTGAGTTGTTCGAAAACGATGCTTGAGCTCAACACATGGATACGCAGTGGGAATTTTGCTTCGAGCAAAGGGAACCTCCCACTAAAGACGAAGTTGTCCAAATCGACGTTGGGGGTGAACTCTCACCAAAGCCAATATTTATCAGTAACTATCTTTCCCCAGCTGAAAGAGAATAAATCATCCAACTGATAAAAGAATACGTCGACGTCTTCGCGTGAAATTATGAGGATATGCCAGGCCTCGATCCGAATGTGGCTACTCACAAGCTCAATATTTTGACCGACTCAAGGCCTGTCAAACAGCACCAACGCCGGTTCCGCCCGGATATGATGGACGCCATTGAAGCTGAAGTCAAGAAGTTGATAGCCTGCGGCTTCATCCGTGAAGAGCAACATCCCGACTGGGTCGCCAATGTTGTCCCAGTCATGAAAAAGAATGGGAAGGTGCGTATCTGCATCGATTACCGGGATCTAAATGCGGCCTGTCCCAAAGATGAATTCCCTCTTCCTATCACCGACATCATGATCGACAACACCTGCGATTTCGAACGCATGTCTTTCATGGACGGGTTCTCGGGATACAATCAGATCAAGATGCATCCTGAAGACGAGAAGCATACTGCTTTCCGGACACCACTGGGGGTATATTGCTATACGGTCATGCCCTTCGGATTGAAGAATGCCGGGGCTACATACCAACGGACCATGAGTAACATATTCCATGAGCATTTACGCAAAACAGTGGAATGTTACGTAGACGACATAGCCGTCAAGAGCCGCCTCAAAGGTGATCACCTCCAAGACTTGAGGACGGTGTTCGAGCTAATGCGTCGCCATCAACTCAAGATGAACCCTACAAAATCATTTCTGGGTGTATCTAGTGGCAAGTTCCTGGGATTTGTCATCACCACCAAAGGCATCCAGGTGGACCCTGACAAAGTCCAGGCAATCGTAGAAATGAGACCACCCCGTAATCTGAGGGAACTCCGGGGATTTCAAGGCCGTCTGGCCTATATCCGGCGATTCATATCCAACCTCTCGGGGAGATGTCAGCCTTTTTCTCACCTCATGAAGAAAGGTGTATCTTTCGTGTGGGACGAAACCTGTCAGCAGGCGTTCGGAGACATCAAATGCTACCTCACCAGTCCGCCAGTTCTGGCACCTCCCGTCATGGGAAAACCATTCTTGCTGTACGTTCGAGCAATGGATCATTCACTAGGAGCTCTTCTTGCACAGAAGAACGACATGGGGCATGAATAAGCTATCTACTACCTCAGCAGGATGATGGTCGGGGCCGAGCACCGGTACAACCCAGTGGAGAAGGAATGCTTGGCTCTGATGTTCGCCGTCCAGAAGACACGACACTATGTCACCGGACAGACCATTCATATCATCTCCAGGATCAACCCTCTACGGGTACTAATGAGCAAACCGAGTGTTCTTAACTCCCGACTCGCGACTTGGGCGATGCTATTAACGCCATATGACATGGTATACGTACCGCAGAAGTCCATTAAAGGCCAAGCACTGGCTGACTTCCTAGCTGCCCATCCGATCCCGGAGCCCTCCAAATTATACGAGGATATTCCCGACGAAGTTGCAGAATGTAACTCCGCAATGGAAACCGACGCATGGCAACTCTTCTTCGATGGGGCCTCCAGAACCGGTCCCAAGGGAAACATCGTCTCAGGAGTAGGAGTCGTCCTGGTCACTCCTGATCAGCTCGTCATCTACCGAGCATATTCTCTTAGCGAGCCCTGCTCCAACAATGTGGCAGAATACAACGCTCTGTTAATCGGGCTCCGAGCCGCCAAAGAGCTGGAGGTCGAATCCCTGGAAGCTTTCGATGACTCTCTGCTTATCGTCAATCAAGTCAGAGGGATATATGAAGTCTGGAATCCAGACCTCATCCCCTACCACCAAGCAACGGTCGAGATAGCCATGACCTTCAAAGGATTCTTCCTGGAGCATGTACCTCGGTCTCAGAATCTGGAAGCCGATGCCCTAGCCAGTCTAGCCGTAGACTTAGCCACTCCTATAAGAAGGCAGGATTCGGTAATCCTTCTTAACAGAGACTTATTCTGTGCGAAGAACAACCTTCACATAGAACGCAGCCATGCTGTGAACACAGATCTCCCCGGAAAGGACTGGAGAAGTCCCTTCATAGATTTCGTTGCATACAAAATCTTGTCGGAGGACCCCAAAGGAGCAGTGTCCATCAAGCGACGATCATTACGCTTCTATTAGGATGCATCTGCACAATGCCTATATCGTCGGACCTATGACGGATTACTGTTGAGATGTCTGTCTAACGACGAAGCACAGCAGATCATCCGGGAAGCTCACGACGGCGTATGTGGAGCCCACCAACCCGGTCCTAAGCTACAGGATCACATCAGGAGAATGGGCTATTATTGGCCTACTATGATCACAGATGCGATACGGTATGCAAAACAATACAGAGCCTGTCAGATTCACGCAAACTTCATACACCGACCATCTGAGCATCTGCATCCTATAGTTGCATCCTGGCCTTTCGAAGCATGGGGTATGGACGTCATTGGTCCCATTCACCCGTCTTCTTCCCGAGGTCACCAGTTCATACTGGCCATCACGGACTACTTCTCCAAATGGGCAGAGGCAATCCCTCTTGCTGAGGTAAAGGCGTCTAATGTGATCAGCTTCATCAAGCATCACGTCATTTATCGCTTCGGGGTCCCCCGAAGGATAATCCATGACAACGGGCCCCAGTTCGTCAGCCAAGCGTTTCATCGATTTTGCGATAAAAATCGAATACACAATATCGCCTCTACGGCATACTATCCAGCTGCTAATGGTTTGGCGGAAGCTTTCAACAAAACCATTATCAAACTCTTGAAGAAGTTCGTCTCTTCAAACAAAAGAGATTGGAACGAAAAACTGGGCGAATGTCTCTGGGCATACCGCACAACGGTACGAACGCCGACAGGCTGCACCCCATTCTCACTGGTATACGGGAGCGAGGCAGTTCTCCCCATTGAAATCCAGATCCCATCACTCAGGATAGCCGTGGCTAATGAGCTGACTCAAGAAAAGAATGACCTGTTAAGGCTTCAGGAGCTAGAAGGATTAGACGAGAAACGCCTCCAAGCTCAACAGCGCATCGCGCTCTACCAAGCACGCATTTCCAGAGCTTTTAATCGTAAAGTAAAGGAAAGGGTGTTCAAAGTCGGCGAGCTAGTCTTAGCCGTAAGAAGGCCGATGATTCTTACTCACAGGAGTAAAGGCAAGTTCCAGCCCAAGTGGGAAGGCCCTTATGTGATCGAGACAATATTCTCGAACGGAGCCTACAGACTAGCCCAGCCCAATGGAGACCTATTAATGGCTTCTATCAACGGCAAATTCCTGAAGAAGTACTACGCCTAATCTCCTCCACTCAGGAGGAATACGGCGAGATTCTCGTAATCCGACGAAACTACTTCAAAGAAGAAACTAGTATAGGCCCACAAATCAGTCATGTCCATATCACCTCTGAACTGTATTTTCTTGGAGAATCTGCCATGTCCATATCACCTCTGAACAGGCTTTCCAAGATTCTGACCATCGATTATCACCTCTGATATCGATCGTCACTTCAACTAACATCCGTACTAAATCTAAGTACGCCAGTGGTGTTAGGTCCACAAAATCTGCTACGTCCATATTACCTCTAGCAGAGCTTGTCCTCAAACCTATTTCTTGCACCTAGGTGCGCAAAAAGCAATAGGCCCACAAATCAGTCATGTCCTTATCACCTCTGAACTGTATTTCCTTGGAGAATCTGCCATGTCCATATCACCTCTGAACAGGCTTTCCAAGATTCTGACCATCGATTATCACCTCTGATATCGATCGTCACTTCAACTAACATCCGTACTAAATCTAAGTACGCCAGTGGTGTTAGGTCCACAAAATCTGCTACGTCCATATTACCTCTAGCAGGGCTTGTCCTCAAACCTATTTCTTGCACCTAGGTGCGCAAAAAGTAATAGGCCCACAAAACAGCTATGTCCATATTACCTCTGAGCTGTAAACTCTAGTAAAGCCTATCACGTCTATCTCACCGCTGATAGTACTTTACCTACAAAACTTGGCCAAAGCGCGTTCTATCATGTCCATATGACCTCTGAATAGACGTGCCCTGCTGAAGTTTACCGAGAGTTTATCACGTCCATACTACCTCTATAGAGCAAAATTACATCTGGGAAAGCAAAAAAAAAAGGGCAAAAAAGAGTACATCATTGCTGCGGAGCAGTCATGTCACGGAGCTGCCGCGCTAGCACGGCCATCCTCTCGTCCCTAATGGCCAGAGCATCAGCACGGGCCCGCTCCAGCAGTGCCTCGTTGTCACTCGAATGGGACAGTTCGGCTATCGTCCGACGAACGCCCGCACAGGCACCTTCCGTACGATCCAGATCCCGCCGCGCTGTGCTCAGTCGACCGGCCACCACATCCAAGCCTGCCAACGACTGGGAAGCCCACTCTTCTGCCCGAGCGAGTTTCTCCCTCAACCTGTGAATCCTCGCTACATTCCCCTCGTGCTCGGATTGGCACATTGTCTGGAGGGCGAGGATCTCATCCACGGCGGCTTTCCTCTGAATCGTCTTCAGCTGGCGAGTTCGAAGGAGTTCCTTCAGGTCTTCCATCCGTTTGGCAAGATGCGCAGTCATAAAACCGTATCTGGTCTGGGCCTCAGCATCAAGACTGCCCTGAGCCAACCGCAAATACTCGTTAATGGGTTGTTCTAAATCATTAACCATCGCCTCCAGGGCATCGGCTCCCCCGGAATCGCCGAACTCCCTGACAACCCCGATCGAGAATTGGGCAGTTCTCTTCAGGCGCTCGAAATCCAGACTCTTCGCCAACACCATTGATATCATCGCTCCCAAACCGGTGTAAAAGAGGCTGGTATGTTGCTCAGTCAGCGCAACTAAACCCGACTGAACGCCAGGAGAGACCGCGATATCAGCGAGTCCCCCACCAGAGACGATGGCAGACGAGATAGCCACAGCTGCCGCCTCGACGGTTGGTGCGACCGAAGGCAAGGTCACGGTGACAGGCTCATCCTCCTCTCGAGGCGACGAAACCACTCCGGGCGAGCTAGCCCCCGAAGGTGTTTTCTCCTCAGGATCAGGTGCCTCCGTATCACCACCAGGGGCCGGAGCAGAGCCGGAAGGCGGCTCAACGCTACACTCCCCGTGGGCTCCATCCCCTGAGAAGAAAGAACCCGAAAGTCGACATCAGTACAACGGTAACCTTTCTAAAAGGAGACATGAAAACGACATTTACCCGGGGCCAATGGTATATATGGCGCATCTGCAGCCGAGGCAGCTAAACCTCGCTCTAAGAACGCAATGCGAACTATCATACCTGGGAAAGGAGGTGGACCAACTGACATCGCCCGGAATTCCTCCAAGTCTCCACCAAGACGCGGTCGAGGTTCGTCAACTGGAATCTCGCTAGGCACAGCAGGAGCTTTATCCGTTGCGGGTCCAGGGAAGGATCCTCCCATCTGTCATGGCCACCTAGGCGATCTCGTTCCACTACCCGGAGCAGTAGCCACAGCAGCGACCCCTAGCGAAGATCCTCCGGCGCCGCCAACCGAAACCATAGAGGGTCCCTCTCTAAAAGGCGAGGAACCTCCAGCCAAAGACTCATCCCCGACATGGGGAGATGTAGGCCCACTCCCGGTAGCTTCGACACCAAAAATGGGAAAGGACGAGCGACTGTCTCCTTCCTCCTCTTACGAACAGAAGCCTCCTTAGGAACAGGCACCCTTCGCTTCTGAGGAACTACCAAAGCCCCCGCAGGCGGAGGCACTTCACACCCCGGCATCGACTCCAGGGGTTCATCCGGGGTATCAAACTCCTCACCCTCATCGGGAGAAACCGAGGGAACTTCAACTCCTCCCCCGGTAATGGGAGAGGACACCCTAAGACTTCCGCGTATGTCGAAATCGCGGTGGAAGGTGTTGATCGCCACGTAAAACTGGGCGTAAGAATGGAGGATGCGCAGCTCCGTAGAGGGGGTGACATCCGGCACGATGAAGGCTGCTCCTGTGCAACCCGTGGTGAAATATCGCCATCCTCTGGCTCCATCAATGAGCCCGCCTCTGGACCTGAAGCTGGTGACGGCATTGCCCACGTGCAACTGGCCGTACCCAAATTGCCTGGCGAACCGACTAGGCAAATAAGGCTCGAAGAAGCAATGGTCTTCACTCATGTACAGGAGATGGGAGGGTCTAATGCAGACCAGCCAATTAAAAGCCTCCGGAGAAAGATCGGTCTTCTCTCTACCCGAGTCCTCAAGCCTCATCCCTAATTGATGGCGATCTACGGGAGGGAGAGTACAGAGGAACTTCCAGCCATGGCTGAGGTTCAATGCCAGCCGACAATCTAGAACGGTGTCCACGTTCCAGGGAGAATCCTTGTAGTTCAACAAGAAATTTCCCCCTGAGCTGCTACCAGAGACAGGAGACATCACCCGGGGATTGTGCAGAATTAACCAACCCATCAGATACAGGTATGGTAATTCCACCCTGGGAAAACTCTCATGTCGGGCTTCATCAGCAAGCAACCCATCGGTCAGAGCTCTCAAGCCCGCCTGTATACGGCACACCATGGCAGGAAGCAAGCCCAGTCTTGCCCCGAACACCAGGCGCACTGCCGGCCATAAGATGTTCCGGTGAATGCGGTCCGCGGACGCAGTACCAGGCACTACTACTCGACGCAGCCATAACGAGAGGAAACCAGCCAGCTGGGCTTCCTTGGATAGAGACCTGCGACAGCGCCTCAGGTAACTACGGGCCGTAGTACCTTCGGGGTACTTTCCTACCCTCTCAACGAGGATCTGGTCCGAAGCTTTGGCCTCCTCCATAAGGCCATCCACGACCTGGGCACTAAGCACGCCCAAACAGTTCACGGGCTCGTTCTTGCCCCCCGAAACTTTCTCCAACCTGGCAGCTCTAGCTCGGTGGAAGAAGATGTAGGACATCCACTTGGTAGTGTGGGCCAAACCAGAGGGCTCGTTGTAAAAAGTGGTGCAGGCGAGATATTGGCACATCAGCTCCTGATACACATCCGCCACCCGAGGGTCCGAATCCCCCAACCCCCGGTTGGTGGGAACATACTCTTCATACGGGGTATCCCCCATCGGCAGCCTTGAGACAACCGCCATCTCATGAAGGGCCAATCCCAACTCCCCCAGTGGAGTGGCAAAGGTCCCAGTGAGCGAAACATATCGCTCCATCAGTGCCAAGAACAAATTAGGGTTGGGAGGCAACCCGACGCTCGTCGCGCTCACAGCGGCATACAACCCAATGCCCTCTAGCTCTTGCCGAAAGCGCTTCAAGGCCCAGTTAACTAGGCTGGTCCATCGGAGGTTTGCTGGGGTGACCCACCCATTACACCGAGGATTCTCCTTGGGGTACACCCCACCTCGTCCCATGAAGCTGTTACAGAAAGTCGACAGTTGGACTGGCTGGATCACAGAGCTGTCTTCGCTCGGGACGCCACCCGGGTACAATCCCCGGAACAACGTCACAAGACCAGAAGAACGACTGACAAACGATCCCTGGTCAGCTCCTTTCTGATGAAAGATCTTCCCCGGCTTGCCATGAAGATCGGGAGTCAACGTCCACGACATCTCTCTGGGATGAGTGGCATGGAAGAAAGCCGAGATGGGATAATCCCTCGGCATCGTCGGCAGGTACAGAACCAAGCTCTCGATAGCAAAGACCCAAGGTTCCCTCTTAGGCTTCATCTGGGACCGCTTGTCGATCATGTCCCCGAAAAGGAAAGCCGGCTTTATGTACCGCTCTCCGTCTACATACGTCAGGGGCTCCCCATTGATCATACTCAGCAGTGCCCGCTCGCCCTGAGCTGCCAACAAAAATCCCCTTCCCTCAGGATACTGGGATCCGGAGAGGGGAAATGCCACGTGGGACAAGTCCTCCAGGTAGTTCGAGTGCAGCATCCCGGCGGAGGAACCCATCACCTCGGTCAGCGGAGACTCACCCAGGTTAACTACAAAGGTGCAAAGAAAGTATGTCATTACAAAAATCTTGCACAAAACATACAAAACCAAAGAAATGACAAACTGTGCTCTACGCCAGGATTGTACGAATTCGGTTATTATACGCCGGGAGTCCCCTCCACAAACGTAAAATGCTTATTTTATGACATACGCCAGTTTTCGGTAGCCAGAGCTTCTACGCTCGGAACTACGAAAATATGGCGCCTTTACGCTGCACACGAGAAATATGGGCGTAAAAGATGAAAACGCCTCCGTGCATCATCTTCCTCCGAGGAGGCTATCAGCACAGAAGACGACCTAGCGCGGTCACGTTCAATGTGTGCGAAAGATTTTCGTTATTCTTGTCACCCCAAAGGATCTACCTCTCAGACCGGGTGCGCTACCCGTCGGCGGGATACTTTCGGAAGGAAGTCCACCTTGCCCGACCGAAGACTCCCTCGCTGGGGCAGTAGGAGAAGAAGAAGAACCTATGCTCTTTCCCTTAGCGGAGGAGGTTTGTTTCGTCGCCATTTCTGAAAGCTCGAAGTGCTCAGAGAAGGAATGAAGGAGAAAGCTTGAACAGTCAAGAACTCTCGAAGACGGATGAAAAGTTTTTCTCTCCAAAACTTGGGATATATATAAAGTCCGGATCGACTCCTCGAATCCTCGGACGGACTCCTCGAGACCCTAACCAAGTCTCGCATTAATAGTCGGATATGATTGGGTGCTATGTCAACCCACTACCCTCGAAAGACGGACAGTCAGCGAATTCGAAAAATTCTTCGCGCAAGACAGTTCAGCAGTTCTACGCTAAAGGAGCTTTCTACGCTCGACAGCAACAGATCCACGATTTTACGCTCGCAAGCTACAAGTCTATGGTTTTTCTCGCCCGGATGCCTTTGTGCTCGGTAGCTTTTACGCTCGAGAGGCGACAAACCTACGGCTTTATGCTCAGCAGATACCAAATCGATGATCTCACGCTCGGTGGCGCTCAGTTTACGCTCAGAAGCAACAGATCCGCAGAACTTTACGCTCGAAGAAATTCTCTTTTCAGGAGCTACAGATCCACAAGTCCTACGCTAAAGGAGCTTTCTACACTCAACAGCAACGATTCTACGGCTTTACGTTCAAGCAGCTATAAGTCTATGGTTTTTCTCGCCCGGATGCCTTTGTGCTCGGTAGCTTTTACGCTCGAGAGGCGACAAACCTACGACTTCACGCTCAGGAACCACAAGTCTACGACCCCACGCTCGACGGTGTTTTACGCCCAGACGCTACAGACTGAGGATTTCACACTCCGCGACTTTCCGTTTATCCAGAACAGTCCCCGACCCGGTCAAGTGCAAAGAGTTCACACAGAAGATACTCGTTCTTGACCCCAAGTACCCGAAACGGACATAGTACAACCATTAAGAAATTACTCTTTTCGGGTCCCAAAATTGGAGGTTCATCCGGACTCCAGTCTGAACATCTCGTCTGTCAAAAATGACAAAGCTCAGCCAGAATCCTCGAAGCAGCACAGGACGAAGACTGAACAAGCTCAGCCAAAATTGGAGGTTCATCCGGAGTTCCGAGAGATCATTCTTGAAGACGAAGACTGAACAAGCTCTGCTCATCAGAAGCAGCAGTTCAGAACTCTACGCGGTTCCTTAGTCCTAGCAACAGGACAGTTCTAAGTGTTCAAAATGCTAAAGCAGCACTCTACATACTATCCGCTGCACATGAAGAACAGGACAGAACCTAGTACTCTCTATACAGGGTCGCGTAAAGTATCAGACGTGTCGAAGCTGCACACATTCAGACTTCACAGCAACGTATGGCAAGTGATCATATGAAGAAAAGATGACTTTATTGAAGATTAAAATCATGATTACATATGAGGGAAATCCTGTCTACAGGGGTTTTTCTTCACTTTTCATGGTTACATATGAGGGAAAACGCCTCTATTAGTGGTTTTCTCATCATCGTCTGAAGATCGCACCGAGAGGCTGTTCTGGCAGGTTCTCACATCGGTGAAGGTCTTCCTCTTCTTCTAAGAAGATGATCATCGGCGGACACGACAGAGTTGGGGCTTGCATAGATTTTGCAGATCCTCTACTCCGTGCATCGCTCGAACCGGGACAGCACGAGTCTGTCTGACTCTCGTCACCGGAGGTAAGAGAAGAAGGCGCCAGTTATAGGCAGCACGGTCAAGAACGACCGTTCCTCTCGCCAGACGCAACGCCATACAAAGTTGCTGATTATCCCGAGCAAGGGAGGCTAAGATATCCTTCCATGATCCATCGCTGCAGTGGACACTTGCTCGAAGACGCCGTCTTTTTTGGCTCCCAACATGCTGGAAGAACATGATCTCCTTCTTCCTCAGATCGACCCGACGAACTCCGGCGATCATTTTAGCATGGTGATGGGAATATGGGGAAACAGGTTAACCCCCCCGCCTTTTTATAGGCAAAAGAGATCACAGCTGTCCCCAATAAATCCGCCATAAAGGCCGCACCGACCGTTTCAACGCTCCATTCAGAAACGTTTCGAGTCACGAGGGGCCATTCATGCTTCATTCAAAGCGTTTCAAATTCCAAGGAATTTAAAAGCTTTGAAGGGGGTCTTGTAGAAGCATGAAAAATACGCTGGCAAAAGCTACGCGGCATATTGATACAGAGCAGCGCAAGCAAAGGCCTTCAGTGCCATCAGGCGTAAGAGCTCTAGGGTGCAGCGCATCCAAAACTGCTTCGGCGTAGACGGGACCCCCCCATCGCCTCCAGGGCGTAAAAACTCAGCCGCTCTCAAAGCAGCGTTAAAATAGCGTACGAGGAACGCTTCGTCTTCCCCGAAATGAACCTGTCAAGTCACGCAGTGAACCTAGCCTCTGACTCCTGACAAAAAAGTGCTGCACGACGACCCAGACGACGGCTGGAAACAGGCACAGACCCCTCGGGACGCACACCACAGTATGATGGCGGATCTCTGCATTTAATGCAGAGGATTGGGTTAAGATACCACCGAACCATCGTTTACTGACGTCCCCTCAGCATAAACCGCTCTTTTGCGTACAGAGGGATACGCTGCATTGTTTAACACAGGCAGGCATAAGCCGGTTTTTGCTCCGCAGTAGACAAAACCGCCTGCCACGTCAAAAGCTGCACATCGTACGGGGCTCGAGGCACGTCTCTACGTCTAATTGCACGGAGCGGTGACAGGTTCAGTCAAGGTACGTCTCTACAAACGGATGCACAGAAGGGCTGCAGACCTTCGAAACACGTCTTCGCATTTAATGCACAAGATGATGGCAAATCTCTGTAGAAGATTTGATTACATCTTCGAAAGCCGTGATTCCGGCTAAGACGTCCACGTCAGCACTCGGGCACGGAATGCAGCGGCTTCTACGCCCATTCAAGACCTATGCCCCTTCGGCTCTCAATGCCTCTTCGGCTCTCAAACGCCTCTCCGGCTTCAACGCCTCTTCGGCTCTCAAACGCCTCTCCGGCTTCAGCGCCTCTTCGGCTCTCAACGCCTCTCCGGCTCCAACGTCTATCCGGCTTTCAACGCCTCTCCGGCTCCTAGGCCTACCCGGCTTCAACGCCTATCCGGCTTCTACGCCTATCCGGCTTCTACGCCTATCCGGCTTCTACGCCTATTCGGCTTCTATGCCTATCTGGCCTCTATGCCAGGGTAACAGTCATTTGGCTTCTACGCCAACCGTTTTTACACATGGGATACCTACCTGCGTGGCTCTTACGCCGTGATCTTCGTAGCAATAGTACGCGTTGTGTTCCCTTAGTTGGACCCGCGTCATACGCTCATTCAAAAGATCATCCATACGCAGGCATTGGTTACTTTAACCGTTGTGTAAAAGGGTGTTGTACTTCCCACTCCTCGGTTTTTATACCGACAGAGTGGTCACTGTCACCAAAACTCTATAAATAGAGACCCCTATCAATGGGGAAAAAGAAGCGGAAAAAGAATTATCATCCAGTTGAGAATTACCGTCCAAGGAGAGAGAGAGAGAGAAAGAGAGAGAGAGAGAGGGAGAGAGAGAGCCCGGAGAGCAGGCAAAGAGCAGGGATCGACGACCTTGGCCTCGTGCGTCCAACCTCTTCTGTAACCTTCGAAGCTGCTACCTGTCTTCCACGGCACTTCTTCAACATCGTGTGGTCCAAGGGCTAAAGTGATCAACCGCAGATCAGACACCTATAGCAATTTATACCCAGATTAAATAAATTGTACTCCCACATCCTTGCATAGGATTACATTGTACAAGTTTGTTTGTAAACAGAAGGGCGCGGGTTTCGCATAAACCCCATCATTGAAATACAATTTCATTCCTTTCGTTTAATACCACAAACAGACGTAAATGTGGCCGTATTAATTTCTTATCCCTCTAGCTTCTCCACTTTATCCTGGTCACAATTCAGTAATATATACAATTGACCAGCCCTTAGCTCGTCGTCATTCAAATATATCTTCTTTATTTTCTCCGAAGGCTTTTCGGACGCATTGAATACTTTGAGTATTTCATCATTAGATTCCTGATATCCGTCGTTATTTCTCGGAGCCCTCGTTCTATTAGTAGCAACATGAGGTTTAAAATACGTCAAGAAAAAGTTTGTAATCTCCTCGAGAACATAAGCTTCGAAAATAGAGCCCTCAACCCATGCCATATTTTTTACCTTTCTTTTTAGGAGATTCAGATGCCGCTCGAAGGGGTACATCTACCGATAACCGACAGGACCACCAACACGTGCCTCATAGGAAAGATGAATTGGCAAATGCTCCATAGAGTCAAAGAATCCAGGAGAAAATACCTTCTCGAGCTTGCATAGTATTACCACAATATCTTTTTCTTGCTTTTCTAGACGATCGATGAGTAACTTAGTAGAACAAAGATCTCTGAAGAATATGCTGAGCTCTGTTAATGAATCCCAAATGACCTGCAGTAAGAATTCCCGAAATACAATCAGAATTAACTTCTCCATGAATACGTGACAATCGTGGCTCTTCATACCAGCCAGTTTGTTCTCCTTGAGGTTGACGCATCTTCTCAAGTTCGACACGTACCCGTCTGGAAATTTTAGACCCTGAATCCACCTACAAAGTCTCCCTTTATCCTCCTTCTCCAGTGAGAAAACTGACTTAGGCTGCTTTAACTTTCCATTCCTCTCCTCTATCAAATACAATACAGGACATCTATATATTTCTTCTAAGTCCAACCTGGCCTTCGGATTGTCTTTTGTCTTTCCCTTTACCTCCATTACAGTATGTTATCAAACACATTCTTCTCGATATGCATGACCTCAAGGTTATGTCTGATTTGATTGATGCTCCAATATGGCAGATCCCAAAATATACTCCTCTTCGTCCAGTTATGGGTACGACCAAATCCGTCACACTTGTACCCCTTAGCAGGCTCTTCAATAGCACTTGGTAAATCTTTTACCTTTTCCTATATCGTGTATCCGGGCCACCTTGGCGGTGGATTAGCCTTCTCCACAACGCCTATACGAAAAGCATTCATGTTCCTCCGATACGGATGATCCTTCGGTAGAAATTATCGATGATAATCGAAGAAGTACAGTTTGCCTCCATGTTTCAAAAAGAAAGCCTTAGTACGGTCCATTCAATACGGATATGAGAGACGACCATGAGTGCTCCATCCCGATAATATTTTATAGACCAAAAAGTTATTGATGGTCCACATAAGTGCTGCCCTCATCTGAAAATTCTACTTTCTGGAAATATCATACGTGTTGGCACCTACTTTCCACAACTGATTCAAATCATCTATCAAAGGCTGTAAATATATATCGATGTTCCTCTTCAGATTGTTCAGACCCGGGATAATAACGATTAGGAACATATACGGAGTCTTTATGCACATCCAAGGCGGTACAGAGTGACGAATAGAGGCTAACACGAATACTGTGAGCCCGAAAGTCCGAATGGGATAAAACCGTCGGAGGAGAGCCCCAATCTGACATTACGCAGATCCGAAGCAAAATCTGGATACTCTCGATCAATGTGCTTCCATGCTTCTTCATTGGATGAATGATCCAATACTCCTTCGATCTATTTTTGCCTGTGCCAACTCATATTTTTTGCAGTCTACTTTACCATAAACAACCTCTGCAACCGCGGTATCAAAGGTAAGTTGTGCATCGAATCGGTAGACTTCTTTGCACCGACAGACTTTCCTCTTCCAGTAGCCTTGTAGCAATCAGCACCACAGAATCTGCATGCATCTTCATTCTTATCGTCTTTGTAGTACAACATGCACCCGTTGCTACATGCATCAATTTTTTCGTATTCCATCCAGAGCGATCTCACCATCCTCTTAGATCGGTAGAAGTCTTTAGAAAACTTTGCATCATCTGGAAAGATCTCTATAATCAAATCAATCAGTCGGTTATAGAATTCTTGCGATATATTAAAATTGGACTTGATACTCAACAATCTTGTAACAACCTCCAGCGGTGAATGATTTTCACAACCAGGATATAATAGAGTCCTTGCATTCTCCAGAAACTCCATAAACTTCGTAGCATCGGTATTCAGTATCTCCTTAGTTGCATCATGATTGTTCGGATCAAGACTAGGCCCCGCCGTATCAAAAACCATATTCGCTCACCCGTCGTTGTAAGCAGCATGGTCGTGGACATCCATAAACGGCTCCACATAAGGCTCTAACTCCGATGCTAAAGATACAAGTTCTCCGTGCATGGTCCACTGATAGTAATTCGGCGTGAAACCATTCGAGTACAAATAATATGTGACTTTTACTTCTGGATGATATTTTAAGTTGCGACATCTAACACACGGATACTTAATTTTGGTACCGTCTATGTACTGAGGGAATGCCTTGGCGAACTGCAGGAACTACTGTACATCCTTAATGAATTCATCCCGCATATCGCATATGTCATCAGGATGATGCTTGTACATCCATGAACGATGACGCAGATAGTAATTCATATCTATTTTTAGATACTTTTGTAAAAATAAATATATAATTACCTTCAAGTATATACTCATCGTTAAATATAGTACATGCACTGATACTCCTAGTCCTAGCATATATACTCATTATTAAATACAGTACATGCACTGATACTCACTACTACCTTCAAGTATGGTTGTTTGAGTGATTGAGTGAGCTCAGGTTACTAGGGAGAGCAGTTCACAGTTTTCAGTATGCATCATTTGGTAATGATCAACTGAAGGGAGAGCAGTATGCAGTTTTATGCTAGCACAGCAAGGGGGAGCACAACTGAGCAGTGTGCAGCTCTGTGCTGCCACAATACAAGGGAAAGCATACAACAGTTTATAGCAGTAGCAGCTAGCTGTACTGCACAATACAGCAGTGAGAAATCAGTGTGCAGTAATACTGTGCAGTGTAAAGCAGGAAGGATGCACAGTAGCAAGTAAACTCAGCAAGTAGCAGCAGAGCCAGTGCACTACAGAGCCTTCAACAATAGGTTTAGCAGTCTGCAGTAGCCAATGCAATAGCTCGTACAGCAAGAAGCATCAGCCCAAGTTGGATACGAGTTCTAGAAGAAGCCTATACCATATTGTGTCTCGGCTTTGAAGAGTCATTCTGGTGTCTGTGTATACAACTCTCCTTGAGTGAAAATCTGTATCGTATTATATACGCTACAAATACGCAAGGTTGCGTCCAAATTCAGACAACTAACTAGAAGAGAGATAGGGTTAGGGTCTGTGTTATGTCAGTGTATGTGTCTGTGTCGTATCCCATGTCATGTCTATGTCTATGTCTTATTTGTGTCCGTGTGTTCGTGGTATATTATGTCTTGTCTATGTTTGTCTGTGTCTGTGTGTCCGTGTCAGTATTAGGGTTAGTGTCTGCATGTGTTAGTATGTCCGTGTATGTGTGTGTGTGTGTCCGAGTTAGGGTTAGGGTTAGTGTGTATCATGTCCTGTCGTATCATATTGTGTTATGTCGTGTTAGAAAGAGAGAGAGAGACAGAGAAAGAAGATAGAGAGAGGAGCTCACCGAGTGAGGAGGAGGGGAGCTAGAGAGAGGAGAACGCCGGAGGGAGGAGGAGCCGCCGGAGGAAGGAGGACGTTGGAGGGAGGAGGGGAGCCGGAGGAAGGAGGAGCTGACGGAGGGAGGAGCACCCCAGAGGGGGGAGGAAGCGGCCGGAGGGGGGTCGCCGAGGTAGGGCGCCGGGATGGGGTTTTAAAATTTTGGAGATATCGAAGAAAATAGGGGGAAGAGAAATTCGTCAAACCCTATATAAAATAAACTAGCGATGTCTGTCCATACGTCGCTAACAATTACGGATATAATAATATACTGTGACTTAAATACATAAATGTTGATAAACATCTCTAAAATTAAAAAGTTAGCGACATTTAGCGACTACCTAGCAATATTTTATGTTATTATAATAATTATAGTCGCTAAACATCGCTCCACGTTGCTATCACCGTCGTATTACGATGTTTTATATGGACGTCGCTAAATACCTATAATTCAGCGACGTTTTATTTGGACATCGCTAAAATCGTCGCTATTTGGACTTTTTTTGGTAGTGTGTAGAGGGTGTAATCTTTTTATTCCATTAGTGGAGGTTCTTTAGGGTTGGACTCCGATTTTCCTGTGGTTTTTCTATCTGGATTTTTTCCGTAAAAATCTCTGTGTCTGCGATTTGTGTTTTCTATTTTTTGGTTTATGTTTGCTCGGTTCTCTCGCAGGTACTCTCTGGTTTGAAAAATGGTTTACGTGTTTCGTTCCAACAGTGTGGTATTAAATCCAGGTTTTTTAATTTCAGAAGGGTGTCAGGAGTTGACAGACAAACCAGGAAGGAGAGATGGATGCGAAGCTGGTGCACATGGTATGCAATGCCCCGCAACTGCACGATAAATTATGCTGAGTCAGATTGAATGAGGCAATAACTGGTTATATTTTAATTTATGGGATTTGGTAGCAAGTATTAATTTTAGTTAATTTCATGTATAGATCGCAGACGTCATGATGTGGATTCAAGTGTTCGTTCAGAGCAGTACTAGGATAGTAGGATTGGAACGATAATGTCGTCTTACTTAGTCTGATCGGTCGGATGATTAGAGAGCATGTCCTGCTCGCAAGGTTAAACCATTTGAGTAGATCGTGCTTTGCATCAGACCACGAGTTCAAGGAATCGACCGTATCGGTAAGACGGGGCGCTTAACGAAATCAGACTTGGTGGGTGGGCTCTGTCCCTTCTCATCTACTCATTCATACTTAATAATATGGAACACACGTAATGGCTTGTATACTTGGGACTGAAATATTAGAATCACTGTACTGTGGCGTGCATAGAGTGTGCATCGTTTGGTTGGATATAATTTGTGATTTGAGTTGGATTTACGTTTGGACAGTTGGAGCTTTAGTGGATCATCTTTGTTGGAATATCGAGGCACTTCGGGCGAGCGAGCGTACATCCGTATACAAGTATCAAGTTGGGCACTTTGTCAAGCAAACCATGCAGTTGTGGTTCAAAATTGGACAACTGCATCGGTGAGGACATTGTGTCCCTGTTGGGGCATTGTGCCACAGAGTTTTCTGAGTGAGGGGTGTTGCACCAATTGGAACACTGTGTCAAGAAGCGATATAGTGCCTATGAGGATAACTTGAGATGGTTCCTTGGGATAAGTTGGAGAATGGTTATGGATAGTTAGTTGGATTAAGGCAAGTATTATTTGGTAGGGCAAAAAAACTCGATTCTCTCAACATACCTACTTGGTGTTTGCATTGGTCACGGACAAACTGTTCCGCACAGGGTTTGGTTTTTTCGAACGGGATATGCTCCAGAACACTGGGACCATTCGGCCATGGAGGAGACAAATGGTAACGTGCCTTGGGCACGGTGCCGTTAGTTCGATACAACAAGGCGGGTAGTTACTTAGCGCTGGATCGGGTAGAACTGCAGTTGATTAGTCCTTTATGGCTTAGCCAGTGACTTCATATAGATAAGAGTTGATTTTCTTTTCTTTGGTTTATGCTTTTCGTGTAGGCGACGACCACCTTACCTCGGGTAATAGTGTGCATATCGATGATTGGATATTGAGGCTTGGATTGTGGCATGGTTTGCATGTTAGTTTCCTTTAAGTTGGATATATATATATGCTTTTATATCTGCTTGAGTTGAATGCTTGAATGCTTAACCTGCTTTACAGTTTTTTCTTAATATACCTCTGCCATAAAATGAATCTAGGATTCAAGTAGAAAGATCAACATATAACTGTTTGCATTCATTATTCTACTTAGTGTCAGTTTAGACGAGTGGGTTACCCAGCTCACTAGTAAAGCTATGTACTGACCCACGTTTGTGGGTATTATTTCAGGTACGCAGGTGTAGTGGCGCTGCTTGGATATACGGGACATAATATATAGAACGGTAAGTACCTTTATGAGCAAGAGAAAGAGCAAGAGTGTTGTGTCACCTTTGTTGTATTCTTCTTCGTGGCATTTTTATTTGGACCCTATCGAGAGCTTCGCTGCATATACTCTGATGTATGCTTGGTACACAATACTTGACTTTCGCTGCAACTTGGTCGTTTCGATGATAACTATGATGTTTGACATCATTGCCTTATGCGAGTGCAACTCCAGGCTAGCACGATATCACATCCCAATGAGAATGATTGTCCTGTAGGAGCGCTGCAACATAGTGATTCACTTTCAGTGGGACAATTTTGCTTGTGGAATATTGGGGCATGACAAATTGGTTTCAGAGCCAGGTTTATTTCCTCGGACTTTGTCCTTTGGTTCATCACAAACTCTAAATAATTTCTGCGTGTCGTTTGGCTCTTCGCTCTACTCGATGCCGAATTGGATGTTTCATGTAATAAGTCTATATATTTGTTGGTTGTGGGTGCATATTTTTCTTTGTTGCATTGGATTTCATTGGTTTTCGATAGATCGTGTAGCATCGCTTGGCGTTGTTGCATTCGTACAGTAAGTTGTGTGGCGTTGTTGTATTTGTGTAGCAAGTTGAGATGTATCGTTGCGTTGGTTTGGCTTATCGTTCGGGGGATTTCTGGTTGCATCAGTGGAGAAGTTGGTTGGCAGACGAGATTGGTTATATGGCATATTATGAGTAGAAGCATCGGCATGAGAATGGATCATTGTACGAGTTGCTCGTGTAGCAAATGTGTTGGATGGAGTTTGATTTTTTGCTGGGCATATCAAAGAGAGCATTGGTTGAGTAGGTTTGAGTTGAGCATTAGTTGAGCATTTGTGGCACATTGGTTGGGCAGGTTTGAGTTTGACTTGGGGATATCAGGAAAGCATCGCATGAGTTGCTCGTACAACAAATGTGTGAAATAATTGGGTATTGGGTATTGGTTGGATTACCTGAAAGAGATCATTGCAAGGGTTGCTCATGTAGCAAAAATATCGATGGTTTGAGAAATAGATGAAAGTGTTGAAAATGGAATATGGCACAAGTTGCATAGCGAGATTGATAAAAGAGTTAGATGGTTCATGCGTTGGCTGAGTTTTATGTCAGACTTGAGTTGGGGATGGCAGGATCACGCAGAATGGATGGTGCGAACGAATCTTGGATTAATATAAAGAATTATGATGTGAGTAGTGACTTGATTCGGAGTGGTATATGATATACCACATAATGAATATGGTATTAGTATATTTTGGATAGACCTCAATGGTTACCGCAACGGATGCGGGTAACAGGAATATAAGTTGGTTGGTGCACATTAGTTGAGTTATGTATCAGAACATGGAGCAAGCGAATGTTGAGTTATGATCGACAGGATCACCCTGGAATAGTCGATTTAGAATAGACGTTCATTGACACAGTGTAAGGGCGAGAGTGACTCTATTTTCAAGTGGTATATGATGCAATAGAATTTGAATCATGTATTCTTCGATACGTTATACTTGAGCGATCAAGAATGGACTTGTGCAAATAGAAGTATCGTTGGACTTGAGTGATCAAGAATGGACTTGTGTAAATGAGAGTTTTATTGGACAACAACAAAAATAAGCAATGAAAAGAGTGTTTGGAATTTGAAGGATTGATGCAGACCAAGTATTGAAAACTAGTTAAGATCGATCAGATGAAAAGTTTAATATCAGAGTTCGCTTGCACAATTTGGAAGTTTGGTGGATCATTCATTGATGCAAAGAGAGAGAAAGAGTTGAGCATAAAAAATAAACAGTTGGGATATGTTTGAGCGAGCGATGGGTGTATCGAAGGGTAGCGAGCACGGACTACGAATTTTAGCAACATATTAGAGCTGTTGGTTGAGCAATAAAACATGATATGGTTTGGAGGGACAATGCGATGGATTCGTACGTACTTGAAGGATTTTAGATATTAGTGCTCGAAAAGTTTGACTCAAAATTTTAGCGAAAGTAAAATTTGGGAAAATAGTACAATAATAGTGGACGAATTCGTCGAAAGACGTAAATGGGCATGAAGAAAGCCTAGTTGATGTTAAGTTAGATTGGAAGTTAATACTTGTAGTACTGAGTTGGATTGAGGCAACGAATAATGGTGATATAAATTAAGATTGTGTTGGAACTTGTGCATGAGTCATTGAGAGTGTGTGGACTAATCAGAACATAGAGAAATCAAGATGGGCTAAGGAATGGAACAAGAACAAGAATGGTGGCGGATAGACTTTTGAAGATAGCTAAATGAGAGAGCAACGTTGAAGCAAATTACCGTGCTGCTCGATCAAGTTCGACGTACACTGTAAAATATGGTATATAGATAAGAATTGGAGCAAGTCTATGGTTTTGGTATTCTTTGCAAGTGGTAGTGCGAGAAGTAGAACATTACGGTTCAGAATTTTGATAGATTCAGGACAGAACGACAGATTGATAGAAGACGGTTTCCATGAGTACAATTTAACGATTTGTGGCTTGCATAGATAGTAAGACTCTAGGTGGTTAAGCGACATTTGGTTGACAGATTCGTCAGAGGTAGTGCATGAAGTTCTCGGAGTCAGAAATTTATTCGGATAGAATTGTTGGATTATAGCTCAGATTTACAGAGGAGATGTAGCATGGTTTATAGTAACTGTCCATTGTGATGACTTATAATTATCGAGGGTAGTTTTGGACAACTGACCCTAGCAACTTAACCGCAAAATCAGAGATGAATATTGTAGACCCTTAGAACGACCCTTGCGGTGGCGCATTTGGGAATACGTTGAGGGTGGATGTGAGTGGTGTATATTTGAGATAAGCCTAAGTGACTGAGTGTTGGATTTGAGATATCCTTGGGTAGCTTTCAGTTGAAGATGCAGCCAAAAGATCAAAGCGTTGGTAGAAATATCCTAAGTCAACTGATAAGATTCGGAGTCGCAGATTTTTGAAGATGTCATCGCCTCTGACTCGTCGTACCCCGAAAGAAAATATCATTCATATGAATTGACGATTGTGAAACAAGCTTATGAAGTTAAAGCAGTGGCTCATTCAGATCAAATTCTTGCAATACTGGAAGTCACATATGTGCCTCATATCTACGAGACGCATTAAAACTTAGTATATGATGCATGCTTGTACAGAAGGCAAAGGTGATATCCTGTGCTTCGAGGCAGTGGAAGCATCACAAAGAACTATTTCATCCGTGACCTAGGAATTATGGCTAGTGTGTTCGAATTAAAATCGTGGCGACTGTAAACCCCCTCATTTATTTTTATAGATAGACGGGTTATGGGTTAGAAAATTTTGGTTTGACATCAAGTGTTTGAGGTTTAGAATTAAGTTGTAGATGTATGATTCTTTAATTAAACCCTTGATGCACCATTGTTGCAATATTCGGAGCCCAACATTAGCCCATAATTTCTAACAAATTGTTGCATTTTAGACTTGACACGCCAACTTAGGCGCTGGACTTTTTCGTCACTCAAAATCATAATCCCTTGTTCTCTAATTTAATTGCACAACTTCCTGTACCCAAAATCCATTATTTAATCTTGTATTGCGTACCTGTGTCGTTGCCATCAATTTTGAGATACCAACTCAATCCGTTGATCCGGACCAATTAAAGGGTCCAAGACTGACACCAAGCCTACACCTTTCATGACCTTTGTGTCACTCACAATTGAGATCCCATGTGCCACCATTTAATTTTAGAGCACATGATATTTTATTTTAATTTAATTAGGGATACCAACTTTGACTAATCCTATTTTAACCCTAATTTAATCCGAATATCCCATTAATTAAACCCATACAAAACACAAAATACTCCCTCACCCTACAAAACACCAAACACCAATTTTCCCACCAAATTTTTATCATTTTATGTGTCTGTACAAGTACCCAAATTTAAGGGACTTATTTACAAAAGTTGCACTATGTGTCATCACCCCATTGGTTCAAACTAAATGGAGAAGCCCTTCACTCATTGACTAGTCAACCTCACTCCTCTCTCACTCTCCTTTGTATGAATAATTCTTTATGTTAGATCCTAGCCACTCATTCAAATGAGGATTTGATCATCACCACCCACTACCCATCACCCATCCCTATAAGAGGTCTCTTCCTAGGGAAACCCCCCTTTCTCTCTCCTCCTTCCTTCTCCCAACTGTAGGTTTTTTCTTCCCTACTTCTTCCTTTCTTCTTCTTCTTCTTCTTCTTCTTCTTCTTCTTCTTCTTTCACTCCACTTCTCCTTCTTCTTTTTTTAAAAAACCAAACTGAACCAGCCAACCTCTCTTCTTCGGCCAAGCACTCTCCTCCAGTCTCCAGCAGCCACCCGTTCCTCCTCTAGTCTCCAGCACAACCACCCGCACCACCACCATCACTACCCTCCAGCATTACCTCGGCCACCTGCAACCATCTCCCCGCTGCATCACCAACCACGACCACCTCTGCCATCCCTACTCCGGACAACCCAGTTCGACTCGACCCCGAGTCCACCACCACAACCACCCACCATCACCTCCATCCAGCACCTCGAGCCATAGCCCCACTACCACGTGACCGCCCGAACCACCCTACGAGCCCGCTGCCTCAACAACATCTCAACCACCATCCTCTCCTGACCTCCCCTACACCACCAGCACTACCACCCTACACCACCAACACCACCACTCTTCACCTGACTCCGGTCGAGCTCCCTCCTCCGGCCAGCAGCCACCACGCCGTCGGGGTGAGCTACTCCTCTCTATGTTTTTTTGTGTTATTTATTGTTTGTTAGTTGGGTTAGCTTTAGGGTTGTATTGAATGGGCATGTGGAAATTTTAGGTTGAATACATGATATATTATGCATGAATGGTGGTAAATAAAATAGAATTATCTAAGGGTTGCTATAAATTGAATTTTAGTGTTATATAGGCATGTGAGAGTTTAGGTTTAATACATGTTTGAATATGCAAAGATGTTCATGGGTGGAGGATATGAAATATATACATGCGAGGACTGGAAATGTGATATATATTGAGGTTGGGTTTTAAGTGTCATATGAGACATTTAGGGTGTTGTCCTATTTAATATATGCATTTTTATTGTTATTGATGAGTAGATTTAAATTGTTGTGAAATAATACTGTGATATTGAAACAATGATTAACATTGGGGAACAGGTGATGGATTGTGTAATAGTGTGTAATATCGAACCATTAGCCATTCATTAAGGATTTACGAATAATGATAAACATAATTAAGTAGTAGTTTTTATTGTAAAATGGAAAAGATTGTATATTCGAGGGTTTAATAAATAATTGATAATTTATTTGAGGACGGGATATGTCAATGTGTATGATAATGTCGGTGAAGACCCGGGGTGAAACTGAGGATTTGATCATGGTTTGAAACTACTGACTATCGTGGTGAATATAGTAAAATTGAGGTTTGGTTTGATAATATTGTACAGATGATTAATTGGATTAGATGTAACATACCCCGAGTCAACCTTGGTCAACCCACTAGCTTCGTGTCCATGTGAGTTATAGCTGAGTTTGAACAAATGTTATACGTGTGTCACATCTTATTTCAGCCTCGTGATAGTTTATTGATTGAGATTGTATCTCGTCTCTAGGTACTACGGGACCCGTGGACTTGGACCTTGTACCGGAGACCCATCTTCAGCAGCCGAATCCAGGCAAGTGTACCTTACCACCCTATATTTCAGTTACCAGTTATTTATTATTTTAATATATGCATTGTGCACGTGTTTGTTTAGAATCGTTACTTCGCGTCTGGATCACAACCAGGTGCAGACGTTCGTCGTAACGTCTCGTAACGAATAATAGATGGTTCACAACACCTTAATCTACGTACCTGTGTATATCGTAACCCTAGGACACATTCAGACACTATCATCGTGCCAGATTTCCTGTATCCTGATACTGACATCATGACCGGAATCAGGGATGACCTAAGGGTCGCATTGATTGATAGTTACTCCAGTATGACGAGATTGCTAGATAGAGGTTCAGGTTCAGCGTACCATCGTTGATCGCTTGGGATGGGGAAGACAGTCACTAGACGTTTGGGCTCCTCTGTACGTGCTATATATATGTATTGATTTATTTTTAGTAGTATTCCTGTATCTGGATTAGTAGTATTACCCATGTGACTCTTTGCTCGGAGCTGCGGTACGTCCCGTATGTCTCCGTGTTCGGAGCTACGGTTTTATTTTGGATAGACCACGCGTCGAACATTGTCTTTAAACTGTGTCTCACTTAGTTGGTTATGCTAGATTACAGCATTGTTGTACTTGTTTCTTTCTGTTATACTATGGCATGCTATATTTTTGTACCTTGTTACGTCCCTCTGAGGACCTGGTCCCCTGCCAGTTTTGCAGCATTGATAATTACGGAGCCCTTGGAGTTATTGATGGAGTTGTTTGTCTTGCGGGTATTGGTACCAGGTACTCATATCACTTCTACCGGCATTATGATTATTTTACTCATATTGTTATTTATCTGCTGTTGTAGCCTAGTTTTATAGTCTCATATTTTTCTCGAGTCTATTCGAGTTTGTGTGTTATTTGACGGCCGACTTTAGCACATGCAGCTCTTTCTTGTATATTTCTGTTTATTGTGGATTGAGACTTAAATATTTACATTTACTAGATTATTTAGATAGTGACCCTTATTATATAGCTTATACATATTCGAGTCGGACCAGAGTCTGGTCGAATGTGTAGCTGGCATGTTGCGTATTCCTGGTCCTATATATTTGGGACTGGGGCATTACATATTTTTTTGGTGGCCCATGCAGGTCCGAGTTAAATCGTCGCCATTGAACTTCCCAATTGTATTCGTTTCTTTTTCATCAATATCATTATTCTTGTATCTCATCTCCTTTCATTTCGGAAGGAGGAACGCTTTAGCCTGATGATTCCCTCCAGAAGAAGATCGAAGTCCAGACGACAGAAGACAGGATTCGTGTAATATACTCTGAGAAGATTGTTACCCTTAGTAGGATAGATTGATAGTTTCTTTTGGGATTCTAGAACTAGTATGGAAGGTTAGCAAGAGAATTGGACCCAGTAGTACCCTACCCGTACATGAGATAGCAGTGATTTGGGAAGTACTGGGACCTAGAAAGATCGTTGATTCTACCCCTCTAGAATAATTTATGGGAATGCATATCCAGATGCTAGGAATTAGTCGTAGTATATGATGGCGATACCAGGAAGGATATTATGAATTGGACAAGATAAAATTTTAGGCTCTCACCTGGAAAATAATTATCTGATACCAAAAATTCTAGCGCATGCTTGGGTGATACCATTATTATAATTGCACTATGTGACTCGAAAAAATAAATAACAGAAAGATAAAATTTGAGGAATACAATTTTAAGAAGAAATTCGAGGAGAAGAGTAAATTTAATATTAGGTTAAGTCTAGACTATGACATTATCCTAGGAATGAATTGGTTGAGCCAATACCACACGGTGCTAGATTGCTGACATAGTTGCATTATATTTAGACCACCAGATCAACCAGAGTTTGAGTTTCTTCGGGGAGCCCGAGAGCATGGTGTCAAACCTACCTGAGTGACACACATTGCAGAAGGTGAACAAGTGTACCCTCACTTTATATCAGAGCTTGAGGATGTATTTCTAGAGGATCTTCCAGGCCTGCCACCTGTCAGAGAGATAGAGTTGCTACAGAGTTGACTCCCAGAGTCGAGTCAATTACTTCCCCCATCTACAGACTAGCACCGAAGGAGTTGGTCGAGTTAAAGTCCAAGTAGATGATATCCTAGATAAGGGTTTTATTTGGGCTAGTGTTATCTAAATTGTGCCGAAGAAGGACAGGAATCAATGATTTATTTGATCAGCTTAGTGACTCATGTGTATTCTCGAAGATCGATCTCAGATCCGGCTATCATCATATTAAGGTATATCAAAGACAACTTTTTGGATAAAGTATGGGCATTATGAGTTTTTAGTCATGCTGTTTGGTTTAACCAACACGCCAGCAGTATTTATGATCCTGATAAACAATGTTTCCACCAATACTTAGATAAGATCATGGTGGTATTTATCAACGATATCTTGGTATATTTCAAGAGCCAGGAGGAGCACGAGAGACATCTCAGGATCCTGCTGGAGACGCTGAGTCATGAGAGGTTGTATGCCAAGCTCAACAAATGTGAGTTCTGCTTGGATAAAGTACCATTCCTGGGACACATAATTATTAAAGATGGACTATCAGTTGACCCGGAGAAGATCGCTGCAGTTGAGACGTGGCCTACCCCTACATCAGTTACAGAGATTAGGAGTTTTCTCAGACTTGCCGGATATTATCGGAGGTTCGTGGAAAACTTTTCGAGGATCGCTGCACCTATAACGCGACTGATGCGTAAAGGCGAGGAGTTTATTTGGAATGAGGAGTGTCAGACGGCTTTCGAAGAGCTGAAAAAGCGTCTGACATCAGCACCAATTTTGACACTTCCTTCAGGATCGGAAGTATTTGTGGTGTATAGAGATGCGTCTGGGAGCGAATTAGGATGTGTACTGATGCAACATGGCAAAGTGATAGCCTACGCATCAAGACAGCTGAGAGTTCATGAGAAAAACTATCCGACACATGACCTATAGCTAGCTGCAGTGATATTTACACTAAAGCTATGGCGACACTACCTTTATGGAGAGCGTGTTGAGATTTACACAGACCACAAAAGTCTGAAGTATGTCTATACTCAGAAGGAGCTCAACATGAGACAGAGGTGCTGGCTAGAGTTGATGACAGATTATGATATAGAGTTGCAGTACTACCCTAGCAAGACGAATGTAGTAGCAGATGCCTTAAGCAGGAAGCCCATGGCATACTTTTTGACGATTCAGCAGAAATTGCTAGAGGATCTCCAAGAGCTTGGGATAGAGATTGTATTGCCAGGCATGGATGGACAGATGGCCAGTCTTGAGGTTCAGTCCATATTGATTGAGAGGATCAAGGCAGCCTTGCCTACAGATGCGAGATTCCGACGACTGCGAGAGAGGACAGAGGCCGACCTCGTTGTTCATCCTCCTGATAAGCTATTTCGTTAACGTCAAAGGTATTTCTAGCTTTCGTCTTGCATACTGCCCACCAGTCCGACCTCGTTGTTCTCCGTTTAGGATAAGTTGTGAAGTACACGAGCTGAGCCTGACTTGATAGGATAAATGGTTCATAGCCTTGGTATCAACGTCGGTAGTTTATATCCACAAGACCATGCATGTCTATTTTCCAGTCTTGATCTTAGATCGGATCAAACCAATCACACCTGAATAACACAATCTTAGCAGGCTCTATTCCATAATTATATGTCAACTCCATAATCTTCTGTAAGATGTCATAGAAATCATTGCCTGGATCGACATTTTTATAGCTCGAAGATCTGATACACAAGCAACTATTTTTTATACAATCGAGATCCAAGAAGTTGTCTCTTATCAGAGCTTTTGTTGACTTGAACATAAACTCATTCACACAGTAGCTTGGCCAGATTTTGACGGCATAAATTGGTTCCTTGGCTAGAGTTCTAATAGACTCATTCTCGAGTGTTCTGTGGGGATGATCGACCTAAATATCAAGAAAATAATATTAAGTTCAATATTATGTTAATTATTGTGCAAGTGCATACACAAAAAGATTCTTACATATGTACTCAACTAAGAAGGAAAATGAAGTCTCATATCCTGTTCTACTTCTTTATCTGTTATGTAAGATCTCATCGACCTCACCTTATCATTAAATATGCTAAAAAATAACAAAATATCGCCTGATTAGTGTAACAATATTAGCGTATACTATTACATTAAGATGACTTAAACGTTGACATATTAATTACATACCCCTCTAGCTTCTCCACTTCATCCTCGTCGCAGTTGAATAATATATACAACTGAAAAGCCCTTAGCTCGTCGTCATTCAGATATCTCTTCCTCATTTTGCCCGAAGGCTTACCAAAAGCATTGAATACTTTTAGTATTGCATCATTAGATTCCTGATATCCATCGTCATTTCTAGGAACTCTTGTTCTATTAGTAGCAACATGCGACTTAAAATATATCAAGTAAAAGTTGGTAATCTCCTCAAGAACATAGGCTTCACAAATAGAACCCTCGACCCGTGCCTTATTTTTTTACCTTTCTTTTTAGGTGGTTTAGTTGACACTTGAATGGGTACATCCACCGATAATCGACAGGCCCACCAAGACGTGCCTCATAGGAAAGATGAATTGGCAAATGCTCCATAGAGTCAAAGAATCCATGAGGGAGCACACTTTTAAGATTGCACAGTGTTACCGCAATGTCCTTCTCTTAATTTTCTAGACGATCGACGATCAACTTGGTAGAACAATGATCTCTGAAGAATATGGTAAGCTCAGTCAATGGATCACAAACTACCTGCAGTAAAAATTCTTGAAATGCAATCGAAATTAACCTCTCCATGAATATATGACAGTCGTGGCTCTTCATACCCGTCAGTTTATTCTCCTTCGGGTCGACGCATCTTCTCAGATTCGACACGTGCCCATTTAAAAAATTTAGCCCCTGAATCCACCTACAAAGTCTCCATTTATTCTCCTTGTCCAGTGAGAAAATTGTCTTAGGCTGCTTATACTTTACATTCCTTTCCTCTATCAAATACAATACAGGACGTTTGCATATTTCTTCCAAGTCTAACCTGGCTTTGGGATTGTCCTTCGTATTCCCCTTTACGTCCATTACAATATTAATTATGTTGTCAAATACATTCGTCTCGATATACATGATATTAAGGTTATGTCTGATCTGAATGGTGCTCCAATATGGCAGGTCTCAGAATATGCTCATTTTTGTCCAGTTATAAGTGTGACCAAATTCATTACACTTGTAACCCTTAGTAGGCTCTTCGATAGCTCTTGTTAAATCGTTAATCTCTTTCCATATCATATCTTCGGGCTACCTTGGCGATGGATTTTCCTTCTTCATAACGTCGACATAAAATGTGCCACCCTCATTTTTTCAAATAGGGGTAATTTAGTCATTTATTTTAGTAATTTAATAATTAGTTAGTATGCTATATTAATATTTATGGTTGTTCTATATTTTAATTATAGTTAGTGGCTAGCCAATAGTTAGACTAGGCAGATGTGAAACAAATTAGACTTGTCATGACAACTTGTGAGCCCAACATGGAAAAAGCCCAATAGATCCATTTTTACTAATTAATTAGGAGGATTAAACTAATTTATATTATTATAGAATTTCTCAAAATAGCCTCCCTAATTATTTTCTTATAATTTATTATGTAGGGGCAAACTAGACAATTGGAGGTGACTTAAGGAAGAGGGAAAGGGTCGGCCACTTTAAGAGAGGACTCCTCTCTCTCTCTCTCTCTCTCTCTCTCTCTCTCTCTCTCTCTCTCTCTCTCTCTCTATCTCTATCTCTTTTATTTGTATTCATTTGAGATCCCCAATTCTCTAGATCTCTAATTCACTTCATCCCTCCATCAATTGACCTTCAATTCACCCTTATTTCCTTTTATTTTCATTCCTCAAGGAGCTTTGGAGCTTGGAGTAGCAAAGAGCATAAGGAGAATGAGCTTTGATGGAGAGATCATGTCCGGATCATGTTCATTGAGCATTTTATTAAAAATCTATCTTCCAATTGGTTAATTCTGAACTCATCTTTATTATAACTTCTAAATCATGCTTTTGACCATTAGGAACCACCCCATGGCATAGGACTACCAATAGGAACAAGTTCTATGCTAATTGGTTGTGAATAGAGAATTATACATAGGTTTTTGTATGTATTTTTAGGGAATTACGAGATTGACATATCAATTATGTGTTATGAGACTAATTAGATCTAATTAGACTTAGATCGGGATTGTGGGACTGGGTACATGTCTAAAAATGGATACGAGTAGGCCGAATCATGATATTTTATGATACTGTGTGATACAGAGCTCTAATTTAGGTGTTTTGTGCAATTACTCATCATTTCTCATTGTAGAAAGTTACTTTAGTTATATTATGATGATATAGATATATATATTTAGTATTTATAAAGTATTGGAAGTTTTGGCACTTTGGTTGAGGTGTATCATAAGTATTCCTAAGTTTATACTCTATATGTTTGTTTAAATGCCTATAATATATCATACTGATATAAGTATATGATATTGAGTGTTTATATATATATATATATATATATATATATATATATATATATATATATATATATATATATATATATATATATATATATATATATATATATATATGTTGATGTGTGTTGGTGAAGGGGTTTAAGTACTAGCATAATTTGTGTTATTTATTATTGTGGCGATGTTGTATTTGAGAATGAGCAAGTGGGGGAATACCATGTCTCTGTATGCAGATTTATAGTGGTGCATTGGGGGTTCCAGGTAGGTAACTGTTAGTAGTGTTGTGAAGTGGTTCAGGTATGGTTAGCAAGGAGGTTGATGTACTGAAATGGGCATAGCAAGGTCTGTACCTGAGGGTTCATGTATTGGTGAAGGGAAGTTAGTGCTCGGGTTGGCTTGTGTATAGATATGCTGGTTCTGGTAAAAGGGAGAGCCAAAGTGCAGATATAGTGTAGTGTGGTGTTGGGTTAGAGATATGTAGTGAGGCAAGTGTGCGTGTGTTAGTGCTGTATACAAGAGAGGGAAATTGGAGTTCTCAGCTCAGCTATAGTAGCATTAGTAGTAGCCACAAAAGCAAGAACATCAGTATCAGTAGCTGTGACAGTGGTAACTATGTAATGGTGGTGTGAAACATGGAGTATCAGCAAGAGTTGGGGGCAGTTGAGTGAGAGGGGGTGTATGTGTATGTGAGCTGGAGTTAGGAGTGACTGTGAGTGTAGTGTCATATGTTAGGATGTGTGGAAGTGAGGTTATATGTGGGTATCAGACATAAGAGGAGTACCAGTGTGTGTTAGTATTGATACACACACATGAGTGTTGATGTGAGATTAGTATTTAGGATATGGGTTGACACTAAGGTATTGTGATCTTAGTTGTGGAAATAGGATACTAGTGTGAATAAGGTATTGTGAGAGGTAAGTATAAATAGCTAAGGTAATAAAATAGAGTTTAGGCAAGATATTAGTTAAGGTATTAGTTACATATTAAGGTAATATTAGATAATAGAAATAACTAGTATAATTATAAGTTATATATACAGGTACTTAGTAATATAAGCTAGTATAGCTAATACCTTCAAGGTATGGACCTAGAAATCTAGTTATAGACTAGTATCACCTAGTTAGACTTGTAACCACCCAAGAAGCTAGGTAAGGACCTAAATTTAATGTACCAACCGAGTTTGACTAGTGTAATCTAGTTTTAACCTAGAAGACCATATTTTAACTTATTTTAGCTTATTTTAGCTTATTTATCACTTTATTACATCCAAATAACATAAAATTTTATATATAGGTCTGTATGACACCAGTTTGGACACCGAGTCTCATTTATTGCTCTGGACCACAGGCGAGTACATCTCTCTGTTAGTTTTTATTTCATGATAGTATATATATCACTTATTCTATAATTGTTTACTTGATTTTGACACAGTGGCTACACGGACTGGTACTAAATAGATTCTTTCATGGGATATTATCCCCTATCGTGTTCAGCGAATACTCCTTCACATATATTTTATTGTGTGTATCGGGTATTGATTATCGTGTACTTCATGTTCATCCACTGCTCGTATTCAGTGTGCTTATATTCGTGTTCATAACGTGTCATGATTGGATCTATAAGTATTGGTTAGGGATAGAGGAGTAGAAGTTGGTTATGTTATCAAGCCTAGTATATTCGTATACATGTTGATTACATATAACTTGTGTAATCGAGTTACCATATAATGTTCGTGTTTAAACCAAACCTATCACATAATAAACTTGTACTTTATGGCAAATTAGCTAGTATATCTACTTTTATCACTTGTAGTTATTCATATTGCCTGTTCTTTTATTCCAGTATTTCACATGTTCACTCTAGTTCATTCCATTTCCTATTGCTAGTTATCATGTATTGTTTTCTATTATTTGTTATATATGCTCTACCATGTATTTGAAACTGCTTTCAGAGGTATATACTTTGCTCCAATCCTGATTGGATATATTTTTTAGATGATTAGCTTGTAGATCAGTGTCCCACTTATTACGGGTCGCAGGACGGTGAGCTATTAGAGGATTCTCCCCTAGAGCAGGAGAACCTAGTGCCAGTAACCGAGGAGGCCTAGTTTTTATATTTTTGGACATTGTATTATTCTTATTTCCAGACTCATGGCATGTATATATTATTTTGGGAGTGGTTATGTCTAGACTTATGGACTTGTATTTGTGGATGTATTGTGACTCTTATTTTCTCTCTTTTATTTCATATCGTGCTTTCATTCTCCTTTAGTTTTATTTTGTGATTGAGTATTATTTACCATTATCATATACCATTGTCCCTACGTTTAGAGTTGAGATAACATTGACAGCTACCTTATATATATTGTATGAGATGTTTAGATAGTATGGTTGACCCAAAGAGCGTTCTACCGCCAATGCTGCGACGTAGGTTGGGCGTTGTTCACTACTCGTGCCTTTATTTTGGGTGCAGGCCGTGACACATTTTTAGTGGTGGCCTATATAGGTCAGAGTTGCAACAAGTAGGATATTGTAGTACTACTCTAAGTATGAGATACTGCTATGAGCCTGCTTTAGGATATAAGATGTAGGATGAGAGTATACTTAATCATAACTAGGAAATATTTCTAAATATCTGTTTTGTTATCCTTATCTATTTGAATGCTTGTTTTCCTTTGAATAATTATGTTCTTCTTTAATGATATTGTATCTTACTCAATATTGATTTTTTTTGTTTCAATCTATCTTCAGGATGCCACCGAAGATGCGATCCCAGCGCTCAAGCGCAATGTCATCGAGGTCGGTCACCTCGTCGCCTCTGAGGGCAGTACCAGCAGACACTGCTCCAACAGCTTCAGTTCAGAGATCTGCTTTACCAGTTCAGGTAGGCGTTTCTGCAGCAGCCTCGAGGGTGCTCCACCTCCGGTACAGAGGACAATGCCAACAGTCTCAGAGGAGCTTCCACCTTCACCACCTGCAGTTGATCAAATACAGGTGTTTGCACTTTTTTATTAGATAATGGAGGCACAACGAGCCCAGGAAGAGGCCCAGCAGCACCAGTCAGAGGCTATGAGGCAAGATATTGAGAATACCCACCAACTTGCACTCGCCACAGTCGAGAGAGTTGCCTTGGTCCAGCCACAGGTAGCTCTACCTCAGTTTACCCCGCAGCAGCCGAGGCCGTGGACTATCATAGACTTCAAAATGATAGGGCCGAAGGACTTTAAAGGGACCGAGGGGATTATTTATGCTGATGATTGGATAGAAGACATTGAGACAAGCCTGCGGCTGGCGCATATTCAAAATAGCCTACAGGTAGAGGCAGCAGAGAGCATAATATTTGACATCGTATTGACTTGGTTCAGGATGGACCCCAGGATCTCGGCGCCGAGACTTACTTGGAAAGATTTTAAGAAGATTTTCAAGAAAAAGTTCTTCCCAAATGTGGCTCTGATATCCCTAGAGATCCAGTTTCAGTATCTCGTCTAGGGCAGCATGAAGGTGGACGAGTATGCAACAGAGTTTTGTAGATTGTGTCACTTTGTGGAGGGATATAATCCTCGGGAAAAGACCCAAAAGTTCATAAAGGGTTTGAACAGGGAGATCAAATCTTATACTAGTGGTCATCGTACCACTATATTTGAGGAGATCCTAGCACAAGCATAACAGACAGAGGATGATTTGGAGCTTATCTCCAAGAGGATGAGGGATCCCTCAGGAGCTAGCAGTAGTGCGGGACTAGCAAAGCGGCATCACTTTTAGTAGCAACATCAGAGATACTTCCAGCAGCCGAGGCTGTAGTTCCCCGTACCAGCTAGAGTGCCAGTACAGCAAGCGCACCAGATCCAGAGGCCAGCTATTTCTTGCATATTCTACAATAAGCCGGGACATGGATGGGATGCGTGCAGGATGAGATTGGGCTAGTATTTGTTCTACGAATCTGGATACCACCAGTTGAGGGCTTGTCCTAGGGCTCCATCTCTTCCAGCTCAGGGTGGAGCCCAGGCACAGAGAGCACCCGCGAGACCACTAGCGGGATAGCAGAGATGACCTCTATTGTCGACACATCAAAAGAGGTTTGTACAGCAGCAGCAGCAGAGCGGTGCGCAGCAGGGGCAAGATTTTGCCTTGACCGTCGAGGAGGAGGAGCCAGTTGGATATGTTATTTTGGTTCAGTCTATCTTGATTCTTTTCCAGCTCATACTTTATTTGATTTTGGTGCTTCATATAGTTTTGTATCTGTATCTTTTGCTTTGAAGCATCATCTTGAGACTGAACCATTGGCGAGGACTTACAAAATCATGACCGGGAGTGGCATTATTGTAGTCAGTGATGTTTGTAATGATCGAAGAGTTTCTCTCAAGGTTGAGAGTTGAGCGCATGTCTAATCGTAATATCACTTCCGAGCTACAACATAGTACTCGATTTATATTATTTGAGTAGGCACCATGCTAGTATCGATTGTCATAGAGGCAGAGTTTAGGTTCAGACGCCAGGAGAGCCAGAGTTTAAGTTTGTCAGAGGAGCAGCAGAGCAGAGTGAGGGAGAGTTCTGTGGAGCTATGGTGGAAGAGCAGGAGCCATCACATCCAATGATTGTAGAGTATATGGATGTCTTTTCGGAGGAGTTGCCAGGGTTGCCACCAGACAGAGATGTGAAGTTCTATATAGACTTGATGCCATGCATAGAGCTGATATCATAACACGTCTATAAGGTGAACAACAACGAACAGACAGAATTGAAGAAGCAGGTGGATGAGTTGCAAGACAAGGGTTTTATTTGCTCCAGTTTATCACCGTGGGGTACTCCAGTATTATTTGTACCGAAGAAGGATGGGTCAGTACATATGTGTATCGACTACAGGGCTCTTAACAATCTCACTATCAAGAATAAATACCTGTTACCGTGGATTGACGATCTATTTGACCAGTTGAGCGGAGCGAAGGTATTCTCTAAGATAGATTTAAGGTCAGGGTACCACCAAATGAAAGTAAAGAAGGAAGACATCCCGAAGACAGCTTACAGGACTCGATATGGACAGTTTGAGTTCTTGGTGATGCCATTTGGGTTGACCAATACCCCATCGATATTCATGAACCTGATGAATAAGGTATTTCATTAGTACCTGGATCAGTTTGTTATGGTCTTTATTTATGATATATTGATATATTCAAAGATCCCGGAGGAGCATGAGAAGCACCTGAGGATAGTTCTAGAGACTCTCAGGAAGGAGAAGTTGTATGGCAAGTTTTTGAAGTATGAGTTATTTCTTGATAAGGTTTAATTCCTCGGACATGTGATTACAGGAGATGAGATCTCAGTAGACCCGAAGAAGATTACATCAGTTGAGTCATGTTCTACCCTGAGTTCAGTGGCAGAGATCAGGAGTTTTCTTGGATTGGCAAGCTATTATCGGAGATTTGTTCTGGACTTTTCCAAGATTGCAGAGCCGATGACTAGGCTGACCAGGAAGGATATGGAGTTCGTCTAGACTGAAGAGTGTCAGGACGCCTTTGCGGAGCGGAAGAATAGGTTGACTATAGCTCCAGTGTTGACGTTTCCATCGGGGGCGAAAGGATTTTTTATATATAGTGATGCTTCGAGTAAGGGTTTGGGATGTGTGTTACAGTAGAACGGAAAGGTGATTGTCTATGCTTCCAGTAATTACGTCCTCACAAGAAGAATTATCCTACCCATGACTTGGAGTTGATAGCAGTCATTTTTGCTCTAAAGTTGTGGAAAGACTACTTGTACGGAGAGCATATGGAGATCTTTACAGACCCTAAGAGCTTGAAATATGTGTTTACATAGAAAGAACTAAACATGATACAGCGGCGATAGTTGAAGTTGATGAAGGACTTCGATATTTCTTTGTAGTACCATCCAGGAAAGGCCAACATAGTCGCTGATGCCTTCAGCAGGTATCCAGTGGCTATATACTTAACGAGGAACAGACATTTATTGGTCTATCTTAATAGTTTGGGTATTGAGGTGTTAGTTCCTAGAGTTATGGCACATATGTGGGGACTTCAGATACAGTCAAAGTTAATGGACAGGATCAGAGCTGCACAGTTCGAGGATGAGTCTCTGAGGAGCATCAAAAAATAGGTCCGGATGGGATTAGTAGAGGACTTCAGTATTACAGAGGATGGATCATTGCAGCATGGTACCAGATTGTGTGTGCTGAGTGGAGCATTGCACGAGAAGGTTCTTCAAGAGGTACATCGATCTTAGTACTCAATGCATCCAGGTATCAACAAGATATATAGAGACATGAGATAACATGTTTGGTGGTATGGTATAAAGTGGGAGGTGGCGAGCTTTGTATCCAAATGCTTGGTATGTCAGCAGGTAAAGGTGGAGAGACAAAGGCCAGGTAGACTACTTCAGCCTTTATCCATTCCAGAGTGGAAATGGGAGCATATGACGATGGATTTTATTTTGGGGCTTTCGCGTTCCCAGAAAAAAAAGACGCCATTTGGGTCATCGTAGACAGGTTGACCAAATCGGCCCACTTCTTACCATTTAAAGTGGGGGTACATCTAAGTAGAAGCTCACAGAGATATATGTGTAGCAGATAGTCAGATTGCATGGAGTTACTGTAAGCATAGTCTTGGATCAGGATAATCATTTCATATCTCACTTCTAGAGGAGTTTGCAGGCTAGCTTGGGTACCCAGCTCAAGTTTAGTACTGCATATCGTCCTTAGATCGATGGACAGTCAGAGAGGACTATCCAAACTCTCAAGGATATGCTATGTACCTGTATTTTGGATTTTGGAGGATCTTGGGAGGATCACATTCACTTGGTAGAGTTTGTTTATAACAACAGCTACCAGACCAGTATAGAGATATCACCATTTGAGTCATTGTATGGACGGAGATGCCATACTCCATTATCTTGGGATGATGTTCATGAGAGAGCCTTATTGGGATCTAAAATGGTCGTGGATGCAGTTGAGAAGGTGAATCTTATCAGCGATAGACTTCGGGTGGCACAGGACAGACAACGGCATTGGACCGATAGTCATCGGAGACCTTTGGAGTTTGAGGTATAGGTTGTTTTCATTATTGTGATAGCTTGTTTTAGATAGAGTGCTAAGGTTGTATTTTGTACTAGGTTGGCAATATAATATTCTTGCGGATTTCTCCGATTCGGGACACGATTCGCTTTGGTGGAGACGAAAAACTTAGTCTACGGTACATCGAACCCTTCGATATTCTCGTGAGGGTCGGTGTAGTGGCCTACAGACTAGACTTGACATCTGTACTAGAGGGAGTGCATAACGTATTCTACGTGTCACAGCTGATACCATATATGATAGATCCAAGCCGTGTATTGGATCACTCGAAGATTGAGGTTGGTCCGACTCTCAGCTACCCAGAGCATCCTATGGAGATTCTGAATTGCAGGGAGAAGGTGTTGTGGAACTAGACGATTCCCTTGGTATGCATCGCGTGAAGGCATCACTCTCTAGGGGAGTCTACTTGGGAGCGAGAAACTGAGATGCGTGAGCGATATCCTTATCTATTTGAGCCATGAGATATAATTTTTTCTTGCTTGATGTTATTATTTTGTAGCTAGTTCTTCGTTAATTTTGAGGACAAAGCTTTTCTAAGGTGGGTAGGATTGTCACCCTCACTTTTCCAAATATGAATAATTTAGTCATTTAGCATAGTTATATTATTTTAGCAATTTAATAATTAATTATTATGCTATATTAATATTTGTGGTTATGCTATATTTTAATTATAGTTAGTGGGCTAGACAATAGTTAGACTTTGCACATGCGAATCCAAGTAGACTTGTCATGACAACTTGTGAACCCAACATGGACCAAACTCAATAGACCCATTTTCACTAATTAATTAGGAGGATTAGTGGGCTAGACAATTGGAGGTGACTTGAGAAAGAGGGAAAGGGTCGACCACTTTAAGAGAGGACTCCTCCCCCTCTCTTCTTTATTTGCATTCATTTGAGATCTCCAATTATCTAGATCCCCAATTCACTCTATCCCTCCATCAATTGACCTTCAATTCACCCTTATTCCCTTTTATTTTTATTCTTCAAGGAGTTTTGGAGCTTGGAGTAGCAATGAGCTCAAGGAGAAAGAGATTTGGTGGAGAGATCGTGTCTGGATCGTGTCCCTTGAGCATTTTATTAGGAATCCATCTCCCAATTGGTAAATTCTAAATTTTTCTTCATTATAACTTCTAAATTGACCATTAGAAACTGCAACATGGCATATGGCTGCCAATAGGAATAAGTTCTAGGCTAATTGGTTGTGTATAGAGAATTTTACATAGGTTTTTATATGTATTTTGGAGGAATTATGAGATTGACACATCAATTGTGTGTCATGAGACCAATTAGATCTAATTAGACTTAGATCGGGATTGTGGGACTAGGTACGTATCCATAAATGGATACGAGTATGTCGTATCATGGTATTTTATGATATTGTGTGATACAAAGCTCTAATTGGGGTATTTTGTGCAATTACTCATCATTTCTTATTATAGTTAGTTAATTTAGTTATATTATGATGATATAGATATGTATATTTAATATTTGTAAGGAATTGAGAGTTTTGACACTTTGCTTGAGGTGTATCATAAGTATTCCTAAGTTTATACTCTATATGTTTGTTTAAATACCTATAATATATCCTATAGATATAAGTATATGATATTGAGTGTTTATATATATATATATATATATATATATATATATATATATATATATATATATATATATATATATATATATATATATATACATATTGATGTGTGTTGGTGAAGGGGTTTAAGTACTGGCGTGGTTTCTTTTATTTATTATTATGGTGATATTGTATTTGAGAAGGACCAAGAGGGGGAATACCATATCTCTGTGTGCATATTTATAGTGGTACATTGGGGGTTCCAGGTAGGTAAATGTTAGTAGTGTTGTGAAGGGGTTCAGGTATGGTTAGCAAGGAAGGTGATGTACTTAGATGGGCACAACATGGTCTGTAGTTGAGGGTTCATGTATTGGTGAAGGGAAGTTAGTGCTCGGGTTGGCTTGTGTGTAGTAGGATATGTTGGTTCAGGTAAGAGGGAGAGACAAGGTGTAGATGCAGTATAGTATAGTATCGGGCTGGAGCTATGCAGTGAAGCAAGTGTGCCTGTGTCAGTGATGTGTACAAAAGGGGGAAAATCGGAGTTCTCAGTTCAGGTACAGTAGCATTAGAAGTAGCAAGAAAAGAATGAACAACAGTATCAGTAGCTGTGACAGGGGTAGGTGTGTGATGGTAGTGTGAAACATGGAGTATCAGCAAGAGTTGGGGGCAGTTGAGTGAGAGGGGTGTGTATATGTAAGTGAGCTAGAGTTGGGAGTGACTGTGAGTGTAGTGTCATATGTTAGGATGTGTGGAAGTGAGGTTATATGAGGGTATCAGACATTAGAGGAGTACCAATGTTTGTTAGTATTGATACACACACATGAGTATTGATGTGAGGTTAGTATTTAGGATATGGGTTGATACTAAGGTATTGTGATCTTAGTTGTGGAATTAGGATACTAGTGTGAATAAGGTATTGTGAGAGGTAAGTGTAAATAGCTAAGGTAATAGAATAGAGCTGAGGCAAGATATTAGTTAAGGTATTAGTTACATTTTAAGGTAATATTAGATAATAGAAATAACTAGTATAATTATAAGTTATATATACAGGTACTTAGTAATATAAGCTAGTATAGCTAATACCTTCTAGGTATGGACCTAGCTAGAAACCTAGTTATAGACTAGTATCACCTAGTATTAGCTAGTTAGACTTGTAACGAAGCTAGGTAATCACCTAAATTTAATATACCAACCTAGTTTGATCTAGTTTGACTAGTGTGACCTAGTTTTGACCTAGAAGACCATATTTTAACTCATTTTAGCTTATTTATCACTTTATTACACCCAAATAACCTAAAATTTTATATATAGGTCTGTGTGACACCAGTTTGGACACCGAGTCTCATTTATTGCTCCGGACCAAAGGAGAGTAGATCTCTCTGTTAGTTTTTATTTTATGATAGTGTATATATCACTTGTTCTAGAATTATTTACTTGATTCTGACACAGTGGCTGTACGGACTGGTACTAAATAGATCATGTCATGGGATATTATCCCCTACCGTGTTCAGCTGGTACTCCTTCACATGTATTATATCGTGTGTATCGGATATTGATTATCGTGTACTTTATGTTCATACACTGCTCGTATTCAGTGTGCTTATATTCATGTTCGTAACATATCGCAATTGGATCCATAAGTATTGGTTGGGGATGGGGGAGTAGGAGTTGGTTATGTGATCAAGTCTAGTGTATTCATTTATATATTGATTACATATCATACGTGTAATCAAGCTAACATATTGTATTTGTGTTCAACCCAAACCGATCATATAATAAACTTTTAATTTATGTCACATTAGCTAGTATATCTACTTTCATCACTTGCAGTTATTCATATTGCCTGTTATTTTATTCCAGTATTTCACATGTTCACTCTAGTTCATTCTATTTCTTATTGTTAGTTATCTTGTATTATTTTCTTGTATTTGTCATATATGCTCTACCATATATTTGGAACTTCTTTCAGAGGTATGTACTTCGCTCCAATCCTGATTGGATATATTTTTTAGATGATTGGCTTATGGATCTGTGTCCCACTTATTACGAGTAGCAGGACAATGAGCCATTAGAGGATTCTCCCCTATAGAAGGAGAACCTAGTGCCAGTGACCGAGGATGCCTTGTTTTTATATTTTGGGATATTGTATTAGTCTCATTTCAGACTTATGGCATGTATATATTATTTTGGGAGTGGCTATGTCTAGACTTATGGACTTGGACTTGTGGATGTATTGTGACTTTTATTTCCTCTCTTTTATTCCATATCGTGCTTTCATTCTTCTTTAGTTTTATTTTGTGATTGAGTATTGTTTACCATTATCATATACCATTATCCCCCCGTTTGAAGTTGAGATGACATTGACAAGTACCTTATATATATTGTATGATATGTTAAGATAGTATGGTTGACCCAGACAGCATTCTACCGTCGATGCTGTGGCGTAGGCTGGGAGTTGTTCCCTACTCATGCCCTTATTTTGGGTATGGGTCGTGACAAAATGCATTCATATTCCTCCAGAATGGATGATTCGATGGCAGAAATTATCGATGACAATTGAAGAAACACGATTTTCCTCCGTGTTTTAAATAGAAAGCCTTAGTGTGGTCCATGCAATACCGACATTAGAGATGATCATAAGTGCTCCATTCTGATAACATACCATAAGCCAAAAAGTCATTGATGGTCCACATAAGTGCTGTCCTCATTTAAAAATTCTAATTTTTTGAAATATCGTACGTGTTGGTGCCTACTTCCCATAACTGATTCAACTCATCTATCAACGATTGGAAATATACATCAATATTCCTCTTCGGATTGTTCGAACCCAAAATAATGACGGTTAAGAACAAAACCGGAGTCTTTATGCACATCCAAGACGGTAGGTTGTACGGAGTGACGATCATAGGCCAACACGAATATTGAAAGCCCGAAAGTCCGAATGGGGTAAAACCGTCAAAGGATGTCACCACCCCATTTCCAGAGCCGGGTATTTTTTTTATTTTTAATTTGGTTAATTGTGTATTATTTATAATTAATTGTATTTATATTTAATTAGTGATTGCATTATTTTTTATTATTTTTATTTTGATTGTTTTAGGATTTTGGCTAGCCTGGACCCATGTCAGACCCTAGTGGACCCATGTTCGACCTAGCCCACACCCTTGTGAGAATTATTTTGGGGCTTAGAATTATTATTTTATTTTTAGGAGGTTAGTTGGTGAGATTTGGAACTAGTTTGAGTGCATTTGGAGACCCGGAACCCAAAACCGAGTGAATAGGGGCGTTTTGGGAATTTGGAAAGTTGTAAATCTCCTTTTAATTCCCATGGCCGGCCCCTACCTACCCCCCCACACCCGATCACAGCAAGTAGCAGCCCTCTTCCCCCCCCCCTTTTGTGTTCTACTTCTTCATTTACTTCTTCTTCTTCATTCCTTCTTCTTCTCCACTTCTCCTTTCTTCTTCCTTCCTTCTCCAAGTGAGTTTTCTTCCATTTTTCTTCTTTCTTCTTCATTCCTTCTTCCTTAAGCTAACCCTAACCTTACATTTTCTCTAACCTAGGTGTGAGGGGCCTAGATCTAGTGTGGGAGTTAGATTTGGAAGCTTGGAGCTTGAGGGAGTTGATTTGGAGGGAATTTGGGACTTTGGCCTTGGGATTCCAACTCCCAAGAGGTAAAACCTAACTTTCCCCTTCCTAATTATTTTTGTGTAGTGTAATTAGTGTTGTAGAACCCTCCTAGACCCTAACCCTACCCGTAGGAGGAAGTTGGAACTAGTTTGGGTGAGTTTAGAGACTTTGACATTAGGTTTTGTGTCGAATTCGGGTGGAATCCGAATTTGGCCCAATTTTGGGTGATGCCCTAGGTTAGATGGACCTAGGTAGACGTTGTCGGGTGTCTAGAGGGTGAGTGCGTGTCTCCGTTTGGACACGGGAAGCCGCGTCGCGGAGAAACGGGCGTTTCGGGCGAAATTGGGGCTTTTCGTCGTCGCCGATTCTAAGTGCGTGTGCGTTTCCGCCACGGGCCTAGAATCGACACGGGAGCGCATTTTCTAGGATCTAGGCATCGTGTAGAGCGCGTGGGTAAATTTTGGGCCGATTCCGAGTTCGTTTGGTGTGCGTTTCAGGAGGTTTTCCGAGCCGCGCACCACGTGTTCGTCGAAATGACCGAACGGCCATTTCGACTTGGTTTCCTCGTTTCGGCTTTGTGCGCGCGTTGGGTTAGTATCGGAGAGTGTGTGCTAGAGTTTTCGGGCTATATTTTGTATATTTTAGGGTGTTGGTGCGTGTCGGGGTCGTTGGGCGTGAGTGGGGCGTGTTGTGAGAGTGTTGTGTTGTATTTGTGTATTGTGTCTTGATATATATATATATTTTTGTGTGTGTCTCTATATATATATATTTATATATATATGTATGTGTGTTTATGTATATATATTTATATATATATGTGTGTATTTATATTTATGTATTTGTATATGTATATGTCTATGTGTATATATATATATGTATATGTGTAAGTGTGCTTGTGTGTGTATGTATATATATATATATAGGTGTATGTATACATATATAGTTGAGAGTGTGTGTAGATATATATATAGTTTAGAGTGTGTGTATATATATATTTTGAGTGTATATATATATGTAGATATGTATATATATTTATGTGTGTGTGTGTTGTTAGTGTTGTGAATGTGTGTGTGTATTAGTGTGTGAGTGTGTTAGTGTGTGTGTTAGAGTGTGTAGATGAGTGTATATATATATAGATATCTAGTTATAGATATATAGATATATATGTATGTATATATATATATGTATATATATATATGTAGGTGTGTGTGTGAGATGGGGGGGGGGTAAAACTGAACTGCAGCAGCAGCAGTTCAGCTGCAGCAGCAGCAGCTAGCTGCTGCTAGGAGAGCAGCAGCAGCAGCTCCAGAAGGAGCAGCAGCAGCAGCACTTGTAGGAGCAGCAGCAGCAGCACTTGTAGGAGCAGCCAGCAGCAGCAATGCGAAGCACAGCGTGCAGCAGCAGCATTTTGAGCAGGGAGCAGTAGCAGTAGAGTACTAGTGAGGGTTAGGAATAGGTAGAGTGCTAGCATAGGTTGATAGTTAGATAGATAATATAATAGATAGATGGTTAGGTAATTAGTTAGATAGTTAGATAAGTAGATAGCTAGTTAGTATTATAGATTATATACATAGATAGTTAGATATATCTATGGATAGATAGATAGTTAGTTTATTAGATAGATAGCTAAGTAGTTAAATAGATTAGAGAGATAGATAGGTAGTTGGATAAATAGGTAAGATGAGTTATGGATAATTAGATAGATGGATAGATAGATATTGATAGATAGATAGCTAGGTATTAGGTATATATCTACCTAAGTGCATAGATATCTATATACATATAGTTATATCTATATCTATAGATATCTAGATAGGTATATATATATGCATTTTGAGTTGGGTAAGGTATATATGGGTAATCGGGTAAATGTGTGTGGATAAATATATACATAGGTATATACATACTTAGATATATATAAATATGATAGATATATATATTATCTAGCCTAGATTAATAACTAGGTATATATTCAATAGCTAGATAGCTAGTTAGAGGGGTTTTAGAGCGAAACCTCAATATCTTGAGATACCAAGGTATTTCAATACCTTAAGATAACCAAGGTATTGAGTTTCGAGCGGGGTTTTTGAGCAATAGCCTAGGAATAGTATTGGAGTGATTTTTATATGTTTATATGTATATAATTACGTGTGCTAGCATAGGTTTTAGCGGGTTTAGGCGGGGTGCGTAGCCTAGGTTGAGGTATCGGATACCGAGGGTATCCCGGTATCTCAAGGAGGCGAGTTTGAGAGTTTTCTAGCTTAATGAGCTCGGTTTGACCTAGAATTTCAGGAGCACCCTAGTTTGACCCAGACTTGACCGTAGTTGACTCGGTTGACCGCCAAAGTCAACTTTTGACCTAGTTTTGACCCAGAGTTGACTTTTTGGACAAAAAGTTGACTTTTTGACCCAGATTTCACCGGTTTGACCCGTTTGACCTAGAACGACCCTAGAAGCCTATTTTTAGTTATTTTATATCTGTTTAACTCATTAGAACCCTGTTTAACCTTGCTTTTCGTATTAGGTCCTTGCGACACCGGTTCGGATCGCCAGTTGCTCAGGACGTCAGGCGAGTACATTCTCTGATAGTTTTCATTATTTGATGATTATTATGATTCAGCTTCTAGTATAGTATCATCTGATTATTCTGGCACCACACGGGACACTGACTGGTATTTCTGGATTCATTTACTTGCGACACGTACATTTCATGTTTCTGGCCTCTATTCTGGAATCACTACTGGCATCACCTACAGGCATCACTACAGGCATCATTCATGTACAGGCTGGACTCATCTTGATTTGCGTGTCGGGTCTTGGATCCACTTGTATTAGTCGGGGCGGGGAAATACTCGAGTAGACATGTAAACATTCCTATCTGGCATCATCAGGAATCACTCCCTCTGGTCTAATCTGGAATGATAGCAGCCGTGCACCCAGTGCGCGGTGAGCCGTACTTACCCCTAGCCGTTTACATGTCGAAACAAGTATTTCAAGGACACCGAGTTCATTCTTTATAGTCTGGACTCTCATGCATTTCTTGACTTGTCTCACTTACATGTTTCTGGACTTGACTCACTACATGTTTTCCATGCTGGACTCACTACACGTTCATGTGCACGGACTTGATTTTAGCTTAGATTTCCTGTATCTGCAGTTATTACTATCTTGCTCTGATACCCATGCATCTTTACCTTTATGCACCAGTGATTTACATATTTTCTTGTTCATACTTGCTCCATTTTTCTTGCTACTTGCTATAACTGTTTTATAGTTTTTATCATTTAAATGGAACTGCTGTTAGAGATGTACTTGCTCCAGTCCTGACTGGACATATTTTTCAGAGTATCCGGAGGATTGGTGTCCGACGTTTTATGGACCTGAGCCTGTCGATGGTGCAGACAGGGACCCTCTAGTTTAGAGGTGATTTCCGGGTTGGTAGCCGGGATTACTAGGATCTTGTTGTTGTTTTTATTAGCTTTAGCACCGGATTTGTCTCCGGTTTTGGATTGAGACCTTGTTTGTATATTATTTTGGATGATGTATTGTTGTATTATTATTATTATTGATGTTGTGGTTGTTGTAGTAGTAGTTGGTGGTTAGACTTTATAGTTGTTAGTCTTCTTTATTATCTATCGTGCTTAGATTCGTGATTGAGTACTTGTGGTTATCTTTATGATATTGCTCCTCCGTTTGGAGTTGAGATCTCGGCAGATATATATATATTGTTTGTGTGGTTGCCCTCCTTTTGGAGAGGTCATGCCCGATTTTTTTTTGTGTGAGATTATTATCTAGATAGTTGACCTAGACAGCGTTCTACCGCCGATGCTGCGGCGTAGGCTGGACGTACCCACGACTCATGCCCGATTTTCGGGTGCGGGTCGTGACACGTTTTTGGTGGTGGCCCATGCAGGTCTCGATTCGCAATTAGTGCGATGTCGTGGTGGTACAACAACTTAGTTGTACTGCTGCGAGCCTGCTATAGGATCTAGGATCTAGGATGAGTGTGTACTCAATCACGACTAGGAACAATTCCAATCTAATTATTCTAAAATTGCTTCTTTTGAAATATTACTGTCCTTCTTTGATGATATCGTATCTTGCGCCGTATTGACTTCTTTTGATCTGTGTTCAGGATGCCTCCGAAGACACGATCCCATCGTACCGTTCCAGCAGTTGCCTCGGAGAGGTCTGCTACCTCTCGTCCAGCTCGTATTCAGGCAGCTGCTACCGCTCCACTCACCACTCCTGCGGTTGAGGGAGCCTCTGTTTCTCTCGGGGATCCTTCTCCACTTATCGATCCGAGGACTACCCCAGTCGTTCCGGTGGTTCCTCCACCACTTCCTGCTCCAGTAGATGCCGTGCAGTTGTTTGCGTTCTTCAGGGAGATGATGGACGCGCAGCACCGTCAGGTGGATGTGATGAGATTGGGCATTGAGAACGTCCACCAGGTGGCCATGACGGCAGTGGATAGGGTGGCACAGATTCAGCCACAGGCAGATCAGATTCAGCTCCCGAGGCCGGGCAGTATCATTGACTTCCAGAGGATGCGGCCCAAGGAGTTCCGTGGTACAGAAGGGATCCTGTACGCGGATGACTGGATAGAGCAGATTGAGGGGATCTTCAGGCTGGTGCAGATTCCAGACAGCATACAGATAGAGGCAGCGGGCAGTCAGATGTTCGACCTTGCCTTGACGTGGTATCGCACAGATACGAGGATCGCAGCGCCAGGGCTTACTTGGGAGGCTTTCAAGAGGCTTTTTAAGGAAAAGTTCTTCCCAGATGTGGCGCTCAGTGATTTGGAGAACCAGTTTGAGGCACTCGTCCAAGGGAGCATGACAGTGGACGAGTACGCAGCAGAGTTCTGCCGTCTGGGCAGATTTGTGGATGGCTTGAGTGAGGCAGCCAAGGCGAGGAAGTTTCGCAAGGGCTTGGTTATGGCGGTCAAGTCTTTGACCAGGAGCGACCGCGAGGCAACTTTTGAGCAGATAGTAGGAGATGCTCAGAGAGCAGAGGATGACTTGGAGCTCAAGTCCAAGAGAGGCAGGGATGATTCAGGCAGTGCCAGTGGTAGTGCGGGACCAGCTAAGCGTCCCTATGTGCAGAAGGCAGCACAACAGGGTCAGGATCAGAGGGTGCCCACTTGTGCCTACTGCAGGAAGGCAGGACACACTTGGGATGTTTGTAGGAGGAGGCTGAAGGTGTGTTTGTTCTGTGGATCCGCTGCTCACCAGATGCGAGATTGCTCCACTGCACCTCCATTGGGTGGAGCACAGGATCAGAGAGTTGGAGCTAGGCCATATGTGGCACAGCATCATGCCCCGCACCAGCAGAGGGATACACCCCAGCAGGGCAGGGCTTATGCGTTGACGGTCGAGGAGGCCGATGCTACGGATGTCGGGTTAGCAGGTCTGTCTCTTGCTTCTTCTTCCTGTCCTTTTCCATTCCTGTGGTGTGCTTCATTAGTACCTGTTAGACTTTTTTGTGTGCTGTGGTAGATAGTGTAGTGACCCCGATTGAGACTGTAATAACACGACCAGTAGGACCCTGATCTTGTGTGTTGTTTAGGTAGAATTTCTTGACTGTGATTGTTGGGGGTTTGACCTAGAGGAGTGTGATTGACTTTAAATTTCGAGGACGAAATTTTCTAAGGAGGATAGGCTTGTCACCACCCCATTTCCAGAGCCGGGTATTTTTTTTTATTTTTAATTTGGTTAATTGTGTATTATTTATAATTAATTGTATTTATATTTAATTAGTGATTGCATTATTTTTTATTATTTTTATTTTGATTGTTTTAGGATTTTGGCTAGCCTGGACCCATGTCAGACCCTAGTGGACCCATGTCCGACCTAGCCCACACCCTTGTGAGAATTATTTTGGGGCTTAGAATTATTATTTTATTTTTAGGAGGTTAGTTGGTGAGATTTGGAACTAGTTTGAGTGCATTTGGAGACCCGGAACCCAAAACCGAGTGAATAGGGGCGTTTTGGGAATTTGGAAAGTTGTAAATCTCCTTTTAATTCCCATGGCCGGCCCCTACCTACCCCCCCACACCCGATCACAGCAAGTAGCAGCCCTCTTCCCCCCCCCCCCCTTTTGTGTTCTACTTCTTCATTTACTTCTTCTTCTTCATTCCTTCTTCTTCTCCACTTCTCCTTTCTTCTTCCTTCCTTCTCCAAGTGAGTTTTCTTCCATTTTTCTTCTTTCTTCTTCATTCCTTCTTCCTTAAGCTAACCCTAACCTTACATTTTCTCTAACCTAGGTGTGAGGGGCCTAGATCTAGTGTGGGAGTTAGATTTGGAAGCTTGGAGCTTGAGGGAGTTGATTTGGAGGGAATTTGGGACTTTGGCCTTGGGATTCCAACTCCCAAGAGGTAAAACCTAACTTTCCCCTTCCTAATTATTTTTGTGTAGTGTAATTAGTGTTGTAGAACCCTCCTAGACCCTAACCCTACCCGTAGGAGGAAGTTGGAACTAGTTTGGGTGAGTTTAGAGACTTTGACATTAGGTTTTGTGTCGAATTCGGGTGGAATCCGAATTTGGCCCAATTTTGGGTGATGCCCTAGGTTAGATGGACCTAGGTAGACGTTGTCGGGTGTCTAGAGGGTGAGTGCGTGTCTCCGTTTGGACACGGGAAGCCGCGTCGCGGAGAAACGGGCGTTTCGGGCGAAATTGGGGCTTTTCGTCGTCACCGATTCTAAGTGCGTGTGCGTTTCCGCCACGGGCCTAGAATCGACGCGGGAGCGCATTTTCTAGGATCTAGGCATCGTGTAGAGTGCGTGGGTAAATTTTGGGCCGATTCCGAGTTCGTTTGGTGTGCGTTTCAGGAGATTTTCCGAGCCGCGCACCACGTGTTCGTCGAAATGACCGAACGGCCATTTCGACTTGGTTTCCTCGTTTCGGCTTTGTGCGCGCGTTGGGTTAGTATCGGAGAGTGTGTGCTAGAGTTTTCGGGCTATATTTTGTATATTTTAGGGTGTTGGTGCGTGTCGGGGTCGTTGGGCGTGAGTGGGGCGTGTTGTGAGAGTGTTGTGTTGTATTTGTGTATTGTGTCTTGATATATATATATATTTTTGTGTGTGTCTCTATATATATATATTTATATATATATGTATGTGTGTTTATGTATATATATTTATATATATATGTGTGTATTTATATTTATGTATTTGTATATGTATATGTCTATGTGTATATATATATATGTATATGTGTAAGTGTGCTTGTGTGTGTATGTATATATATATATAGGTGTATGTATACATATATAGTTGAGAGTGTGTGTAGATATATATATAGTTTAGAGTGTGTGTATATATATATTTTGAGTGTATATATATATGTAGATATGTATATATATTTATGTGTGTGTGTGTTGTTAGTGTTGTGAATGTGTGTGTGTATTAGTGTGTGAGTGTGTTAGTGTGTGTGTTAGAGTGTGTAGATGAGTGTATATATATATAGATATCTAGTTATAGATATATAGATATATATGTATGTATATATATATATGTATATATATATATGTAGGTGTGTGTGTGTGATGGGGGGGGGGGGTAAAACTGAACTGCAGCAGCAGCAGTTCAGCTGCAGCAGCAGCAGCTAGCTGCTGCTAGGAGAGCAGCAGCAGCAGCTCCAGAAGGAGCAGCAGCAGCAGCACTTGTAGGAGCAGCAGCAGCAGCACTTGTAGGAGCAGCCAGCAGCAGCAATGCGAAGCACAGCGTGCAGCAGCAGCATTTTGAGCAGGGAGCAGTAGCAGTAGAGTACTAGTGAGGGTTAGGAATAGGTAGAGTGCTAGCATAGGTTGATAGTTAGATAGATAATATAATAGATAGATGGTTAGGTAATTAGTTAGATAGTTAGATAAGTAGATAGCTAGTTAGTATTATAGATTATATACATAGATAGTTAGATATATCTATGGATAGATAGATAGTTAGTTTATTAGATAGATAGCTAAGTAGTTAAATAGATTAGAGAGATAGATAGGTAGTTGGATAAATAGGTAAGATGAGTTATGGATAATTAGATAGATGGATAGATAGATATTGATAGATAGATAGCTAGGTATTAGGTATATATCTACCTAAGTGCATAGATATCTATATACATATAGTTATATCTATATCTATAGATATCTAGATAGGTATATATATATGCATTTTGAGTTGGGTAAGGTATATATGGGTAATCGGGTAAATGTGTGTGGATAAATATATACATAGGTATATACATACTTAGATATATATAAATATGATAGATATATATATTATCTAGCCTAGATTAATAACTAGGTATATATTCAATAGCTAGATAGCTAGTTAGAGGGGTTTTAGAGCGAAACCTCAATATCTTGAGATACCAAGGTATTTCAATACCTTAAGATAACCAAGGTATTGAGTTTCGAGCGGGGTTTTTGAGCAATAGCCTAGGAATAGTATTGGAGTGATTTTTATATGTTTATATGTATATAATTACGTGTGCTAGCATAGGTTTTAGCGGGTTTAGGCGGGGTGCGTAGCCTAGGTTGAGGTATCGGATACCGAGGGTATCCCGGTATCTCAAGGAGGCGAGTTTGAGAGTTTTCTAGCTTAATGAGCTCGGTTTGACCTAGAATTTCAGGAGCACCCTAGTTTGACCCAGACTTGACCGTAGTTGACTCGGTTGACCGCCAAAGTCAACTTTTGACCTAGTTTTGACCCAGAGTTGACTTTTTGGACAAAGAGTTAACTTTTTGACCCAGATTTCACCGGTTTGACCCGTTTGACCTAGAACGACCCTAGAAGCCTATTTTTAGTTATTTTATATCTGTTTAACTCATTAGAACCCTGTTTAACCTTGCTTTTCGTATTAGGTCCTTGCGACACCGGTTCGGATCGCCAGTTGCTCAGGACGTCAGGCGAGTACATTCTCTGATAGTTTTCATTATTTGATGATTATTATGATTCAGCTTCTAGTATAGTATCATCTGATTATTCTGGCACCACACGGGACACTGACTGGTATTTCTGGATTCATTTACTTGCGACACGTACATTTCATGTTTCTGGCCTCTATTCTGGAATCACTACTGGCATCACCTACAGGCATCACTACAGGCATCATTCATGTACAGGCTGGACTCATCTTGATTTGCGTGTCGGGTCTTGGATCCACTTGTATTAGTCGGGGCGGGGAAATACTCGAGTAGACATGTAAACATTCCTATCTGGCATCATCAGGAATCACTCCCTCTGGTCTAATCTGGAATGATAGCAGCCGTGCACCCAGTGCGCGGTGAGCCGTACTTACCCCTAGCCGTTTACATGTCGAAACAAGTATTTCAAGGACACCGAGTTCATTCTTTATAGTCTGGACTCTCATGCATTTCTTGACTTGTCTCACTTACATGTTTCTGGACTTGACTCACTACATGTTTTCCATGCTGGACTCACTACACGTTCATGTGCACGGACTTGATTTTAGCTTAGATTTCCTGTATCTGCAGTTATTACTATCTTGCTCTGATACCCATGCATCTTTACCTTTATGCACCAGTGATTTACATATTTTCTTGTTCATACTTGCTCCATTTTTCTTGCTACTTGCTATAACTGTTTTATAGTTTTTATCATTTAAATGGAACTGCTGTTAGAGATGTACTTGCTCCAGTCCTGACTGGACATATTTTTCAGAGTATCCGGAGGATTGGTGTCCGACGTTTTATGGACCTGAGCCTGTCGATGGTGCAGACAGGGACCCTCTAGTTTAGAGGTGATTTCCGGGTTGGTAGCCGGGATCACTAGGATCTTGTTGTTGTTTTTATTAGCTTTAGCACCGGATTTGTCTCCGGTTTTGGATTGAGACCTTGTTTGTATATTATTTTGGATGATGTATTGTTGTATTATTATTATTATTGATGTTGTGGTTGTTGTAGTAGTAGTTGGTGGTTAGACTTTATAGTTGTTAGTCTTCTTTGTTATCTATCGTGCTTAGATTCGTGATTGAGTACTTGTGGTTATCTTTATGATATTGCTCCTCCGTTTGGAGTTGAGATCTCGGCAGATATATATATATTGTTTGTGTGGTTGCCCTCCTTTTGGAGAGGTCATGCCCGATTTTTTTTTGTGTGAGATTATTATCTAGATAGTTGACCTAGACAGCGTTCTACCGCCGATGCTGCGGCGTAGGCTGGACGTACCCACGACTCATGCCCGATTTTCGGGTGCGGGTCGTGACAAAGGAGAGCCCCAATCTTATATTACGCAGATCCGAAGCAAAATCAGGATACTCTCGATCGAAGTACTTTTATGCTTCTTCATCATATGGGTGATCCAACACTCCTTCAATCTGTTTCCGCCTGTGCCAACTCATATTTTTGGCAATCTCCTTCACCATAAACAATAACTGTAACTGCAGCGTTAAAGGCAAGTATTGTATCGAATCTGTTGGCTTCCTTGTACCGACAGACCTTCCTGTACCAGTTGTCCTGTAGCAATCAATACCATAAAATTTGCATACATCTTCATCCTTGTCGTCTTTGTAGTGCCGTATGCACTCGTTACAACATGCATCAATTTTCTCGTATTCTATCCAAAGAGATCTCACCATCCTTTTACACCGATATAAGTCTTTAGGTAACTTAGCACCCGCCGGCAAGATCTCTATAATTAACTCCATTAGTCGATTGTAATATTCTTGCGATATGTTAAAATCGGACTTGATGCTCAACAGTCTTGTAACCACCTCCAACGGTGAATGATCCTCACAACCAGGATATAATGGAGTCCTTGCATTCTCCAGTAATTCTATGAACTTTGTAGCATCGGCATCCGGTGCCTCCTCAGCTGTATCATGATTCTTCGAATCAAAACTAGGCACGACAGCATCAAAAACCATGTTTACGCACCCGTCGTCATAATCAGCGTCATCATTGACATTCATATACGGCTCAACATAAGGCACCGGCTCCGATGCTAAAGACACAAGTCCTCCGTGTGAGGTCCACTGATAGTAATTCGGCATGAAATCCCTCGAGTACAAATGATATGTCACATCCACTTCTAAGTGATATTTTAAGTTGTGACATATCACACATGGACACTTAATTTTGGGGTTGTCCATGTACTAAGGGAACGTCTTGGCAAACTGCAGGAACTGTTCTACCCCCTGTATGAATTCATCCCGCACACCGCATATATCATCAGGATGACGGTTGTATATCCACGAACGATGACGTAGGTAGTAATTCAGATCCATTTCTAGATACTTCTACAAATATGAATAGACATCGTTCAAGAATATATCGTTCTAAGGCTTGCAAAAGTAATAGCATGAAGACATAATTTCAAACTTAGAAGACATATTGACAACTCCGATTTTAAACTCAATTAAATGGCGGCTCATAATAATAAACACTTGTTCCTTTGTGATCCATTATTTGAAAAAAAATTTACTGAGAGTTATACAAGATTTTAAAAAATTCCTAGAAAAGGCTAAGTATTATAAATTATCTGAAAAGACTGAAAGGCCTTTGTTTACTCCTCTAAAAAAAATCCTAAAAAGACTTGAAATATAGTTCTCACCACAAGTTTTTTTTAGATATTTAGATCCTTTCGTTCTTAGTCTTTTCTGGTATAACTCTAATAGCCTCAGAAGGCTTGCAGAACTCAATTTCCTTTTCACATAATGTACCACAGAGGAACACTTGACTTCGGAGTATCCAACATAGGTAGAACCTAAGTATTCAATATGGTAGAACCTAACAGCCTAGTCACTACTATTCTAGACCTAAAAGCCTCAAAAAAAATTGTTTCAGAGAAGGGCACACATGGACACTTGACTTAAAAGCCTAGTCATTACTATTCTAGACCTAAAAAGTAGGTCCATCAGATAATTGAATGCTCTATTTATGGGATATTAAATTTTTGATGATTTTCCAACAAACTGATTTCTAAGTTTTTGGTGGTCAACCCAAACTGTACCTAGAGCTATTCTAGCGTCTCAAGTATAGCTTCCAAGTGCTGTATAACCTATATTCTATAGATTACTACACTCCCTCACACTTGTCATTTGTAGATAGATATATAAAATTTGCAAATGTTCAATTTAATTACAGTTTATTTTCTTCAAAGGATCAAAGCCTTTAAATTCTAGAACTCTGCGATAGTTCCAATTTCATCACTTCATCGTTGTATCGATCTTCCTTTGACACGATGCAAATGATGGTTAACTTAGTTACTATATTTTTTTATAAGGCTGCATTGAAGTTCAAGTGGAAGTAATTCTAATTGTTGCAATATTGTTATCATCAAGATAGTTAAAACTTTTGGGCTAACTTACTGTATTTGGCTCTTTAAACAAACCGATTAATGTACCACAACAAAAATAAGAAATTGGCACTAAATTCATTGAGCTAGTAGTCCAATGACATAATCAATCAATTAGGGACTAAGTCAAATAGAGATTTGATGGAGGTAAGCGATTCAAAATTAGTCCTAATCATACTAGGGCTCGCATCAACCCATACAAAGTGATGTTATCCTAAGTAGGTTGACACTCGCCTATTCTTGTCCCATATATGTCCAATAGTCAAAAGTCTAAGATAATCAAATAGAGAATATATATCTAAATGATCACACACATGAACACAAATAGCTATGTACAACCCAAATTCCTAATTATGCAACCAAATTTTCATATTAACTAGGGTGTGTGTCCATGTGTGTCTATGTCCATGTGTGTCTATATATGTGTCCGCGTGTATCTGTGTCCATGTGTGTCTACATATGTGTCTGTATTAGTACAAATTGTGTCATATAGCTCTGCTACCTAGAAATAGTATGAATCGTGTCTATATGTGTCTGTGTCCATGTGTGTTTATATGTGTGTCCGTGTTAGAAAATTTAAGGTTAGGGTTTACCTACAGAATGGAGAGCATCGACGGTGGCAGGAGCTTGCGGTGGCCGCGTGGAGGGGAGTCGATGGTAGCCGCATGGAGGGAAGCCAACGGTGGCCGTACGGAGGGAAGATGACAGTGGCCAGAGCGCGCGGAGGGTAAAAGTATTGCCGGAGCAGGTCCGCCGGAGGGTAGCTGGAGCGTCGTTGGGGTGGGAATGATTTTGAATTGGGGATCAAAAAATTTTGATTTGGGGAGAGAAGGAATAGGGGAAAAGAATGTTGAACCAGTATATTATAAAATATAACGACTCTAAACTAGACGTCGTTAAACGTCGCTGATTTATGAAAAATTAATAATGCCAAAAATGATGCTAAACGTCACAGATTATGAAAAATTAGCGACTCTAAAAATATAATCTCGTCAAACGTCGTCATTTAGAAAATATTAGCGATGTTTCACGACTCCTAGCGGCGTCTATTTAAATACTACTGACAGTAGTCGCTATTCGTCGGAATTCGTCGCAAACAGCAACGTATTGTGACGATTTTTATTGGATTCACTAGAATTTTATAATTTAGCAACGTTTGTATCTTGATTCGCTAATAACGTTTGATTCGCTAATAGGACTTATTTTGGTAGTGCGACTAGCATGTATCATCCATATTTTACGGTGTGCAGGCTAAACAAAGACATGTTCATCGTAGCCACCCACCTTAGTGATGATTCGTCTCGGCCGAGAAATACCGGTGCGCGTCTTTGAAAGTCTAAGTCTGAATCATTTACCACAAGCGAGTCTTCTCGCAGAGCGAGACGGGTTGGGTCGTTGCACTTGTGTTGTTTGAATCGGCTATCCGCATTGATACGGAACGGGTCATTACGATAAATATCGACAGTCGGGGTAATTTAGCCCGTCAACTAGCAAGCAGGTATTTGTTGGGAACAATATGTGATCCTAAGCAAAGTTGGCCCATGAAGTATGATATTAGACTGGGTTATATGCCTTAAAAGAAAATTTTCATGAAAGACCTGAACCAATTCCAATTATCTACACCTGACTAAATTATCAACTCCATTGTCATCCTTTTTTGAGTGCTCAACCAAAAATGAGATACAATCTCAACCTTAGCTTATTTTCTCTTAGCTTAACCAAGCACCCACGGCTACCTTTGCTATTCCCGCTAGCCGAGCACGCAGGAGATCCAACATATTGTCATCTTGATCAGTTCAACCACTGAAGTAAATCGACTGTCACATTCTTTTGAGCGCTCAACCATAAATGAGATACATTTCAATAATCTCCACATTAGCTTGTTTCCACTTGGCCGAGGAATCAGATACCCCTGGCTACCTTTGCTCATTCCCTCTAGCCGAGCACCCAAGAGATCCAATAAATTTGCCATCGTGATCCGTTCGACCATATAAACAAACCAACTGTCACCCTTTTTTGAGCACTCAACCAGAAATAAGATAATATCCAACAATCTCCACCTTAGCTCATTTCCGCTTAGTCGAGTAACCAAGCACCACCGACTACCTTTGCTCATTTTCGCGAGCCTAGCACCCAGGAGATTTAACATATTATCATCTCGATCCGTTCGACCACAAAACCAAATCGACACGTTCATCTGCACCCTCATTGTGTGTCGATCACAACGTCTTGTTCCACCTTGGGCAAGTCGGACCTACCTTTGAAGCTAATCAATGCAATTGTCTCCAACATTAGGTTAGATTCGCGCAGTACCCAGGAGATCTAACATATTATCATCTTGATCCGTTGGATCACAGAACCAAACTGACACGTCCATCCACACCATATCATTGTGTGCCAACGACAACGTCTTGCTCCAGACCCACATTTTAAGTCAATCTGTATAGTTGCCTTCAACATTATGTCTGATCCGCCTTCCAGACCACCTTATAGAGAATTCTCGTAACTTCACCTTCAGCTAGAGATCCCACATAATCCGATTATACATATGAGCATTCAGCACAATCTGCCTCAAACCAATTAGAGCTAGAGGGTGACTTCCACTCGGACATACTGAGGCGGGGGGGGGGGGGGTTCCACTCGAACAGAGGGAGGCCGGGGCAGGGTGGGATTCCACTCGAACAAAGGGGGAGAGGGCCTTCCACTCGGACAGAGAGAGGCGAGAGTGGGAGGGGGGGCTTAGAATTTTTATTTTTTTAATGTGGAAAAGGGATTCATAATTTTGGCTCTGATATGATCCTCTAATATTCTTTAGTAATTAACCTAATATTCTTTAGTAATTAACCAAACAAAGAGCAAGTATAAGTCTCTGAAGAAAAAACATAATATATAAACTCAAATCAAAGCTAAACGGAGGACAGTATAAAGCTGTGGATTCATCTCCTCCTTCTTCCTCCACCTCCTATATTTTTTGAAAATAACCATCCTCTAATATTCTTGAAAAAGAACCAACATTTTCAATTTAGGTTGTTGTTGCAAAAGGGTGATCTCTTCTTATGTGGTAGGCATCTCTAACCCACAAACAAACAAACAAATAAAAAAAAATTATCATATTATTCTATCATCAAAATTTTACAACAATTCATTAATCCTCGACTAATAAATGACTATTATTTATTTCTATATAATTTTTTTTCATAATTATTGTAATATAATCATATATGTATATTATTTTAAATTATTTTATTATTTAATACTATATATATATATATATATATATATATATATATATATATATATATATATATATATATATATATATATTCACTAACTTTTTAATTAGTCTCTTCCTAATCTCACTAACTTCGTTTTTCCTACTAAAAATGTTGCTTACCACCATTCATTTCACCATCCACTTTTCCAACCAAAATTTTATCTTTATACATTCTCTTGTTTACATTAACTATTAACTATTTTATTTGTAATCAATATACAAAAATGATATCTCATACCAACCATAAGATTAAAGTAGAATTGATCTTCACTATTGTATTATTATTTTTGTACATTTTCATGTCTACATCAACTATTTTCGCTGCAACACACTGTTTGAGATACAATAATGATATCTCATACTAACCAAAAGATTAAAGTAGAATTGACCTTCATCGTTGGATTCTTATCTTTGTACAGTCTCATGTCTACATCAACTATTTAAAATTCTCTATAAATTGTGTAACATTTGCTACTAAAATTCATATGTTATCAACTTGAAAAATTCATATATTTTCAATCTCAAAGTTTTTTGTCTTAGTAATAATCCCCATAATAATGACGTCTCATACACAAATAAAAATTATGATGTTAGATTTGGATTCATTCAAAAATTCAAATGAACCTAAATATTGGAAATCCATGAAAAATGAAATTATAGAAGGAAAAAAAATGGCTCATGATGATCAGGCTCGACAATTATCTGCTGAAATTTCTCACGGTAATTTTAATACGTTAAAATATTTTCAAGTTGGGTTATCGGATGACTTCGATGCTACTCATTTTAGTAAATTTGGTCCGTTTCAAGGATGATATGATGAAAATGGGAATGGTTTTTTCAATTCAAGATATTTTAATTTAAATTTTTTTTTATGTTATTCTATTAATTTTTGTCAAATTATTTAAGTGTTAATCGTTCTAAATATTAGTTGAAGACATGAGTAATTTACAAAAGTGAATTAAATGTTATTTTGTTGATCAAATGAATCTAATACACGAAAAATAATATTAATAACAAAAATATTCAATATTATATTCTATTCGTAGATCTAAATAAGAACATATTAAATGGTGTAATTATTATATTTATAAATTAAAAAAATATGTAGTAAGTTAATTAACTTTATTGTTTATCATATGTAAGATATGCTAGAAATTAGTTACAATTTGTAGGACAAACTAGACATAAATGATAAATCCTCAAATTTGAGGATTTATTTTCTTACCTAAAATTTGAGGACGAAGCAACTCTTCTCTCAAAAAAACATTTATACAAAAAAATCTCAAATTTAGGACGGGTTGAAGAGAAATTATCCTCAATTAGATATTTAGGACAGACCCTGAGCTCATAGGGGTCCGTGACGAACTTTCAAAATAGTACTCCAAATAAGAAACTAAAATAATTAAAAAAAAATTATAGCCAAAAAGAATTGAACTAAGAATTTCTAGTGTACAAGTTTAACATGATAACCGTTAGACCACAACTGTTTAATGTTAAAATTGGTCCATGGTATATACTCATTCTATTTTAGATATAAATATATTAGCGCTCCTTTAGTTTTGGGGTCAGGACGATCGTTCGGTCTACCCTGGATTAGAGCTGTCCTGTAGATATTTGAGGATTGCGGATGGAGATGGCCTCATCCATGAAAATTACGGACGGAATGGGAAGTATCCATCGATACTTTGGAAAAAAAACATGTTTGTGATGTTCTGATGGTGTCCATTTGTTTGTCTATCTTTGCTCAATAATACCTTGAGTAACTAAGTATAAGCTCATTTTGTACATGACTTGCTTGTTAGAAGTAGCGTAACAAGCATGCCAAAGCTGTCGACAAGACTGCGGCGCCTATTGGCAAAAGAAAGGAGCTTCTCAATCTACGACCGGCATTCGGCAGCCACGGGTACTCGTCCGGAGGCGGCATGACGCAGTTATCGCCGTTGAAGTATACGCGTCGCGGGAAGGCCCATCCTTTCCGGAAAGTGAAGGTCGACGACTCTTTCCCAAACAGGAGCTCGGACTGCACGTTTCCTAAAGGCCCAGCTGCTTCCACGAGCAAGTCATTGTAGTGTTTGATTCCCCACAGCATCCCCGTGTCATCTGCACAAGTAAAATGTTGCTCAAAACATAGTTCTAATCTTCTACCAGGACTATATTAAGATTATCGTGTTTTAAAAATCGACTTAGACGGCTGCCTAGGCGCTAAGAGGCCCTAGGTAGAACCAAAAATCTCTTGTGTTCGAACTTCGACGGAACTGTGTTGTTTGGCACCTAGGCCGTTCTGTTCGTCCTTGTTGTTCGGATTTTAAGTTATTTTTTTCTCAAATTTTAAATTTTTTTTTTAAAAATACGAATTGTAGTATGAATTTAGAGCATGTTTGGATTTTAAATTCTAAATTTCAAACTTCAAATTTAAAATTTTGATTTCATATTTCAAATTATATTAAAAAAATTGTTTTGCCGCCTAGACAGTTTAGGCGCTAGACGGCCCACCACTGTGCATGAATCTACCGAAAGAATCTTAGAACACTGATTAAGAAAGATGGCAGTGACGCTTACTGATGAACGAGTAAGGAGTTAGCGACTTGTAGTTGAAGCTAAAGACTGTAGTGAGATTGTCGAAGTTAGGGTGCTGGACCACGAGGTTCCACTGAGAGTAATTCATCCCATAGTTGAAATTCGTTATGGTGACCTTCACCCGCCAGTAATCTCTGTAGTTGAGCTTAACATGCCAGTGCACTCTTATTGGGCACATATGAGATGTACACTGGACCAGTGGCAGGTTGAGGACAGAAGCTAAATAGGGAGAATCGCCCCTGAGAACAATGCTAACAGGATTAGCAGAAAAACTTCAAGATGAGAAAATTTTAAGTTAAATAAGTAAATATTACGAACGTACTCGACACAGCTTCCAGGTTGGGTCAGATTGTTCTGACAGCCACAGGTGCATGTTGGGCAGTTGACGATTGTGTCGTTGTAGAAAGAAGAAAGCGACACGCAGCAACTGGGGTACTTCTGGGCGAGGAATTGGGAATAAGTGCAAGTCACATTCCATGTCACTGCAATAAGATGAAGACCGTGCTTAGCTTCCACATCAACAACAATAACAAAGGTTTTTATTCCAAATTTTTTGGGGTCGCCTATTTGAATTTTTTATCTTCGATTCAGCTTCATTAAGGGACAGGTTGCTGTAATCATTAACAAAAAATGTTTTCTTATTTACAGCGTCAATCAAAATTTGATTAGGCCTACCAAGTTCTGTCTTCCTTCATTTTTTCGGGAGCAAGCAGATCACAGTAGAATTTATAGTTTCACTCTGCTTGATTTCAATTAGGCGAAAGTTTTAACACATTGAATGAAAATATATGACATTTACATGGTAGCGATTTAATCTTAATTTGATTATCATCATCATCATCATTGGGACTGATAAGTTAGCGATACTCTGTTTTTGGTTTGTACAAGAACAATTGATTAATGGTGGTTATTCGGAAATATTTTGCTTAATTGAATGGTTCATGACTTCATGGAAGTCTAACTGTTCAGTGTTCAAGTCACAATAATGATGTTATTATAGTGAAAAATGAAGATTAATTAAGCCAAAAAAATTGAACAGAAAGCCCTATTAGTAACATGGCCAGGAAAGCTGTAATAATAAGTAGTCCTCAAACTAATTTAACCACAAAAACACTGTTCAAGTTTTCAAGATGAGCTAATTAAGATTCTTGGTAACTGAAATATTCAGCACATTACTAGTGAAAGTCCAGCAAAAAATAACTTACTCAAAGCCTGTGTTGTTCTCCTCCCATCCTCGCTAACAAACTTGCTAGGCTTCACAATCTCTGCTGCTCCACATGTGTATCCAGGCCCAGGAGCTCTCAGTGTGAAGTCTTTAGGCGTTCGGACAGTCTTGTTGGTAGTCCCGGCCGAACCCACAGTTATCTGGAATGCGCTGAGGGCATTCACCGGATCTTGGCCCTGTGAGCTAATTACTCCACCCTTGCAACAATTCGCTATTTGCTTATTGTAGGGAGTTCCTGGAAGTAGATCAACCACTGTGGGATCCTTCTTACAGCAATGCGGAATGTCACCTTTAAATCTTGAGCAGTCGCCCTGCTCTGTAGTTTGAGCCCCTAGCATATCCCAGATAACCTCCTTCTTCGCCCAAGTCCAACCCAGTGTCCATCCTGGTGCTTGAATATGACGATATTGTTGGTAATTGTACATCGAGACAACAGCCTGGAAGTACACACAAGGTATCAAGTTTACCTATCGAAGTTTCGTCATTTTTGTTTTTTTAAGGTATCAAGATGATAGTATCCTAAAGCTTGAATAGTTGAGGGATTGAGGGTATCAAGTTGTAGTTTAGCCTTTGTTATTTTGTACATCGAGACAGTAGGTAGTTTCGTTATTTTTGTTGTTTTTCAAGGTATCAAGTTGATAGCTATCAAAGTTTAGAGTATCAAGTTGTAATTTAGCCTCTCTTTTTTATATTGTGTTTACATATTGGTTAGCCTGAGAACTGAATGCAAAATAGTACCACAAGTTCATTTCATAGTGGAGTCGGGAAAGGATTGATGTGAGGATAACTTGATTTAAGCTTTATACTTACAAGGTAGCCATCTTCAGTCCATTTCATAACATCCCATTTGATAGTTATGTTTCCATTAGGGTCCAGGGAATCATAGGCTTCTGCATAAGTAAAACAAAGAAACATGTATCAGACTAGGGCATCGATTTTGGTTCTGAAAAAAAAAGTGTTACAGATTCGCTTGGGCATGGAGCATGAATGCAAGTCAACAAGGTTGTGCATAAGGTTCAAGCAAAATTCTTGGTAAGTTTTACTTTAAGACAACTGTGTGCAATATAAATGCCAACATTTGCCATGATTTAGCCAGTCTAACCAGCAAGAAGGTTTTCACTTGAGACTTAAGTCTTAAATCTCGGTTTTTCTGTCAATTTATATGATTGAAGGACCTCTACCTACCTAAAGTGATATGTACAAATCATGGTTGGCAGTATCGGCCAATATCGATCTGGTACGGCCGATACCGATACTGTTTGGCATGTCCCGATCCGACATCGATAGTGACCAATACCAACAATAGGGGGTAACTTTTCAGTCAATTCGGCAAAAAAAAAAGAACGAAAAAGACCAATCAACAAGGGTATAAAAATATAGTAAGGTTGTAAAAACATGTAAAAGAAGAAAAATTATCTATCGCAGGTATACCAATCGATAAGGCCCTTAGCCTAAGGGTGACTACTACTTCATTCAATTTTGAAAATACTAAGAACCAACACAGAAAATACTTAAAGTTATGTCTAAATGTATAAAATATTTTTCTAAAATTTTAATAATTTATTAATAATTATTTACTTTCCGATACCAGAAGATTTGACACTCCAATCCGATACTCATAGGAACTAGGAAGGATCTGATATCGATACTGCGAACCTTGGTCCAAATGAGGTCAAGCATCAACAACTTACAAATTATTTTTTGTTAACTGTTTTGGTCTTTGAAGATGTGGCTAAACTTAAATTTATAATACGATATGCCAATATCTTGTCTAAATTAGAGAATTTATTGTCGGGAAAATTTTCACTTTGACACTGTAACTTATGAACATTTTCAAAAGTTAGAAATTACTAATAAATCTGGACAAAGCAAGGATATATAGCCTTGAGATTTACCGACCCAAGGTTATTAATGTTTCTAAAAAGTCTCATATCTTACTCAACCAAACAATAGCAACATGCTTTAAACCCATAGAATTCACAAGCAGAATCATCAATTCCCTGTGAGGACAAAATATTCCCTTTTCTCTTGTCATCAGCAGTTCTTCAATAATAGTATTAATACAACTTAAAAGAAAAGCAATCTAATTTCTGCATCAGCATGTTGAATCACACTATTAAGAAACACTATCTATTTAAAGTGATACGTTTAACATAGTTTGCAGTATCGGCCTATACCGATTCAGTACGGCCGATAGCGATATGGTTTGACAAGTCCCAATCCGTATTGACCGATACTGATCGATATCGACATTTGTGGGTCTCTTTTCTGATTAACTCGGGAAAGAAATTTGAACGAAAAAAACCAATCAACAATGGTGTAAAAGCATAGTAAGGTTGTAAAAGCATGTAAAAGAAGAAAACTTATCTATCACATTGTAAACCAATCGGCAATGATAACTACTATTTTATTCAATTTCAAAACTATTAAGAAACAATACTGAAATTACTTAAAATTATGCCTAAATGGATAAATATATTTTCTAAAATGGTAATAATTTATCAATAATTATTTGCTTTCCGATACCAAAAAATTCGATACTCCGATCCGAAACCGCCGATATTGCTGATACCGCTACTCAATAGGAATGGTCTAATATCAATACTGCGAACCTTGACGTTTAAATGGATTCTAACAACGATATCTTTATAATTACATCCAACTGTTTTGATCTTCGACAAAATTGAACCTTCTCTATAGTTGTTGGCTAAGCCTAAATGTATCATGTGATGTGCCAAAAGATCAAATAAACAGAGATTTTATTGGAGTCTAGTACAAACTCATAATACTTAAACATACTTATTAGTGGCTAAACCGTATAAAAAAAACCATTATAATACAAAGATACATTCAATAAAGGAAGAGTATAGTAAGTCAGGAATACTACGGAGAATAAATGCTAAGATTAAATCTACAAGCGAATAACTTGTATATATGTGTCAAAAGGCCTAAATAAATACTTAGCAAATAATCCTAAACCAATCCTAAAACACGCCAAAATATGTCCTGATCAAAATTTTGACCTGGCCGGAATTCCGGTTTTCCATTAATTTTGTTCACTCTGCTCTGTCAAGAACCATCCCCTCACTAACATTAGCAACAAAGAATCCAATATTAAACTTATAATCCAAAAAAAAAAAAAAAATCATAATAATAATAAACAAATCAAGGGTCATATATATTCTGAGATTCACTTGTCCAAGGTTATCTATCAAGGCTTTGAAATGTTGTCACATTCACTAATCCAAACTTCTTATTCAGAATATATAGCAACATGCACCTGCAGCACCTCTAATATCCAAATTGAATAATTCATAAACAGAATCATTGACTTATTTTTCCTGCCTAAGTCAATCAAAATGGAGCTGATCATTGAACAAGAAATGTGAAGACCCACAAGCAAAAGATCAAAGTTTGGAGAGATTGCAGAAGGACATGAGAAGAAAAGGGGCCTGCAGAGGAGTTGGGTTCTGAAAAATAAACAGGAAAAAGTAGAAAAATCATCTCTCTTTTTCCTGGTCGTCACAAACAAAACTTGACAGAATTAGTAATGTGAAGACCACACAACCAAAATATCATATTTTGGAGACACTGCAGATTGATATGAGAAGAAACAAGAGCTGTGGCAGGGGAGTTGGGCATGCAGCACTGACCTGTGGCACTGAGGAAGAAGAGCAAGAGGAAGCTGGAGAAATGTGTGAGCCTTGAGATGGGCCTATAGTTGATGGGTGACTCCATTGGCAGTAATGGAGAATGAGAAAGTTGGAGTCTTTGGAGAAGAGATTTGCAACAATGGAGAAAGTTGGAGCCTTTGGAGAAAAAGATGAGGTGGTAAGAGGAAGACTAGTTCTTTCCTTACTAAGCTTCCTTTCTTTTCTCATGCAAGTAGTAAGTGTACCAAAAAAAGGAGTTTTTTTTCCTTTGGCATTTAGTAGAAGAAGATTTGTTAATGGAATTTAAGGCTCGTTTGGTTTGCCAAAAAAAAAGAAAAAAAATTAATTCGTTATTATTATTTTTTTACTTACAATTTTTTTTTTTTTTTTTTTTTGCTGTTTGAAAATGTAAAAAAAAAAAAAAAAAAAAAAGGGGAAGGAAAGTGAATATAACTTAAGGTGGAAAAATAAATATTTGGGTGGATGGAAGAAACTATTTCTTCCTATTTTTCTTTTCCATTGGGTGGCATCCAAATATGGAAAAGAAATAATGTTTCTTTTCCAACATCATGATTCTGCGAAACAAACGAGGCCACATAATTCCGCAAACCAAACGAGACCTAAGACAATCTTGGCATTGGGAAAAGAAAGTGAATCATTTCTATGTTTGGGTATAAAAAAAAGTACGCGTAGAAAAATGATTCCCATAGGAAGAGAAAATATGAGAGAAAGTGATTCCTCCCACCCAACCAAGGAATTAATTTTCCACCATAGGAAATTCAGTTTTCTTTCAAATTTTCTTCGTATTTCCAAACACTGAAAAGAAAAATGAATAGGAATTATAATTTTTCAAAGGAAGAAAAAGAACAATAAATTGATTTTCTTTCTTTTCCAGGAACCAAACGAGCCCTAAAAGTACCCAAAGTGTCCTTTTAGACCTCGTTTGGTTTACGGAAAGGAAATGAAAAAAAAAAATTCTTTGATCTTTCATTTCCTTTGGAAAAATATAGTTCTCATTAAAAGAAATTATCGAGTTTAGAAAGGACCAAAAAATTGGGAGAAAAAGTAAATAATTGGTAGTGGGAATGTAAATCCATGAGTGCCAGGGGAATCATTTTTCTTCCTGTTTTTTCCTTTGTGAAACAATTTTTTTTTCTGCTTTTTTTCTTTGGCATTCAAACACAGAAAATAAATGACTTTTCTTTTCCAAGACTAGATTTTGCGAACCAAACATGACCTTAGTTGTAATTTGTTTTACTAGTTTGATAGCGATTATGTAAGGGTGGGTCGGATCAGGCCAAGTAAACCAAACTCAAATCTAGTCTAGCCCAGTATTCGGATATTTGCGGGCCGATTATTTACAGGCTGGGTCCGGAACGGTTCCTGTTTGACCTGATTTATTGTTTATGAAAAATGTTAGACTTTGGCCTCAGACAGAGACATTTTTTTATGAAAAAAAAGGCTCAGACTTGGAGCCCGAATATAACTTTTTTCATAAAAAAAAAGCTTGGACTTTAGGTTCAAATATTTCATTATTTGTTTTTTATTGTAACATTTTAATGCCATTACATTACTGATATTTATTATACAAACATTTATTTGCAAGACATTTATTCTAGAAATATTTTAAGACCAAATATTACAACTATCATATATATATATATATATATATATATATATATATATATGGGGCAGATCAAAGACCCTGTCCGCTAAGCCCCGCTGAAGTTCCGTCTCCCCTGCGCCATCGGATCGGAAGGCCCGTGTGGGGTCCGCGCGCGCGCTTGTTCGATCCAACGGTCGAGGGAGACGGGGCTTCCGATCCGCCCATATATATATATATATATATATATATATATATATATATATATATATATATATATAAGTCATATAATCTTAATCATTAATTTTAATGGTTCAAATCAACAACTAAGATTAGATGACTTAAATAAGATCCAACGGATGCGATCGTGAAAAAAATTGGAATTAGATAAGAATCGGGATCCCGATTATATATATATATATATATATATATATATATATATATATATATATATATATATATATGTGTGTGTGTGTGTGTGTGTGTGTGTGTGTGTGTGTGTGTGTGTGTGTGTCATAGTTGTAATGCCAAGGGTACATATGGGGGAGGTCGGGGGATCAAAACCAGGGGAGTGTGGGGGCTGGGGCCTTCACACCAAATATATATGTATATGTATGTATGTATGTATGTTTGTATGTTTGTAAAAATGTGGATATATGTTTAGATATAAAAAAATTAGTTTAAATATATTTGAATATTGAATATATTTTTATTTAGATTTGTTATATATATCTTTATTTACATTTGAATATATGTTTAGGTAATTATATTAATTTTAAGATATTTCTACGTAAGAAAAATATGTACATTGGTGGTAGTTAATTTTTTTTTTAGAATTTTTTAATTATTAATTATGTGAAGAGAAGAGCAGGTTACGGATGAGAAGGAAGTTAGTTTGTAGATTTTTTTTAATCTTCCTTTAGTTTTTTTTTTATTAAATTGATTGAGTATTTATTAACGGTTTGGACGGATAAGATGGAAGTTGGTTTAAGATTTTCGTTAAAATTTATTTGGTTGAGTATTTACTTACGGCTTAGACGGCTCACTTTTGAGCCGTCTAGAAGCCGCATTATAATAGTAGAGATTAAATGATGCATATAGTGGATTGTTTATAGGTATATACTAAAAATACAATGACATGATAATATATACTTTCATATTAACTACATTAGAGAAATTTCGTAATATATGATAAATTATTTTGTGAAAAAAAAGATTGATAAACTTCTAAACTAGAAAAAATTTTGTTTTTCTTTTTTATATATATATATATATATATATAAAAACTGCTACATCAAAGAATTACCTGCAGGATGAATATATATCATTATTCTTGCTCATAATTAGTTTGTTATTCGTTTTAGATAACTAGCTAGTCTATCTTGTAGACTCTCTTGTAAATTATTGGTCTGGAGGCCAATCGAGGTATTCTAATATTTCCACACTTTAGTCTCTATGTTAACAATTTTGTTGTGGCATATAACAAAAGTTAGGGGTACAAACAAGCCAAGTCGAGACAAGTTTTCATAAACTTGAGCTTGGCTTGAATAAAATTACCGACAGAATTTTATCTTGAGCTTATCGTAGTTAGACTTGAATTTAAGTACGTATCTATAATATTAATAATTAATTTATAAAAAATTAATTAAAAAAATTCTTAATATTAATTATTAAGGACATATAATTATATATAATACACACAACCATATTGTTATACAAACATACATAAATTAGAAATTAACAAAGAATAAATTTAAATTTAAATTTAAATTTAAATAACAAAATAAATTAGTAGATTGTCAGTAATGGATTCCGAAACGAGCTTTTAAACGATCCAGCTTACGAGTCAGCTCGCAAGTTTTTAAACGAGCCAGCTCGCGAACTCAAACGAGCCGAGTACTTCTAAGCTTGAGCTTGGCTCGTTTATTAAACGAGTTCGAAAATAAAACTTGAACTTGGCTTGTTTACTAAACGAACCGAGCTCAAATCAAGGTGTGAATCGGGCCGGGCCGGACCGAGGCCCAGGTTGATCGGGTTGGACCAAATTCGGGCCGGTCCAGATCCAAACCCAGTAGAGAAGTGGGCGGACCTGGTCGGGCCAGACCGGAGGCGTGAGAGCCAGACGCAGCCCGGACACATTTTTCATGATAGTATATAGTCTATTCACACTATATTGCTTCTAAATTTTATAATATAGAGAGGAAATAAATTTTGGTGTGGTTACTTTTTATTAAGTTATACCTTTTTATAGATTTTTTTGAGCCAAAATGATCCCCTATGCCCTCAAAATATAGTTGTTATAAAGATATTTTGGTCATTTTCAGCAAAAATGACCAAAATATCCCTCTAACGTTCAAAAAACTGCCATAAAATTGAAAATATTTTGGTAAAAAATACCTCCCCAAACGGACATACACAAAAAATAAAATAAAAATTCTTGGGTCAGACCGGGCCTGCACCGGGCCTACCGGACCTCAACGGTCTAAACCGCGCCCCAACGTTGCAGCAACTGGGCCAGGTCAGACTTGCGGGTCGGATTCTCCAATGCAGTCCGGACCCGCATACGAGGTGGGCCGAGTCTGACCGGTCCGTTGACCGGGTCCGGGACGGCTCAAACCAATGTTGACCGGGCCGGATCCGGACCGATTTTCGGGCTGTCCGATCCAATATACACCTTGAAGCTCAAACGAACTTTTATCGAGCCGATCTTCGAGTAGCTCACGAAGGACTTATTTGCAGTCCTACCAAAAGTCATGACTCTGTACGGGACAGCACAGATACAGCTTAGGCAGCATGATTCCAGTGTATGGCCGTTTGCCTTTGCGTTCAGGAACTGATGACTCCAGAGAAAGTAATTAAGTACCTATTTCATTCTGGAAGTACTTAGAAGAAAACGATTCACATTTGATTGAAGTCCTTTGGTTTTGATCATGCAACTAAAGTTGCAGTGCAACATATACATAGGACGTCTATGTCTCCAACTACATTGCGGAATCTCTACATGATTCCGCCTCTGATCACAACTTGGATGGGGGGCGACATAATGATCATGTCGTGATAGAAACCGTTAGTTATCATCCCATGTACGACTGTAACCAGAAAGTTTGGGGTCTGATGAGAATCTCTCCCTTTCTGCTTTCCTGGGCAGGAACCCTAACAACCTGTTGAAAATTTTGTGTAAACTTTCTATACGGTTGTCTTTCAACATACATTCTGACATCCTATATTTCTGAGGATAGGAAAGCAGTCAAAGGTTTTACATTAGCAGATTTTTTTTTTTTGAAATGATCAAATATGATTCAGGCTGGAGCGGAGCCAGAATTTTGGAGTAGGGTGGGCTAGCTAGTAGTTACTATATGATTCTAAAAATTTATGTCAAAAATTCGACATACTTTTCTTTGTAAATTCGATGATTCGATAGAATTTTTGTAAATTTATGGCTAAATTTTGGTAATGTTTACTAATTGATAATTTTCCACCAAATATAATTGCTTCCATCTATTCCAAAGATATACTATGTATTTCAAAAAAGAATACTAGGAAACAAGAATCTGAAAATAAAAGCCAAAACCTTGAGGAAAAAGCACTCTTGCACTCCAAGTTGTTAGGCACTAAGTAAGGTATGAACATTTGTATTTTTTGGTGACAACTGAGCAGCTTACTTGAACAACCAAGCAACCTGGAAAGATATATATGATCAGCTTTTAGAAGATAGTACATATAAATCTATCAGGTCCATTTGTAGCGTCCTGGTTTCCGGTCGCCGGTTGGGCTGGAGTGTGGAGAAGGGGAGCACCCGGCGATGGGGAGCACCCGGAGCATCTCGGTCGTGGGTCGCCGCCTCGCGGGTCTCCGGTCATCGGTCGCGGGTCATTGTATAATAAACCCTAGACTATGAGACAGAGAGTGAGAGAGTCGGGGTCTGAGGTCTCTGGACTCAAATGATTCACTCTTCACATCTGTTGATTGGTATAATGGATGAGCTTTATGGAGTATTGGGTGAGCTATAAGTCTATACTAGCATATATATATAAAAAAATTACTATTTTTTTTTTGCACTGGACTTAGCATATATATGAAAAAAGTTTACTATTTTTTTTTTGTACTGGGCTACAGCCCAGTGCAAGCACAGTGTGCCTCCGCCCCTGGATCCAGGAAGAAGCTTTGTAGAGTAATATATCAAATTAGAATAAATAACGAATGAATCTCAAAATAGTTATAAGACCAGGGTTTAATAGCCGAATGGAGGTTGGATTCCTCCTAGACATGCTTTGCCCTTAATTATAAAGAAAGAAAAAAAATCCGAGTTTTTAGATCTCCATGAACGCTCCCACCGAGATTCAAACACCGCCATCTTGGATCTCGAGACATGCCTGGACACTAGTCACTTGAGTTTTATATATATATATATATATATATATATATATATATATATATATATATATATATATATATATATATATATATATATAGAGAGAGAGAGAGAGAGAAAAGTACTTGAGGAGTACTTCAGTAAACTTATCACATTGTCTAACTCTATCCAACTAATAGAGGGATTCAAACAATGTGATAAGTTCAGTACTTGAGATAGAGGGATTCAAACACCGCCCTCTCGATCTCATGCCTACAAAATACTCCTCCATGCATTGGCATACTCTTCCAATCCATAGACGTACTCTTCCAATCCACTTTGCAATTTATCCATCGTTACAATGCAATCCATCCCAATTTCTTATAAGTATTTCGGTAAACTTATCACATTGTCTAGACTTTGTCCAATTAATATTAATACACTTAAGACCAAAATTATATATATATATATATATATATATATATCAAATATTATACGTGAATTATCGAAACCGTTCTCAAGAGATCAATTTCAATTATCAAATAACTTGCCAAACCTGACTACATCAAACTCCCAATCACTATTATACATCCATGTTCAGTTATAGAAGAATCTCACTGTCTTGGAGATTAATATTAAATCAATCAATATTTTTTCCAAGAATTTCTCAATCCAAGAAAGCAACTTAACCAATTTTAAATCACTTACTACCACTACCAGAATAACACATTTTAGTGACGCCAAAAAATGTCACTATTATGTAAAATGACATCGCTAAAATAATTTGGCGACATAATTAGCGACGTTTTTACGTCGTCACGTATTACATGGTCACTGACAACAAAAACATCGCTAGTCGTCGTTGTAGCGACGTATATTTGCGACGAGAAGACGTCGCAGAATATACAACATTTAGCGACGTCTTGTCGTTAAACTAGCGATGTAGACATTGGTCACAACACGTCGCTATATTAGTGACATTATGAGCGACGTTTTGCTATAAGAATGCTGACATGGCAAGTTTTGCCATGTCAGCATATTAGCGACGTGTAGCGACATACTAACGACGTCCATATTTTCTAGTTAGCGAGGTTTACCGACGTAATAGTACGCATCGGTGAACGTCATAAAACCTCGCTAAATTGGAGAAAAATAGGCTACAATTTTTAAAATATTTTCCAACAAAACTCTACCTGCAGTTATAAAATCATAGTTTATATAAATAGATCCAGAGCAACCCTCCGTTGAATTTTCTGGGTTCGTCGACCCCTTCGGTGGAACACTCAACACTGAAAATTTTTGGTGTACAGTTAATATGAATAATAAACTAAACTCACATAGATAGAAATCTACAAAGTTACATTACACTAAATATGTCCCAAGAAGTAGATAAACAAATTTAAAATAAGTTTCACATGCGTCTCAAAATGGAATAAAAAGTATAAAATAAATACATCAAAGACCAAAGAATGGGACAATACACACTAAAACATGTCCAAGAATGGGCTAATACACACTACTACTAATGAGGAGGAGTACCGTCGTGCATCTGGAATAGAAGAAACTCATACTGCTCCTGTAAAAGCATCACCGATGTTGATGGAAGAGGCAGAGATGGAGGCAGTGTCGATGCCGGCGAACCAAGAGGACATATCTGCTCCAATGCTAGCAGTCGAGCATTGTATGAATCCATGGTAGATACCACCCTTGAAGTGTTCTCCGCCACCAACTGGCTCAACAAATCCTGCGTCGCATGGATCCTCGTAAGTGAGTTGCTCATGGCCATATATGACCCCTCCAGCTCCGTTTGTCTGCGCTCCGTAGACGCGGCCTTAGTTTCCAAGCTATACTATATCGTCTGGGCCATAGTCTTGAGCTCCATAAGGATGTGCTCTATCGTATGGCTCAGATTCCTGAGCTCCATAAGTCTATGGTCGAGCGAATCAAAATGTGTGGTGATCATTGCATCGTCCGTCTACGGCGCGGACTGTGGCTGCTCCATAATCCTCCTTAGCAACTCGTCATACAGGTCAGCAATCTGACGGTCAACGCTCTCCTGGGCTCGTGCCGATGCCTGCGAAGACTGTGAGAAATATACACGGATAGAGGGGGGCCTGGATGACTGCGTCGCAATATAGGCACCATAGGATCCTGTACCGTAGTACGTACCCCTCTGAAAACCACCAACGTCGGTCATCCAGAACTAGTCCATCGACGGAGCTATAGAGGGCTGTGAGAAAGTACCAGCCCCTCCCTCTGCAAGTGCACTAGCTGTCGTCCGCTCACGTAGTTTAAGATACTCATCCTAGAAAAGTGGTTGCGAACATCTAAGTTACTTATTACTAACTATATAGATATCTATTTGCATATTTTCTAAGTTACATTAAAACTAACACATGGTAGTAAAACGTACATAGCTTTGCGTGACCTTGTCATCGATGAGCTTTTTGCCCTTCCGATGGATGGCCAGGAAGACTGTCAACATGTTGGCGTCCTCACTCCTCTGTACCTGTTAAAAATTATATTATTTATTATTAAAATTATACATCTTAGCCTACTTGTATTAAAATAATATATATTTAATAGAATACATACCAGACGACAAAAATATTTTGTCATTGGAATCGAGCCACCACACCACTTTTCTGCCTTCGACCTAGCCTCATTTGCCTTCTCCAACTGTTCCTTGTACTTGGTTTCGTTGAATCTCGCCGTCATCGCATTCCACTGCTCAGGTGTGATCCAACCATGGATCGGTTGTCCGGAGCGATCACGAGCCTTCTGGTCGTTGATCGCATCACGGATCAACTTGGCGACGACGGTAGAAAACTGCTCATCGATCTTCTAAGATCGATGTGGTGAATAGAAATAGGTTTTCTACAATAAGTAAAATAAAGAGTTACATAATATGCATAAATAATTATTGATATTAAAAGTGAAAAATATTTTTATCTTGAAGTGGGCAAACCAAAATACCTTCCTATCTTCAAGAGCATATGAGTAGTTGATCCAAGGCCAACCATGGTTCTACCTCAAAAAATGCCCTAGTGCTCTCTGTACCGCCGAGTGACGATATCTATACAACGATAGTTAAATTCATGAATATATAGATATAATCATTCGAAAAATATTAACTATTGTACTTACTTGCTAGGCCCATCCCACCAAATCTCTATCCTCGTCTTGCTCGGAGGCGTGCATGGAGGATCACTCTGATCATGCGTAGACGGAGTCATCTCGACCTCCTCCATCTACTCCTTTGTCTCATAGTTCTATCACCGGGAGGGAGGCTGGACGAGGGAGTAGTCTCAGGCATAGAACTGCTGGTCCCAGGTAGCGTCGACGGAGTCAGAGATGGGTTATCCAAAGCAAAATCGGGATACTCTCGATTGAAGTTCTTTCATGCTTCTCCATCGGATGAGTGATCCAATACCCCTTCAATTTGTTCTCGTCTGTGCCAACTCATATTTTCAGCAGTTTCTTTCACCATAAACAACCTCTGCAACCACGACGTTAAAGGCAACTAGTACATCGAATCGGTTGGCTTCCTTGCACTGACAGACCTTCTTGTACCAGTTGGCTTGTAGCGATCAACACCACAAAATTTGCTCACATCTTCATCTTTGTCGTCTTTGTAGTACAACATGCACCCGTTGAGACATGCATTAATTTTCTCGTATCCCATCCAGAGCGATCTCACTATTCTCTTAGACCAGTAGAAGTCTTTAGATAACTTAGCACCCGCCGGCAAGATCTATATAATCAACTTCATCAGTCGGTTGTGGCATTCTTGCGATATGTTAAAATCAAACTTGATGCTCAACAATCTTGTAACCACCTCCAACGGTGAATGATCCTCACAACCAAGATATAATGGAGTTCTTGCATTCTCTAGTAACTCCATGAACTTTGCAGCATCGGCATTCGGTGCCTCCTCAGCTGCATCATGATTGTCCGGATCGAAACTAGGCCCGGTAGCATCGAAAACCATATTCATGGACCCGTCATCATAATCAACATGGTCATGGACACCCATATACAGCTCCACATAAGGCTCATGCTCTGATGTTAAAGACACAAGTTCTCCTTGTGAGGTCCACTGATAGTAATTCGGTGTAAAATCTCTCGAGTATAAATAATATGTCACATCCACTTTTGAGTGATATTTCAAGTTGCGATATCTCACACATAGACACTTAATTTTGGTGCCATCCATATACTGAGGGAACGCGTTGGCGAACTGCAGGAACTGTTCCACCCCTGTATAAATTTATCCCGCACACCACATACGTCATCAGGATAATGATTGTACATCCACGAACGATGATGCAGGTAGTAATTCAGATCCATTTCTAGATACTTCTGAAAAGATGAATAGACATTATTTAAGTATATTATCCAAATAGATGCAAAGATGGATACACATGTTCATCAAAGTAACAACTTTCATTGATGCGTGAGTACTCGAGTTGTGATACATGGTTATTTGAGTCAAACTAGGTCAAAACTACCTATTTTGGGTTCCAAGTTGATAACCAGATTGGCCTTAATCCTAACACACACACACACACACACACACACACACACACACACACACACACACACACACACACACACACATCACTAGTACACCCTACATACACACTCCACTCATGACACTCATGACACTCAAGACACTCACTCCAAATATAGCCTTCCTTGGATGTGGTAGTCGTTTCTCAAGCTCCCTCTCCAGAATCAAACCTTAATTCTCTGTCAACCGTCACCACCATGGTAGGCTACTATCTTATCATCAAAAGTTCATAGGGCATAAATTTGAATGATGCGTCGCCGATACAAAAGTTTCTCAAGCTCCCTCTCCGAAATCGAACCCTAAATCAGACGCTGGCTCCGCCCATCCTCCCGCACGAGGCGAGGGACGATGGTGGGGCCGGTTGTCGTATCATCGAGAGCGGTATAGAGTAAAACATTTGGGTCCGGAGTCATGGGGACGATGTCCCCCGATCGAGCCCCTCCGCGTCCACTACGTCCGCAAGCCCTACATCCCTTTAAAACTAGGGTATGTGCATGTCCAAGTCAGTGTCCGTGTCATTATCAATATGCCAAAACTAACCCTAGTCAAACTCATAACCCATGTCAGTACATGTTTCAGTGTCTTGTATCTGTGTGTCTATGTCGTGTCGTGTCACGTCCGTGTCGTATTTGTGTTTGTGTCAGTTTTGTGTGTCCGTGTCGTGTCTGTGTTTCTGTTTCCTTCATACTAGCCCAAACCCTAGTTTTGTATCAGTATTTGTGTGTCCATGTCATGTATGTATTTGTGTGTCCATGTCGTATGAGTGTGTGTGTGTGTGTGTATGTATGTGTGTCGTATCAGTGTGTATACGTGTATGTATATGTGTCATGTAAGAGAGAGAGGGGGGAGGTTAGGGTTTACCTGATTTGCCGTAGGGGGTCGAGGAGGGAGCACGGTCGAAACCCCAATCCTAACCCAACTCAGACTATTATATATATATATATATATATATATATATATATATATATATATATATATATATATATATATATATATATATATATATATATATATATATATATATATAGAGAGAGAGAGAGAGAGAAGGGGGGTTAGGTGTCACGACCCGATTTCGTGAAATCGTTGAGGCGTCCCCTGAATCGTGATCGCCATGCGGGCCTGGGGTTGCGCCCGCACAAGGCTAGAGATATTTGCATTTGAGCACATATTCAGAGTACGCAGATAAATTGAACACAAGTTGAAACATGGAAAAGTTCTCTTTATTGATAATGAACATCTATTATAAACTCTTGAACGAGTCAGCTAATTTGCCATACGGGCTTATAAAAGTGTTGACACAAAATGAGATAGCAGTCCTGTACATTATATCCCTTTACTAAACTTTAAAATGTAAGGACCTCCGGGCTGGAGGACGGCTTTGCCACGGAGCTGTATTGTGTCTGGGTTGCAAGCTCCTTCTTCAAGTACTTCAAAATGCGGCGCGATCAGGATGCGCCTACAGCTGTACTGGATCAGGAAGACGACTTTGGCTCCTCGCTTGGTTCGCCTTAGTGCGAAAAACTTGTTTCAACGAGGGTCAGTATGTTGAAACATACTGGTGAAGGCAAGCTAAACCCAACTATACCAATCAACACGTTGTTTTAATGAAGCATGCATATTTATTGTGGTCTTTCTATCTTGCCTTAGTTTATTTTACAAGCAGCAGTATATATATAAAATACTGAAATGAACTTGCCACCGTTCGGTGGCTTTTACCTGTCCGTCCGAACCACCTGCACAATACTTACCATGCCTTCCCTGCCACGAAGACACAAGTTAGTTTGCAATAGGTTTAAATATACAAGGAGATCACTGGCGTGATGCCATAATGGACATAGTCAAGGATATAGATAGCATGCAACGAGAGCACACGATGCGCTGCAAGCCATCTCCTCCAGCATACGATGACTACACACGAGTTTCGTCCAGACCGGAACGGTGCCAGTGCCCCAGCGACCGTCCGCAGAACTATACCCTTGTGCACAAGTTGTCCATGATCTAACGGTATCAATAATTTTCTAAATATTTCTATGCACTTCAGGCAACACGAGTATAAGACATCAATAATTGTTAAATATTTTATGCACTTCAGGCAACACGAGTACGAGACATATAACATTGCACGATTTATTTTTGCATAGCCTTCCAAACAGTTTATTGCATAACAAGTGTATTCCATACTTAGCACGATTTATAGAATAATTGCAACGAACTAGCATACAATAAGATAACAGTTCACATGTTTAATTTACAAGCAATATTACCCAAGTCTATTCCCTTTTTATCTTGACATCTTTTAGTTATTACTTGGTATCGTCTGATCGGGGCAAAAAATGATGCAGGATTTATAGATATGAAGCTTGGAAGAAGGGATAGCTAATCGGGATGGTAGCCACTCACTTAGTTGGTTGGAAGGGAGAAGGAAAGAGGCGCTTCAAGACTCCGCTCGTAAGCCGCCTACTGCTCGTTCACCTGCATCACGAACAGCTCGATCAATACCTCTTCCTCTCTTTTCATACTCGAAATTGAAATGCAGTGCAATGAACGAAAATAATAAAATCCATCAAAACCGTTCAAGGAAAACAAGCAAATCCGAAAACTAACTCAAAGCACGAAAGCAACAAGCGACATCGAAAACTGAGGCAACAAAGATAACAGTGGAGAGGTCCCTCCTGACTCTGCCGCTAAGTCGATACCGGGGGCACGGTCCACTAAATATGGGAATCGATTCCGAAGAAGCAAATCCATAACGAGGACGAGTTCTTGTTTTAATCTATCCTGATCGAACGATACTATCTTGTATTTTTTTAGCCGCGCTTCCGAATTGGAGAAACGGGGTGCCACATCCTATCCAACTAATTGGAAGTTTCGTCCCAAAATATAGGAATAGAACTAACCGTTAGGGATTATTTTGTTGAGGGCGACGATCAGGAAGATTCAGACATGAATTTATGGCATGGCCTGATCGTCTACAAGCGAGGCATAACCCAAGTCTCTTGTGGCAATCTTTCCTAACATACCCACGCCTTTTGCAGAAGTGACATATTTTGCTCCAATCCCCATTCTGCAGACCGCCATTATTCGGACGCTTTGTAGCGGTATTTTCTCCTTCATTGCTATGACGTTTGTGATTGGATGTATGCACAGCGCTGGCAGCAATATGAGGATACAACGGTTCAAGAGATAGGGCATGATTCATGACTTCCCGTATTATCTCGTACTGTAGAACGACTACGTGCGCATGGATGGCAGGGCGTAGACCATCTTCAAACCTTCTAGCTCGACTCGCTACATCAGGTAAATAGGCGCTAGCGAATTTGGAGAGATGGTTGAATTCGGCAAAGTACTGTTTAACTGTCATGCTGCCTTGCCTTAGTTGCACGAACTCGTTCTCCATCTGACGTCGTACTGGAGGGGGTATAAACTCCTCTTCAAACACGGTACGAAAAGTCGTCCACGAGATTGCCTCCTCTTTATGGTCAAATTGAAGAGATCGTTGATGCATGTCCCACCAATCGTGCGCGTTGAGGCGGAGCTGCAGTTGTGCACATACGACGCGCTTCTCTTCGGGGACCTCTAGCAGAGCGAAGTGGTCTTCAAGTTCGGCCAACCAATCTAGAGCCACGATTGGGTCCTCAGTCCCATTGAATGGAGTATTGCAGACTTTCTTGAAGTGGCCAAAGTCGAAGGCAGTCACTTCCCTCGTCTTTGGAATTTGTGGTGTCTCGACTTCAAGCACGGACTGTTCCACCGGAGTCGCTGCTGTTGCCGTAAAATGGTTGAAAGCCAAAGTCTGAACGATCTGTTGTAGGGCATCTACCTGCTTCTGTTGGACTGAGAATCGAGCTTCTATATTGTCTTAAAACTTGAGCTGACTCTTCTTCGCCCGCTTCTCGGCCCGTTTGTAGCGAGCCTCGTCCCTTTGTTGGTTTGCCTCCAACATCCGCAAAATTTGCTGGATGGGATCGATGCTTGGCATGGCTCGCTGGCTCCATGAACTTCCCGAAGTGCCCGAACTACTTCATTGGCCGTGTATTTTGTCCGGTACTAGAGCTGAGGATTGCGCTAGTGTCATTCCTTCATAATGTATTATGGACTCATTGCATGAACTTATCTCATTTTAACCTAACGAGTTTAAGAGTTCGCACATGGATATATCGTTAAAGGAACTTTTCCAGTACGAGAGTCTAAGGAACTTGAATCTGTGCTCTGATACCATTATGTCACGACCCGATTCCGTGGAATCGTTGAGGCGCCCTCCAAATCGTGACCGCCGTGCGGGCCTGGGGTTGCGCCCGCACAAGGCTAGAGATATTTGCATTTGAGCACATATTCAAAGTACGCAGATAAATTGAACACAAGTTAAAACATAGAAAAGTTCTCTTTATTGATAATGAACATCTATTACAAACTCTTGAACGAGTCAGCTAATTTGTCGCACGGGCTTACAAAAGTGTTGACACAAAATGAGATAGCAGTCCTGTATATTATATCCCTTTACTAAACTTTAAAATGTAAGGACCTCCGGACTAGAGGACGGCTTTGCCACGGAGCTGCATTGTGTCTGGATTGCAAGCTCCTTCTTCAAGTACTTTAAAATATGGTGCGATCAGGATATGCCTACAACAGGACTGGATCGGGAAGACGACTTTGGCTCCTCGCTCGGTTTGCCTTAGTGCGGGGAACCTGTTTCAACGAGGGTCAGTATGTTGAAACATACTGGTGAAGGTGAGCTAAACCCAACTATACCAATCAACACGTTGTTTTAATGAAGCATACATATTTATTGTGGTCTTTCTATCTTGTCTTAGTTTATTTTACAAGCAGCAGTATATATATAAAATACTGAAATAAAGTTGCCACCGTTCGGTGGCTTTTACCTGTCCGTCTGAACTACATGCACAATACTTACCATGCCTTCTCTGCCACGAAGACACAAGTTAGTTTACAACAGGTTTAAATATACAAGAAGATCACTGGCGTGATGCCATAATGGACATAGTCAAGGACAGGGATAGCATGCAACGAGAGCACACGATGCGCTGCAAGCCATCCCCTCCAGCACACGATGACTACACACGAGTTTCGCCCGGACCGGAACGGTGCCAGTGCCCCAGCGACCGTCCGCAGAACTATACCCGTGTGCACAAGTTTTCCATGATCTAATTGTATCAATAATTTTTCAAACATTTCCATGCACTTCAGGCAACACAAGTACAAGACATATCAATACTTGTTAAATATTTCATGCACTTCAGGCAACACGAGTACGAGACATATAACATCGCACGATTTATTTTTGCATAGCCTTCCAGACAGTTTATTACATAACAAGTGTATTCTATATTTAGCATGATTTATAGAATAATTGCAACGAACTAGCATACAATAAGATAACAGTTCACATGTTTGATTTACACGCAATATTACCCAAGTCTATTCCCTTTTTATCTTGACATCTTTTAGTTATTACTTGGTATCGTCTGATCGGGGCAAACAAGGATGCAAGATTTATAGATGTGAAGCTTGGAAGAAGGGATAGCTAATCGGGATGGTAGCCACTCACTTAGTTGGTTGGAAGGGAGAAGGAAAGAGGTGCTTCAAGACTCCGCTCGTAAGCCTCCTACTGCTCGTTCACCTGCATCACGAACAGCTCGATCAATACCTCTTCCTCTCTTTTCATAGTCGGAATTGAAATACAGTGCAATGAACGAAAACAGTAAAATCCATCAAAATTGTTCAAGAAAAACAAGCAAATCTGAAAACAAACTCAAAGCACGAAAGCAACAAGCGACATCGAAAACTGAGGCAACAAAGATAACAGCGGAGAGGTCCCTCCTGACTCTGCCACTAAGTCGATCCCGGGGGCACGGTCCACTGAATATGGGAATCAATTCCGAAGAAGCAAATCCATAACGAGGATGAGTTCTTGTTTCAATCTATCCCGATCGAACGATACCATCTTGTATTTCTTAGCTGCGCTTCCCGAATAGGGAAAACGGGGTGCCACATTAGGGTTTACCTGAGCCGCTGGAGGGGGGAGTACGGTCGACTCCGTAGGGGGGGCACTGTCGGCGCCGGAAGGGGGAGCACGATCGCAAGAGGCTCACACGGGAAATGGGGGATTTTGGATTTTTGGTGGAAGTAGGGAAAATAAAATCGATATGTCCTATATGAAAAAGTTTGCGACGTTTTAAACGTAGGTCGCTAAACGTCACGGATGTTATAATATTTAGCAATGTATGGAATATTACGTCGCTAAACGTCGCTATAATAAAAAAATAGCGACGTTTTAAGACATTTGGCAACATCGGCTTCCGTAATATTATTCATAGTCGCTAAGTGTTGCTAAAGGTCGCTAATAGCGACGTCCTGCTACATTTATTTATTGCGTCACTAAATTCTTTAAAATTAGCGATGTTAACAGAAGACGTCGCTAAAAATATCGCTATTTGATCATATTTTGGCAGTATATGTACACATCAATTACATTCTTCTAAATATGACTTCAATCTCTATTATCATCGTCCAATAATAAGAATTTTTGAACCATCAAATCAATCTATTCATGAGTCAAAATCCAATCCTTTTAACAAATTCTTGTGATACGATCAAAGTAGATATTTTATTGCTAACTAAATATTCCAGCTTATGTACCAAAACTATGTATTCCCACAGGAGATCAATCCAAAACCAAGTTAAATTTTATCCATCATCTCTACTTTAGTAAAATCAACTAAGATAATCCAATGATAAAAAAAATCAAGTCACTAAATCCAAATACAATCTTTATTGATGATGCATTTGGAAAGTTGTGCTGAAAGTATTTGAACATTATTTTCTCAATCCACAAAGCAATGGCAAATTTTAAAATAGAATAATAAGTGCTTAACTGTCAAATCATTATCGACGATGCGTTGGAAAATCATATTGAAAGCATTAAAGCAATTAGATTCCAATCTCTTGAGATAAGAGAGGCTCTACTTGAGTTGGTGGAAAAGAAAAATGACTCCAAAATAAGGATTAAAGCTAAATCTTTAGTAGCACATTGTGAAAATTTTGAATTTCTATTAGGAATGGTAATTTGGTATGACATATTATTTGATGTAAACTTAGTTAGCAAAATCCTATAGTTTAAAGATTTATATGCTTATTGATGTCGCTATAGATTAGGGTAAAGGGAGTTATTATATTTTTTGAAATTTATCGAAAAATGGGTTTGTAAATGCTATGATTTGTTGCTACAGAAATGGGAATCGATATGTCTTCAATGTAAAACGAAAAATTTATCAAAAAAATACATTTTGATGACAATAATAATAAAGAGAGAATACGATCACCTGAACAATAATTTAGAATTGCTTTTTGTATATACTGTAGATCAAGCAATTAGTTCACTACAGAAAATATTTGACCAATACAAGTCGTATGGGGATATTTTTGGATTTTTATTTGGTTCGAAAAAGTTGAATTCACTGGATGATAATGATTTAAAAGAATGTCGTGATCAACTTAAAAATATTTTGAAATTTAAAATGGTTTCTGATATTGATGGAAAAGACTAATTCAGAGAACTGAAAGTATTACAAGTGGTTTTACCAAAAGAAATAAAAATAACAATTGATATATTGAATTTCATACAGAAGCGAGACTGTTATCCAATGGCATGTATTACTTATAAAATTTTACTGCCCATACTTGTTACCTTTGCATCGGCAGAAAAAAGTTTTTCAAAATTGAAGTTACTAAAATATTCCAATAATATAATGCGGCTTTTAGACGGCTCAAAATTGAGTTGTCTAAGCCGTTTGTAATTCCTCATCCTCATCCAATTAATTAAAGAATTAAAAAAATTACGGAAGATAAAATTATCAAACTAACTTATAAAATTATCAAACTAACTTTCTCTCCGTTTATAAATTCCCATCCTTATCCAATTAATTAAAAAATTAAAAAAACTTACAGAAGATACAAATTATAAAACTAACTTCCTAAATCCTCATCCTCATTCAGTTAATTAAAAAACTTACTGAAGATACAAATTAATCCTTTTTAAAATAAAAATACCCAACATATTGCTTACCAGTAGGGCAAAAAAATTAAAAATTACGAAATAAACAAGCTCAATATAAATTATTATTGACGAATATACGTGCAACGCACATACACGTTACTAGTCATATATAAAATCCACCATGTTGCAAGAAATACTTGATGGATTAGCTTTGATTTGAATTAAAATTGGATTTCTTGAACAAATCGATATTAAAAAATTAATTAGTTATTTTGTGGCAAAAAGAAAATGCAAGAAGAACTATTTTTCAATAATACATGTGGCAATCTTGCATTTTCTTTATCTTTGGAAATTTAGTATCCTGGAATTGTGAGAAGATGTATCTTTGAAGGCTCGAGATGTGTTTGAAGATTAAAGAAATATTGGACTTCAAAAAGTGTTTTTTAATAGCAAACGTAAAAATGTTGAATGTTTGGCAAACAAAGATGTTAAATGGATGTTAATTTTTTCTTTATTGTTTTAAGTTCTTTTTATATACTTTTAAGCAGTTATAAATGTTATTCCCGAGGCTTAGCCAAAGATGGAAGAACACGTGGTCGAGATCAGAGGTTCACACAAAAGTTCTCACTCTGATATTTCTCGATCACTACGGAAAACTGTATAAAGATTCTGATTACAACTTGCTCTCAAGATTACAAACAAACAAAAAAAAAAATTCACATTCTTCCTTGCACTCGCAGTTGCAAAAGGATAGAATAAAATTACAACTAGCAGAAGAGAAGAGAAAGGAGAAGAAGAAAATCTTTTTGCTGGGGTGATGAAGATCACCGTTGCTCAAAGCAAGATTCGTCCCCACACGATCTCCTTCCAGGAACCAGAAAGTTTAAATAGAACTTCTGGAACGCTCGTTGTCACATATTTTTCGAACTCGCACGAACTTTCTGGACTCTAATGACGGCGGCAACAACAACTCTCTTTGTCTCCTGATTTTTGAAGTAAGTTCTCAAAGAGGCACGAAACGAGTATTTATAGAGAGACGATGGAAACTCTAGCCGTCCATTAGTTACGGAAAGATAGGAACAAATTAATTATGAATTCCTAAAAGATGGGCACGGATTAATTTCAAATCCCATAAAAAATTGATCTGAATAACTGTCCATATATTTTCATAACAATTCAAATATATCTGAAAGCAGTGGCCATGCAAGCAACCTCACATGCGGCCGCTCACGCAGTGGCGCAAACCGCAATACATGCGATAGCCCAAGCAGCAGTCCATGCGGCCGCCCATGTAGCAATATATGCGGTCCAGCAACAGCTTATAAGGCCACCTATGCGGCCACGCATGCGGACCCGCGTGCGGACGTGCTTGCAACTCGCACATATCCGACCGCATGAGCACATCAAATGTGCAAAAGTGCCATGCGATGATGCTGACATGCTAAGTGTAAAGTGCGCCAACAAAGTGCCACTTTGCGCCCTTGAGCCCGAGTCCGAGTCCGAGTCGCTAAGCCCCTTTGGGGCTTAGCTCTTACGGAAATAATTCTAAGAGCATGACAAAAAGCATAAATTCTTTCATGAGAAGTTAATCTTTTTTCTTATAGGAAAATACATCCATACGGCACCCATGTGCCCTACCATACCCCATGTGCATACCTCAACTAATACAAATTATTATATTGAGATACCCACTTGGTGGTGTAGCCAATAAGGGACTATCTTTACTAGTCCAAATGAAATAATACCAACAATTCCCCATATATCTCAATATATATGGGTTGAGCATTTTCCACAGTGACTGTCCATCATGTATTAGGATAGATGTCGCTTCAACTTGAATTTTCTCGCATGGGTCGAATAGCAGTATGATACAAGAATGGACGAAGCATTAAATTCTGTACCATAGTTGCAACTTTTTTCCACTCACAAAATGACATCAGTTGTGCTTTCGATTGTACATTGAAGACATTGTGCACGCCTAGTTTTATTGCATGTATTTTGGTTGTCTACAAGTTTTCCCTCAAGAGACGGCCCGTATCTCTTTCCATACACTATATGTAACACCCCATTCGGCTTAAGCGGACTGCCGATTCAAACGGCAAAAGTGCAATGTCCCGACCCGCTTTACTTCGGCGAGAATACTCATTTGAGGCAAAGGATATCTAGACTTGTCCCTACAGGAATTCGGCTTAGGCTTTCAGAGGCTCGCTCGGAGTATCGCTCAATCGAGGCGAATCATCGCTAAGGTGGGTGGCTACGGTAAACTTGTCTTTGCTTAGCCAGCACACTTAAAATATGGAACAATACATGCTAGTCGCTAGGTGAATCACCCCCTGCATGCTAATAAGAATACAATGCATCTAGCTAAGGGAATAATCCCAACTTGTATTGCTTGTGTTAGAACTTGGAAATAAAATATTGCTTATATTCAGACCCTCGTATGCTACCTTTGCCTTGTGCAACTGGACCATGCTATGCCTCGATAGAACGATACGTATATGCTCTTCTTAGTATATTGTTCACATGTTTACACTACACGACTCTAGATCATGTCGCTCGAAAAGTCTCCTAACGGTTTCATTACTCGGCTTACCTTCGGGCCCGAGCTAATATGAATGTTTATGTTTATACCAATGCTTGCTTGCTTGCGTATATATTGCCTAGATTCAGTGCTTGTCATATAATTGTATGCCAATATCTAGTGAATGTTATCTTGCCTTGTTTTCATCCAAACCACCGAAAGACTATCTAATAGTCATTTCGTGAAAGTATGATCATTGAAAGTATTCAGGACCGTTAGGTCTCCAAGGCAATCCCCGAACCAGGGGAACGCATTATGTTAAGTTACATCTGAATAATGAATCATGGATTGTCATGTCAACTTGTGTAAAATTGTAACAAATGAACCACTAAGTCAGGAACGGCCTGGGATGGCTTGTAGAGAGGATCATGACCCGATCCTACAACTATTGCCGTTTACTCAGAATAATGAAAGAACAATAAAAGAACTCATTCATTCAGTCGCGGACTCTTGTGCACAAGCTTGATTTTCTCGGATGGGGCGCCGGGGCACCGGGACCGATCCGGCCTAGGGGGAGATCCGGTAGTTGCGCTAGTTTGTTCCTAGCACGGATAAGTTCAGACGGGTTGCCGGGGCATCGGGACCACCGTCTTATTACGACTCTGTCCATAATGGCTACGCCAGCGACTCCTGTGCATACACATAATCATACTCGCTTAGCAGCAATCCGCGTGCGAGATATTGCATTGCATCTATGAATCTGAATTGAAGTATCCTGATAAAAGATCAATGAATCTGTGAATCATTCCTGAATCTGAGTAACAAGTATACCTGTGTTCTATAGTTTAAAAGAAGAACTCGTGCACCTGTTTTAGAACCCGCTCATAGCACACTTGTGTTGCATATGATATTGCCCTGAATGTCTATAAATGCGTGTGCTTGAATTTAACTTAGTTTGCCTTGGACAGGGAAGGACAAATGGTAAGTTGGTAAGTCTTGCCGTATTTCCTCTTATGTCGCACGGCGTACTACCACACGAGTTAGGCTATTCAATCTTTGCCATGAAACTAATCTTAAGGCAACTAGAAAGACAACATAATAGTTGATGCACGAAACCTATATTACGTATTTTGATTTATTAAGCGGGTGAGTAGCCTCCCCACCAGTGCATTCGTGTACTGATAATCTACCAGGTTGTTTGTAGGGTGCGGGAGAACCTCGTTCGGTGCAGATGCCTCCCTCGTGCGTGCTAAGACGTGGAGTTCACTCTAGAGCCTTGGAGCATTACAATCCAGAACTGAAGCACATATATAAGACATAATATTGAAACACCGCATGTACAATCATTCCACAAATGTAGCCACTTGGCACGCTTTTACTGTTTCAGAGAGAGAGACTTGAGCGACTTGTAATTTTGACTATACACCGCCTGTAACACTTGTTTATATCAATAAAGAGTTTATTTTACTTCAACTTGTATTATTCATTACTTCTGCTATTGTTGACTCAGTAAACTAATTACCAAATCGCCTATGCGTTTATAAATTCTGCTGCACTCGGACAATCTGTGCGACTATGTGGCTTAGACCTCTTACCGCCAGCCAATGAACCACGGCCTTGAACGGGCACGGCTCTTGCTCGTGCGACATCACGCCCAAATAGGCTAAAGCAATCATCCCACGGGAGGGCTGGTATGGTGATTCTCGCATAGTGGGGACAGCCAATTAGCCTGCGAGAGATCGGGGCATGACAGATTGGTATCAGAGCTTGGCTATACGCCTTTGGACTTTATTTTAATTTTCTCAGTTTCAAAACCTCGTTCGTGGGTTATGTGCATACTTTATCTCAATGTCTCAAACAGAATGTTCCAAAAATGAGTCTAAATACTTTTAAAAATGTGCATTTGAATGATATGATTGCTTGTACAAATTGTGATGCGATTGGCTTTTGTGTCAACCTGTGCTAGACTTTGGATCTAGAATCATGCTAGAATCATGACTTATGTACAATCCAAAATGCCTATACATGTTTGCCCAAACCAGTTAGTACAGAAATCGAATATTTTCCCGAACGGTTAGCTTTGCACATAGCCTTTCGGCTAGGTTGTGCTAAGTATCGCGCGCCAAGACCCTTTGGTGCAAGCTAAGTTGCAATGATAATGAATATCGTTCAGGAATAAGGCAAGTCAGACTTAGAATACCAATTGATAGTGTCACGACCCATACCCGATGTAAAGGTACAAGTCGGGAACAACGCCCAGCCTATGCCACAGAATCGGTGATAGAACGCTGTCTAGGTAATCTATCTAATAATATAATGAACCACCAACAATAACAATATACTCAATCACAGATCTAAGATGGAATGAGCATGAATCAGATAAAGAATAGAATAATCACATACAACTCATGAGTCTAAAATAATAATATCAATAAGTCTAACAGAAATACTAACAAAGTAAGCTGGAGACAAATCCCCGTACAAGAATACTAAGAAGCTACTAATCCTGGGTCATCTGTCTCAATTGGGATAAGTCTCTTTCGAGCCAGGGTCTCTGACTCTAAACCCACAATATCCCGAGGTCTATAATATATAGGGTACCAGTCCTCAGTGTCATCTGAGAAAAATATATCCAGTTAGGAAAGGAGTAGAGTACATCTCTAATAGTAGTTCTAATCAATAATAAAAACTATGTAACAGTAAATAGATGTGAATAAACAAGATGCAACAATAGATATAAGAGATATACAATAAGAAAATAATGGAATAAACACAATAACGAACAATATGTCAATGAACATGAATACTAATGTCCAAGTGTATGAGTACTAGCTTAATATGTGATCAGTTTGGGAACTTGCATAAGAGTATAATGGCCTAGTTGATCATACGTACGATATATGATCAACACTCACAAGGAGCAAGATATGCACAAGGAGGGTATGATCACATATCTACACTAAAATACTCTCCATCCCGACTGGTATAATAGATCCAATCATGGTATGCTATGTCACGGGATTCTCTAGGAAGGTAGTAAATCTTTTCGAGAATCAGTATCTGTACATGCACAAGATAATCAATGAAACAAGACTTGTATAATATATACTATATACAAGGAATAACATCTCATGACGAGATCCGAATATACCAATCTGTGTAACCATCGTGTCAAGAAACATGGATATCTACACTAGATACAATGAACATAAAGGATATCATAAATAAAAAAACTATCAGAGAATGTACTCGCCTGAAGTCCAATGAATAGTCTCACAGATGTCTGACATAGTGCCTCGAAGACCTAGATATGGAATATAACATCAATACAAGGTTTCAGAAAGAAATAAGTTAAACTAGTCAATTTCTAGGTTAAAAGTCAAACTAGGTCAACTCTAAGTCAACTATGGTCAACTATGGTCAAACTATGGTCAACTATCTATTACTTGGTTGCAAAAGTCTAACACAAATATATTGGGTTCAAATACTAAAGTCTAGGTCATAAACTATATATTAGGGTACTAGGATACCGTATCTCTGGATACGTAAAACAATAGGTAAAGCATCACATATATGTCAAACAATATTAATTATATATAATCCTAATTACAAGCATTAAATAGATGCCTTGGTTTTGAACCAACTTGGTATCACCATACTAACCCATAATATTGATACCCAAACCCAATACCTTGGATATCCCCAATTACCTTGGTACTTACCTTGTTATCTCAAGGTAATACCCAATACTTTACTTATGCTAACTACCCTTAAATATAATATATGCTACACTAATTATTATACATATAGTATACTATAATGCAAATAGCAATTTGGAATATATTTACATATATATCAATTACCATATATATATATATATATATATATATATATATATATATATATATATATATATATATATATATAATATTAAGAAAACTGTCAAACTGTCACTAAAGTCCCTGCCTGTTGTCACTGAAATGATTGATACTGCTGATACTCTGTTGTTTTAGTGACATATTCCTGCTACTGTCGCCAAAGCCGTCGCTATAGTCTCTGATATGGCTGCTGATACTCTGTTGTTTTAGTGACAGATTCCTGCTGTTGTCGCTATTGACCTTTGCTGTTGTCGCTGTTTCTCTTGCTACTGCTGTTGTGCGTTACTGCTGCTGCGACACTTCCTGCTGTCGCTATAGCGGCTGCTGCTGCTGTTATTGCTGCTGCTGCTGCATTCAACGACACCTGCTGCTGTCGCTATAGCTCCTGCTCTCCTCTATCTCTAATATATATATATATATATATATATATATATATATATATATATATATATATATATATATATATATATATATATATATATATATATACTAAATATATGCATATAAATACAACTAATAATACACACACACACACACACACACACACACATATATATGTACATAATATCTACATAGTAATATACACCTATATACATAGTAACATATTTATAACAACATACATACGTATACGTACATATAAACATATACACAATATAAAGCATACATTATATAATTATAAATATAATCACAATAAATATCTATTTAACATATACATATCTATATATATACTACAATATATAAATATGCTTACATGTTGAAGAATAGCTACATAACAATAAATACACTCTAAGACACAATATTACATACATATATATACACAACAATATATATATATATATATATATATATATATATATATATATATATATATATATATATATATATATATATATATAAATATAATTATACCTCACCATGAATAAGAACACAAGAGAAAATAGATCTACAATTAAATTGCACAATACATGGAACGTATCACCCCATATCCCACTAGATCTAGGATACGCATGCGACACGAGTCCACCACACATCCGAACGTACCCCGAAGAACACGAACAAGTTATATATATCATTTATAAATAATACGAAGAGTCAAACATAAATTTACGTGTCCGTGTCAAAATATGACATGCTCAAAGTCTCGTGTCAGTGGGAAAATCTCAAAATCAACACGTATCACCAAATTATTAGGATACGACCGACATGTACCCAATTATGGATATGACACTAGCCCCAAACACACAAGCATATGTCAAATTGATCTATAGGACCAATTGACACACACAACAAATGTCAATCTTGAAAATCTTCCAAAATTGACGCAAAAAGTAATATAACTTTCTCAATAGGCCTCCTATGAACACAAAATCAAATCCTATGGGTAGCCTATACATATGGGTTAATTTCTCATGGTTAAATATCATATTTAGAATATAAATTAAGGGGGAAAATTAAATTATGCCTATTACGAGATAGATTTCCAATAAAACCTCCAAATATGATAAAATTAGCCTCCAACTTGTAGATCCTTGCTCCTCTAGCCTCCAATGGTGATTTGGAAAGGAATTGGGATAAATTTTGGTAGGAAAATGAAGTAAAAATGAACGAATTTAGTTAAGAGAAATTCTAGATCTAGTTTTCAAATGAAAAGAGGAAAGAGAAACCAATTTCCCCCCTCTTTAATAGGCCGGCCCCCTTTTCCCTTCCTCAAGCTACTATGTAATATCCATTATACCCCTTGGGGCCTCTCATGAAGAAATAATTAAGGAGAAAAGCTTCTAGTATAATGGTTTTAATTAATTTTAATCCATCTCCTAATCAATGGGCTTTCTAATTGGGCTCAAATCTAACAATTAATACATGTTGGTCCATGAGTCTAAACTAAACTAGTTAGGTCCACTAACACAAGTCCAAAATAAATAAATAACATCTAACAAAAATTAAATAATATAATAAATAATTATTTATCATGCACAATATTTAATTAATTATAAAATTACTAAAATATCCTTTTCTAGAAAATATGGTAGTGACAGATAGAAATACTCTCGGATTTATCGCTTAGGCGAATAAGGAGAATCGTGTTTGGATTTTGAGAAATAGCTCGGACGGCATTTTGTATTCGTAGATACAAATCGATTGGGATTTGATAGGATGACTCAATTCTGAGTGGTGTATGGATTATTTGGAAATGTCCTAACGAATTCATAGGTCTCGTACGATAATTGGATTGAATAATTTCAAAATGTCTTGAATAATGATAAGGCCTATATCGAATTAGGATTCTTGGAAATGGAAATTGATATCATGGTTAAGAAAATGTTAGAGGATTATGCGAACGATTTTGGATTGAAACAAACGAACTGAACTTGAATATAATATCGCTCGAATAAAAATTTGCCCGAAATAAATATTGTGTTTCGATGAAAGAGATGAACGATAATGGATTTTTCTTGGAGTTTGAAAGAACGGTCTTGAAATCAAGTTGGGAAAGAAAATATTCAAAATCAGTCCCAACGAGAACAGTTATCCTGCGGGAGTGTCGGCGTGGTGATTTCACGTACGGCAGGGATGATCGAACTCACGGAAATATGTTCGATGATTATTCGAAACGAACTCGATGAATGGAACGTATCAAAAGATGAAATATATTTGGGCTTGAATATTTGAAATTAGTTTCTTGAGAAATGATATAAGTAGATTATGGAATTATCGAACAGTAACATTAAAGTTGGATAATTTTGCTAGACGAATGGTGATCACTGCATGAACGAACTTTACTTGGATAGAATTAAAGGTAAAAATATAAGGTATCTCGATCGTACCGAAGATAACCATAAAGTTCAAACGAACTTGTCTTATGCGAGCGTAACTCTATGTTGTACATGCGTCATGTCCGAATTAGGACGATTGTCCAGTGGGAGCATTGGCGTGATGATCTCACGTCCAACGAGGGTGATCAAACTTGCGGGAGACCGAGGCGTGACAACCAAAGGATCATCTTGACTTTTGGTTCGACACGAAAGACAAAATTGGAATGCAAGTGATCGAAAATATTTTAATGGATAAGTTAGCCTAGAACCTGGAATAAATCATGCTTGATGGTTTCGTGAACGGATACATGAATCAGGTTGAACAAATTAGAGTTAAACTAAGGGCATAGAATCGAATCTTGGCTTGGTGGACTAGACTTGGAATGGATATGGATTATATTAAACATACTTGAAAAGATAGACTATGAAATCACTAGTCTCGTCCTGCATCTTGAATATTATGAATTTTACTGAATGGACTTGAACTCCCGTGCAAATGAACGTGTTATTGAGAGTAGAAAAAATTTGTGCTTGATGTTTAGAAATCTGAGTGAAACAAACTTAGGTAGAATACCCCATACAAATGAATAATAGTTTGACCATAGGAATTGGGGCGAGCATCGTACTACAAAATTGCACGATAAATCGTAACGTGCGTGAACTTGTACCTATGACCTTGTGAGCTGACCTACCAATTAGGCAGACGACCCTGTGCCGAGTGAATGAACCTGTGCTACCGACTTTACCATATTGCAAGAACAAGCTATAGAACTGGGGCAACAAGACTTAGGGTTAGACTTGGAAACGGTAACGTGTGCTGTGTTTGACCCGAACGGATTATACTAGTCGATAAACCGAATAGATCATGCTTAACGGTAGTGCAAATACATGAGATCAAGTTGGAATGGAAAGTATATGGGATTTGATTGACCCTGTCGGAAGTATCCTTGTGAATCATAAAAACGAAAACCCTTGAGATTTTCGTAAGTAGCTTGTCCGATTTCACTATCTTTAAGTTTGGTTGAATGCATATATTTGAGGGACGCCTTGAGCGTGTGCACGATCCAAGACTTAAGAGATGTGAAACTCGATTACAAAGACTTCGCTATCGCTAAGTTGGTTGAAATGCATGTGTTTGAAGGACGCTTCAAATTCGTGCACGATCCAGACTCGCGATATGCCGATCTCAAATGCAAGTACAAGTGAATATCCACCCAAACAAGTATAACGACTTGTATAAGTTTGCCTCAGTCTTAGATCGTTAATCAAGATAGATTAAAATGTACTCCGTGTTAAGCAATATGTCCTGCACTAAGGCGCCAATGAGACTGACTCAACATACACGCGATACGGCGTAAGGATCGAGTAGAAGATTGTGTTCAAATTGGATTTAGTGGTACTGACTGCCACACTTTGGATAGATTCTATAGTGCGATAGTACGGCCTGCCCTCAGTAAGTCTCGAGGATGAGACTTTTTTGAGTGGTGTATGATGTAACACCCCATTTCGCTCAAGCGGACTACCGATTCAAACAACAAAAGTGCAATATCCTGACCCACTTTGCTTCGGCAAGAATACTCGTTTGAGGCAAAGGATATCCAGACTTGTCCCTACATAAATTCGACTTAGGCTTTTAGAGGCTCGCTCGGAGTATCGCTCAATCGAGGCAAATCATCGCTAAGGTGGGTGGCTATGGTGAACTTGTCTTTGCTTAGCCAGTACACTTAAAATATGGAATGATACATGCTAGTCGCTAGGTGAATCAACCCCTGCATGCTAATAAGAATACAACGCACCTAGCTAAGGGAATAATCCCAACTTGTATTGCTTGTGTTAGAACATGAAAATGAAACATTGCTTATATTCAGACCCTCGCATGCTACCTTAGGCCTTGTGCAACTGGACCCTGCTATGCCTCGATAGAACGATACATATATGTCTTCTTAGTGCACTGTTCACCTGTTTATATTGCACGACTCTAGATCATGTCGCTCGAAAAGTCTCCTTACGGTTTCACTACTCGGCTTACCTTTGGGCCCGAGCTAATGTGAATGCTTATTTTTATACTAATGCATGCTTGCCTGCATATATCTTGCCTCGATTCAGTGCTTGTCATATAATTGTATGCCAATATCTAGTGAATATTATCTTGCCTTGTTTTCATCCAAACCACCGGAAGACTATCTAATAGTCGTTCCGTGAAAGTATGATCATTGAAAGTATTCGGGATCATTAGGTCGCCAAGGCAATCCCCGAACCAGGGGAACGTATCATGTCAAGTTATATCTGAACAATGATTCATGGATTATCATGTCAACTTGTGTAAAATTATAACAAATGAACCACTGAGTCAGGAACGGCCTGAGATAGCTTGTAGTGAGGATCATGACCTGTACCTACAACCATTGTCGTTTACTCAGAATAATAAAAGAACAACAAAAGAACTTATTCATTCAGTCGCGGACGCTTGTGCACAAGATTGATTTTCTCGGACGGGGCGTCGGAGCACCGGGACTGATCCGGCCTAGGGGGAGATCCGGTAGTCGCGCTAGTTGTTTTCTAGCATGGATAAGTTCGGACGGGTTGCCGGGGGCATCGGGACCACCGTCTTATTGCGACTATGTCCATAATAGCTACGCCAGTGACTCTTGTGCATATACATAATCATACTCGCTTAGCGACAATCCGCGTGCGAGTTATTGCATTGCATCTATGAATCTGAATCCAAGTATCCTGATAAAAGATCAATGAATCTGTGAATCATTCCTAAATCTGAGTAATAAGTATACTTGTGTTATATAGTTTAAAAGAAGAACTTGTGCACCTGTTTTTGAACCCGCTCGTAGCACACTTGTGTTGCATATGCTATTCTCCTGAATGTTTATAAATGCGTGTGCTTGAATTTAACTTAGTTTGCCTTGGACAGGGAAGGACAAATGGTAAATTGGTAAGTCTCACCGTATTTTCTCTTATATCGTACGACACACTGCCACACGAGTTAGGCTATTCAATCTTTGCCATAAAACTGATCTTAAGACAACTAGAAAGAAAATATAATATTTGGTGCACGGAACCTATATTACGTATTTGGATTTATCGAGCGGACGAGTAGCCTCCCCACCAGTGCATTCGTGTACTGATAATCCACCAGGTTGTTTGCAGGGTGCGGGAGAACCTCGTTCGGTACAGATGTCTCCCTCGTGCGTGCTAAGGCGTAGAGTTTACTCTGGAGCCTTGGAGCATTGCGATCAAGAACTGAAGCACATATATAAGACATAATGTTGGAACATCGCCTGTACAATTATTCCACAAATGTAGCCACTTGGCATGCTTTTACTGTTTCAGAGAGAGAGACTTGAGCGACTTATAATTTTGTCTATACGCCACCTGTAACACTTGTTTATATCAATAAATAGTTTATTTTACTTCAACTTATGTTATTCATTGCTTCTGCTATTGTCGACTCAGTGAACTAGTTACCAAATAGCCTATGTGTTTATAAATTCTGCTACACTCGGACAACCTGTACGACTCTGTGGCTTAGACCTCTTACCGCCTGCCAATGAACCACAGCCTTGCACGGGCGCTGATCTCGCTCGTGCAGCATCACGTCTAGATGGACCGAAGCGATCGTCCCGCGGGAGCGCTGGTGCGATGATTCTCGCCTAGCGGGGACGACCGATTAGCCTGTAGGAGATTGGGGCATGACACTATATATGAGTTCTTCTAAAAATTCCTTGACATAAAGACTTGAGCTTCCTTGTGGTGCTACATCTCTATGACCTGGCCTAAAGTCGAGGTTGACTCCCACATGTTGTGTCATCCATTGTAGTATGAGGTATCAGCCTCTTTGTAGTGCTAAACTATCCAACATGAAGCCTTGCACTTTCTTACGATGTTATGCCGCTGTGACATGGCTTTCTGCCGAGGATTTACATCTTTTACCATTGTCGTATCACACCAATGTAACTTGAGGTCATCGACCTCTTTGTAGTGATGTCTACCACTCTTAATTCTACAATATTAGGTTACCTACCTATGTGCGATGCTATGCTGCTATGACCTGACTTAATACCGATGATTTACATCTTTTACCTTTGTGGTGTTACGCCACTGTAGCATGGGATACAAGTTCCTTGTAATGCTGAAGCTACGTGCTTCCTGTAATACACACCGGATATTCACTCTGTCCAAGAACTCATTAAGGCGTCAAAGCCATCCTTTCGCATAAAATATTCTATTTCAAGGACAAATAGTAGACCATAATGGTTCTGGGTACATATCCTATAATGTTCCTGAGGACTACTCATTGTTCCTGATATTCTTCCAGTCAATGGTCATCCCTTGAACCAATAGTTAGATGCCTAGTAGATTTTTTTGAACTAAAAGCATAAAACTAAATGGTAGGATTGCAAAGACACAATATCAGAGGTCCTCCCAGCCCATATATGTTGTGTCCTTGACTATATGTGGTGTTATGACCTGTGACATGACCCAAAGTCGAGGTTTACTCCCTTTTATGGTGTCAAGCCACTATAACATGGAGTACTACACTCCTTTATAGTTCTTGAGATCAGCTTGAGCTGGAGGCCTTATATGAACGGATCTGCCAGACCCTCCTGGCTCCGATCATCAAATATTGTAATGATCCACGCTAGCTGCGCTCATTCAGTGTCTTGTACTGGCCTTTGAAGCCTATCATGAACGGATCCGCCAGATTTATCTGACTCCAACAATTAAAGCACTGTAATGATCCACGCAATATGCGTTCATTCAGTGTCATGTGTTCTATCCACATATTTCTTTTCAAACCATTGAAGAGATGAATAGATGCCACTACTGCAGCTTCCTGGTTTTCACAGTATGTCGGTATCACCCAAATCTGTGTACTAGCCATAGGAAGTTCATCTAAGAGCTTCTAGAGCCGTTTTGCTTTACTTGCTGCAGCTTAATAGTGCAAAAAAAACCAGGATTTAGCTTGAATCATTCACCTAATGATGCTCGAGTACACCAACTGTCTGACACTTTTCCTTGGATTTAGCTTCATATCCATGTCACATCTGAGGAGTATCGTCCCTGACACCCAAAGCGTGTGATCAATAATTTATGCTTAGAGCTTGTGACTTAGCAAGTCCACCTGTCATCTGGATTATCTTATATCCTTAGGATGACATCCGCAATCCCATATCCTAAGTTTGGACAAAAAGGACATCTTTGTTCTAGTTACACTTCTATGTCCATAATTGGGACTAGTAAGTCGTCCATATAGATACAAACGATGACTCCTCCATTATCAGCGAACTTTGTGTACACATACTTGTCTGACTCGTTGATCCTGCAATAACTTTGACTTGATAACTTGTCAAACTCCTGCTGCCACATCCTGAACATTACTTCAGGCCATATCGAGATATCACCAACTCGTAGACTATCTTCCAACCTGAATGACAATAATTCTGACTATTGTCCGTGAATCTCTCATGTCAGTCTTCTTCTAAGACTTGTTGTCTTTTCATCATCTGATAAATAACTAGCTTATAAATAGCAGCTACGACAATCATCATCCTAATTTATGGCACCTTCATCGAGGTGCCAAAGAACTCAATCCCCTATTGTCTAAAAAAAACCCCTAGAAAGATAGCCTATTCTTGAACTCAACTGTTCTGTCTGCTTTCATCTTTATCGACTTGAAGATTTGATAAGCATCTGATTGGTTTAGCTTATTCAGGAAGATTGACCAACACCCAAGTGTGGTTGGAGTTTATTGAGTCATACTTATTATTTATAGCCTCCCTCCAGAAAATAACATCTCTGGTCTTCATCGCCTTATCATAAGTAAGCGGATCTGTTGTCACGCCCTGGTCCCGTAAGGGCCGATCGTCCTCGCTTGGTCCCTACAGAATCGATCGTCCTCGCTTGGGCGCGATACCGTGGAAGCCTAAGTTGCCCTTGCACCAGGCATAGTACCTGCACAAGACACAAGTTAGAAAAAAAATATATATATATAGGAACAAAATTCAAAATGCACAGAACAAAAGTTGAACACATTTGATAGGAACACAAAATACTTTCTTTATTGAATACTTGAATATTGGATTACAAAGTACTTGCTTGGCTGATTTTAAAATATGCCATAGATGGCTATATCCCTTTTTACAAACTCAAAACTAGCCATGATGCCCACATATTATATCCTTTTAGTAGGACCAAAATAAAATACCTAGCAGAAGAAGAGCTTGCATACTAGAGAGAAAAGCTAAGGAAGCAGCATGATTACGGTTCCGCTAGATGGATGCGCTAACACTGGTTCAATATGCTTGCCAAGATCTCGCTACCAGAACCTGGAGATTTGCCCACAAACGTGGGTCAGTACTACAACATGTACTGGTGAGCGACCGGGGCAAAACTCACCTAAAAATCCACATTAAGTAAATATGTGAAGCTATCATTTTAGGTGATCTTTCTAGTTGTCTAGTTCCTTTTTAACAATTCATGCAAAAAAATATAAACGATAAATTAAACTATGCCTATGATAATTCTTACCCACGTCCGAACGGTTATCCCTGCAGGTATGAATAAACTTATGAATCAATCTTGGCATCAGGTGTTAGGTATGCAAGAAGGTAAACCTAGCATGTGCCCTAACTACATGATGGTCCCCTCTACGGGATTAGCAGTTGGAACGTACAAGCCTATCTCACTAATACACCTATACCCTCCCGTAAGTAAGAACTTTAAGCCTCAGGGTACCTAGATCTCTCCCAGGCTGAATGATCCCCAGTACCCTAGGAACCGCTCGAGAGATAAACCTTATGCATAATTTATCCTGACCAAATACATGAATACAAGTTCCTATCAGATAATATGCTATCATGCAACTGATGAAAAATAAACAAGCAAGTCTATCTCCTTTTCTTATTTTCTAGATCAAGTCAAGAGGTTTCCAGCAGTATTACTCAATATGCAGCATACGAGGGGCAGATAAGCGTTCATGATATAACAAGTAAGGTAGCAGTTTTATACTTGAAGCATGCAATAATGTTTATTTTTAGCTTATATTGTTAGTGAGACAACATTTATAAGTGAACTAGAGATTCTTTATTAAGACTTGCAGACTAAAGGATTCATTGAAGAGCCTAAACCATTCACCGATTGAATCGAACGAGAGAATAGGGAAGCCTTATGCAACGATCACTCCTTGGTTATGCATCCTGAAATTGCAACAATACTTGGTTAGCATTCTTTGATCTCTTTCTCTTATGATTCAAAATGAATACATAAGCAATAAAAGTGAATCATGAAAACCAAGTCATCAAAAGCAAGACAAAACATAAAGCAACACAAAATCAAGCAGCAAAACAACTAACAAAAACTCTTGGACTCATTTCAATAGAAGTCGTTCCATCAATTTGAAGGGTTCATTGTATTTCGTCCGTGTTGATTTGGTGGTAAGATTTCCCCGAGACTCGATTCTCAACCGAGTTAAACTAACAACTATTCCATAAGTAACTCGCTAGGAGTAGGGCATTACATCTGCTTCCACATGATAGATGACAAAATCTTGTCCAAAGTCCTTCACTCTCCTCACTCGCTTAGACACCAGCTCCGCGAATTCTGGTTCGATCGTTGTCGTTGGGATGACAAAATTTTCTTGGACTACATCTTCGTTGGAAGCTTCAGCCTCCTGTGCACCCATACTATTTTTCGGAATATCCGTGATAACAATATTCTTGTGCCTTGCAAATTTATCTTCGAATAGTTTTGCGTTACGAGATTCAATGATATGATTATATTCGATATCAAGAAATCTTTGAGCATCACTTTTCTCAGCATCTCCCTGAAAGATTGTCTTCGTAGTCCTCAATTTTAGCGTCTTTTAATTTTGGAAGCTAAATAGATGCCAGACACCCCCACACTCGAATAGCGTTCAAGTTGGGTCTGACTCTGAACCAAAGTTCCTGAGGAGTGATATTGAAAGTTGCGTATGAACGTAGGCGTCTGCACAACTTCTCCCTAAAAGTAGTTTGGAAGACCCACAGTCAACAACATTGAGTTCATCATTTCTGTCAATGTCTTGTTCTTTCTTTCAGCTACTACATTAGATTGAGGAGAATACGGAGCAGTTGTCTCATTGAAAATTCTATGTTCTTTGTAGAACGATACGAATTCAATAGACCTATACTCTCCGCCTTGATCACTTATGAGTCTCTTAAGTTATTGTCCCATTTGACGTTCAGACTCAACCCTGAACTCCTTGAACTTCTTGAATGCTTCATCTTTTGACTTAAGCAGATAGACAAATGCGTACTTTGAGTAGTCATTGATGAAAGTATTGAAGTGCTTCCTCTTGGCCTTTGTGGAGAACTGATTGAAGTCACAGATATCTGAGTGAACCAACTCCAGAAGATCTGTAATTTGGTTTACCCGTTTGAACAAATTTTTTGCGATCTTTATCTATGCACAGACCTTACACTTCTCCACCTCCTTACCCCCATATTTAAAGATAAACCGTAGACTAGACATCTTGCAGTACAAAGTACATATCCTAGTCTGGGGTCCACAACTCTTACAATGAGACTTTTCTTATAAGCAGAAGTTCGAACATCCATTTGATACTGAACACCTTGTTTCAAAGTATGTCTCCTGCCAAGATATCATCATCTGGCGACTATGGATGTTCATTTTCAAGTCTGCACCAGACTTCCTCATATTAGGTCCTTGGTAATCACTGGTACGTTGATACATGCACTCCTTTGACTGTAACTTCTCAAATTCAGAATCATTGTCCCAATCCCCAGATCATCTACTTGATCCTTGCTTTCCATCAAGACCTTCACCCCTGAAAGGTTCGACCTTGATCAGCATCTCTTTCTAAAGTACATGTGGCTTGATGCACCAGTTTCCATCCACTGGGCAGCAACCACGCCATAAGACTTAACCTGCGCAATCATAGCAACCAAGTTAAGTAATCAAAGGAACCAAGTTTAGTTATACCTTGCTATATTGGTTCGGATTAGTTCTACTGTTAAGTTATAATTTTAGTTATGCATCAAGTTATGTATTATGTTGTGACCTTCATGTGCATAGGCCACCATACGCCAATCCATGGGCATAAGCCACCATGCGCCAATCTATGCGCATAAGCCACCATGTGCCAATCCATGCGCATAAGCCTCCATACGCGTCCTGCATTCACAAAGACCATCATGCACATTGAGATACTATGCGTCTAGCTCTTCCATGCGCTAAGATGTCAAGACCTCCAATTTTCCATGAGCCAAGTCTTGCTATACACCAAGGTCTACCATGTGCCAAGGTTTGCCCCTTGTGCGTATACTCTACAATCCTTGGTCGTCTTATAATCTTTCTTCTAACTGGAATATGCATCCTTCAGACGCTATCTCCTCCATCCTCAGGAATTATAGGTTCCGACAACTTACTTTCAATATTTGACAAAGGACTCCTTCCCTCATCCAAATGTTTGAAGTAAATTCTGTCAATCTTCTCAAGTTTGTAAAAACTTGTGTCCAGAAGACTTGATCCAAAGTTGTCCATATTTCTTCGGATCTTGCTTTGAGATTGTTATTCCCGAGGCTTAGCCAAAGATAGAAGAACGCGTGGTCGAGATCAGGGGTTTACACAAAAGTTCCCACTCTGACATTTCTCGATCACTATAAAGAACTATATTAAGATTCTGATTATAATTTGCTCTCAAGATTACAAAGGAATCATAAAAAACAAACATCATATTCCTTTTTGCACTCGCAGTTGTAAACGGACAGAACAGAATTACAACTAGCAGAAGAGAAGAGAAAGAAGAAGAAGAAAATCTGCTTGCTGGGGTGATGAAGATCATCGTTGCTCAAAGCAAGATTCATCCCCACATGATATAATTTCAGGAACCAGCAAGTTCACATTGAACTTCTGGAACGCTCGTTGTCATCTCTTTTTCGGACTCGCACGAACTTCTTGGACTCCAATGGCGGCGGCAACATCAACTCTCTTCGTCTCCTGATTTTTGAAGTAAGTTCTCAAAGAGTCACGAAGATCTCAAAGAGTCACAAAAAGAGTATTTATAGAGAGATGGTGAAAACCCTAGCCGTCCATTAGTTACGGAAAGATAGGAACAAATTAATTACAAATTTCTAAAAGATAGGCACAAATTAATTTCAAATCCCATAAAAAATAGATCTGAATAACTGTCAATATATTTCCATAAAGGTTCAAATATATCTGAAAGCAGCGCCCATGTAAGCAATCTTACATGCGGTCGTTCATGCAGCAGCGCAAACCATAATACATGCGGCAGCCCAAGCAGCAGTCCATGTGGCTGCCCAAGCAGCAGCTCATGCGGTCGCTCATACGGCCATGCATGCGACGACACATATTCGAGGGCATGAATGCATCAAATACGCACAAGCGCTATGCGACGATGCTGACGTTATCGCTACCACATTCTGAAATAGGGATATTTTTGACTTTTTATTTATTTATAAGTATTGTATGAATTTATTTAATTAATTGCATGATATGTGTATTTTTATATATATATATATATTATATAATGTTCTTAATGCATGAGTTAGTAGACTAGACCTAAAAGCCCATTAGATGGACCCCTGACCGAAATATAGGATTGTGGATTTAATTTGTATTATTTCAAGATTTATTTATTTAGGGTTATAATTATTTACCGTGATTTTATTTAATTATTACGCCTTACCGTTGCTTCGATATTTGGAGTGCTATCCTAGCTTTTGCCTTCCAACCAATTTCATACCTTTGTCCTAGACATGCCTGCCTTCTTTTCTGACCTTTGTGTAACTTATAATTATGCTCTCTTGTGCTACATTTTAGTCGCATAATTTTTGTCGCAAACGACTATATTTAATTCGATATAAATTAAACTTTGTACCCTTGTGTGTTCCAATCAAAATTGGTGACACAATCTCGACCCATTTTGAGCAACCCAAATTAGAGTAATATTCTATTCTAAGTCTACTTCATTCATGACACTTGTGTCCCACTTAATTTCAATCCCTTGTACTTCTAATTAATTTTAGAACACCTATTGTATTTAATTTAATAAAATTAAACCATAAACCTAACTTTGTATAATTTTTCAATTGTTGGGCACTTTATGCAAAAGTGCATTAAGGTGTCTACTCCGTTGGACATGACATGTAAATAAACCCATTTCTCCTTCATGTAAATTTTTTTATAATTTTTGGGGTGTGTAATTCAACATCAACCTCCTTGAACCATGTCCCCCAAAACCTTGAACTAATAGAATCATAGCCTTCCATTTTAAATCCATTTGAATCCTAGCCCTTGAAAATATCCATGACAAGGCCCAATCCCAAGAGGGTTTGACCAAGCCTAATTCTAGGTCAACCCAATACTACCTATATATAAATAGTATTCCTTTACTTTTCTTTTCTTTCCTAAAACCTACTCACAGCCGATTTTCTCATCCCCTTCCCTATTCATTTTCACCCGCTGGCCATCTCCCTGTCGACTCTCCCCCGACCAATACCGGAGTCCCGAACCCCCTCGACTGGACGAACCCCACCACCTCACCGTTCTCCTCCACGTTGAGCACTTCCCGCCTCCACACGATAACCCCCACGGTTATCCCGCTGAACGCCGAAAACCGACGCTGAACCGAGCCATCCCGCTGTCCCCGACCGCTGCACTTGTTGACCCCGCTACCATCTCGACGATGACCTCCCTCTACTCTGTCAGAGCCGACGCCAGAGTCGACTGATCCCTGTCGACCCTCTATGCGACTCGCCTGAACGCCTACACGATCTACCCAGCCACCCTTATCGACCGGAACCGACCAGAGAACCACTCGCCAACCCACCTGAACTCGCCAGCCGATGACGGACTGCTGCACAGAGCCGACCTCACGACTGCACAACGCCTGAGACTCGCCGGAGACGCTGCCAACCCGCCGGACTCTTCGACACAGCAGCAACAGGAGCAGCCGAGCACCCCCTTCACGATGACCTTGACACGAACGCCTCGTCCCCCATACACAGGTTCATGCTCCCTCTTGCGTACATGTACACGTACACGCATACGCGTAGTTCTTCATTGTATGCATACGTATTTTAGCTATGTTTAGTATTTAGTATATGATGGTATATGGATATATATATAATTGGTATGTACGTATTAGCATATATATTAGTATATGTTTAAATATATATTGGTATATATATACATATATATATAGTATATTTCTCAATTAGCATATATATACATATGTATATGTATTGTATATGTATTCCCTAGTATATGTTTAATATATATACATATATCTATTATATATGTTATTAATTGTTACACATATATATATATTGAGTATTAATATTATATGCTAGTTAATAATATGTATATTTATATATATGTACTAGGTGACCCGAGTATAATTACGGATACCCCGTAGTTATATTGACCTGTGACTATGTAATATGTTAGCAGACTGCCATATATACGCCGACGTACTGGCAAGATACGTATCATTGACTGTCTGTTATGCACAGCAACTACAGACGTGACACCCCCTAGCGTAGTCTCTGAGTTCATTGTGTTTTGATTGTTAGTGTAATATCTGATGCAATATTGTATTATATGATATGTCTATAGGACTGTTAGATCATTCAGACGATACTTTGGAAACAGGACATTCGTATTGCCAGTTAAGGACCACAAGCGAGTACATTCTCTGACAGTTTCTATTATATTGATTATCTCTATAATTCTAGTTGTAAAGCGTACATGATTTTGACACTGTTGTTTACGAGTTGGCATCATCGAGACCTATCACGAGGAGTCATGATTTGGAATCCATCGTGCTAGCTGGGGAAACGGGAAAATATTAGTAGCTTATCTAATCATATCCAACTCTACATGTATCATAGCTTACCCATACCTCACGTTGGTGCAGCCTGACCATTACATGCCTCATAGCCTGTTACATGTGATTAGCCTGACTATTGCTCACATTATAGCTATCCGGATGGTTAGCCTGACCTTACATGAATCATAGCTAATCATATGTAACAAGCCTGATCAGTCCCAAGCCGATCATATGATATGCTGATGTTTTACACACTTAGTTAGATGATCTTGACATGTATCTCTAGCATATTGATCTAGAATCTCTACATGTTCTAGTTATTATTCTAGTACTCATTTATATTCTAGTTCATTGTTCTAGCATGCACTGTATTTCTATTTATTACTAGATGTACATTGATGATGATATGTTCCAGTATTCCTTTATTTTAGTATTTTATTATTCCAGTATTCCTTTATTTCTAGTATTTCTTATTGCCAGTATTCATATTTGTCTTGTATTTTTTTACACTGTGTTATAGTTTTTGTCAATATATGTGGAACTGCTGTTAGTGCTTGTACTTTGTTCCAATCCTGACTGGATATTTTTTTCAGAGGATCTTGGGAATTTCTTTACCACACACTATGGACTGGGTATAGATGCAGACTACACACCAGAGATCTTAGAGGAGACTATTCCTTTAGAGGAGACATTACTTGCAGCTATTTAGACAGTACTTATCTTATGCACTGAGACTTATTTGAGGTTTATTTTAGTTTATGTTTAGACTTATTCTTAGTTTATGTTAAGACTTGTTGAGACTTATGTTAGACAGCTAGACTGTGGTTTATCTATATTTTGAGACATGGTGTTTGACTATGTCATTCTTCTTATCTTTTATCGTGCCTTTATATTCTTATAGTTGTTGTGATTGAGTTTATATTATGAGATAATGTGAGATGTATATTGTCCTCCTTATGGAGATGGATATCATTGATAGATTGTGAGTTATTTAGTGTTTATTGTGACCTAGACAGCGTTCTACCGCCGATGCTGTGGTGTAGGCTGGACGTACCCACTACTCATGCCCAAATTCCGGGTATGGGTCGTGACAGACGTACTAAGTGCAAAGTGCGTGAACAAAGTGTCACTTTGCCCCCTTGAGCCCGAGTCCTAGTCGCTAAGCCCCTTTAGGGCTTAGCTCCTTCCAAGAAAAAAAGCATAAATGCTTTCATGAGGAGTTAATCATTTTTTTCTTCTAGGAAAATACACCCACATGGCACCCGTGTGCCCCACCACACCCTATGTGCGTACCTCAACTCATACAAAGTATTATTTTGAGATACCTACTTGGTGGTGTAGCCAATGTGGAACTATTTTTACTAGTCCAAATAAAATAACACCAACAATAAAAGTATTCATCTCCAATGACGACATCTAAAAAACTTGATCTATTAGTACAATATTTTTTGGATTGATTAAAAAAGGCCCTTTTTAATATTTGCACATGACCCTTAAAACGTCAAGAATGAACGACCTTGATAGGACTTGACTATTTGCATGCCCTCGTGTCTTGTACAACCGTGATCGTACCTCAGAATATTGATGTAACCGTTGTGCGTAGCTGACCTACATCCGTCCTCGATCTCCAGTATTCTAGTTTTGGGGTATGTCCTTTTTTGCCAAAAAAGATAAAAATTAATGATGGTCATGATTAAAATACTTAAATATATCCAATAGTTTAAAACTCTCTCTCTTTCTCTGCTTAATTAACTTTCTCTCCCTTCTATTTAATTATTCTGCCAATTAATTAGTAGTTACTCCTACTACTCACTGCTTAATTAACTCTCTCTCTCTCTCTCTCTCTCTCTCTCTCTCTCTCTCTCTCTCTCTCTCTCTCTCTCTCTCCATGTTTAATTTATATCAAAAATCCTAATTAATCTTATTTTATTCTAGTATATATGTTCCTTAAATTTATTATCATTTATATGTTTAAATCATTTGGAATGTACTTTATTTTAATATTTTATTTATTATTTTTGGGTTATTTACACTACTACCCCTAAGTTTTTTATTTATAACATGGTGTCTCTCTGGTTTTAAACTAATTATACTGACCACTCCTCCTTTTAGAAAAAAAATTTAAAATAGGGGTAGTTAGTGTTATAACTTTTTATTTTTATCATAAAGTAAGGGTACATGTGAATAAACCAAAAAAGTAGGGATGATCAGTGTAAATAGTTTAAAAGTAGGGTTATCCAGTGTAATAAACATAAAACCTAGGGATAGTTAGTGTAAACTATTTACTATAAATAACCCAACACCTTAATATTTTTGGAGCCAACACCATTGACATCATTGAAATTTTATATAGGAGAAACATATTAGGTAAAATTGCATGAAAGAGGAAAATTTTGGCACACTTCTATATAATGGGAGCTGGCGTCAAGGGTGTTGACTGCAACACGACAATTTCAGTAAGAGTTATGATCAGACAGCTCGGGGAGAAATATTCGTTCAGTACTAGGTCGGGCATCTCTGGGAGCCAATTCATTTGTGAACATGGACATGATTTGAGCAATTTTGTGATATGTGATTTGGAAGACTAAGTTCGTTTGGTCACGGATAACCTATGCACAGGATATTTTGTGTTCCTGTGGACGGTACGCCGAGGCACCGGGGCCGATCTGATCCAGATGGAACAATTTTGATAGCCGTTCATTTCAGGCGTGATGGTGCAGACGGCTCCACGGTTCCAACATTGTAGCCATCCGTCTAGAGGCTATAACTCGTCCTTTATGGCTATGGCAGTAACCTTTTGTTCATATAGACTAAGTTGGCTCGATTGTGGTGTAAACACCCTGATTTTTCAGAATATTTTTATTATTAATTTTCCCAATTATCCGGTATTTTTTGGAAATTGAAACTAAGGAATTTGTGCTTAAGTGATTTTTAATGGATGATAAAATATTATGGAAATAATATTTTATGGTGTAAAATGGAAAACCGGACATGTGATATTTTTTGGTGAATTTATTGGACTCCGGAATTGTTTTAAAAGCCCTAGAAACTAAGTTGCAATTATTGAATTTATGTGTCATCACCCTATTGGGCATGACCATATGGAGAGCCTACCTTGTGTTGACCGTAGTCAACATTTTTCTCTCCTCCTTTACATGAAGAAAATCAAGTCTTCATATTAATCCTAGTCCTCTATTTTAAATTAAAATATCTCCACCCTCCATCCAATGCACCTCTTTCTATAAAACCATCACCCTCACAAATCCCTAACCCTAGCCGTCAGGAGCCTTCCCTCCTCTTCCTCCTCCGCATAATTAATCTCGTCGATTTCTCTTTCTCTCCGCAGGAATTTTCGATTTCATTCCTGAAGGATTTGGTCCCTATATTAATCACGATCTCTTTGAAGAGTTCTTCCTATGGAGTTCTCGAGCGTAGATTGGTGCAGAGAATGAGTACAACAACATCTCAAAGGAGTTGGATGGGGCTGTGAGGGCAGTGCAGATGGCATGCTTCCTCTGCCAGAGGGTTCAGGATGGGCTGCTACAAGACAGCAACAACAACAATAGGGATCATCATCAGCAGATGCAACTCTGATGGGGGGCCGAAGGAAGGATATTGGGTCCTCGACCCTGTAGATGGCGCATTGGGTTTTGTACGGGGGGGGGGGGGGGTCAGTATGCTGTTGCTCTTGCCTTAATAGAGGCGGAGAAGTGGTCCTTGGTGTCCTTGGGTGGCCAAACTATCCAATGAAGAAGCAGTGGCAATTATCACCAAAGCTATTATAGGCTTTTGTCTAAGTGGTCACCTCCAGCTGCTGGCTCTTGGGACAAAGGATGAGTACTCTATACTCAAAGGGGTAGCGGGAAAGCTTGGATGCAATCACTTGTCCACGACCATGGGAAACTTGACCAGCACAGCTCTGAGAGAGAAATCAAAGTGTCAACCATTGATGACCCAGCTATTGCAACATTCTGTGAACCTGTCGAGAAGACCAATTCAAGCCATTCCTTCACAGCTCTAGCAGCGGACACACGAGCCCTCGAGCGGGACGCGAGCAACAGGATCAAACAAGGACGCTGGACACGGAGTTGACGCTCGGACGCGTGAGAATTCAGCATTCACGGAGCCCTGTTCAGGTGCCGTTTTCTCTCACCTCGTTACCCCCGTTTTAGTTTCCGTCAGTTGCTATGCGTAGACTGTATAACCCTCTCGGTGCCCGTGCAACTCGCTCGGTGCATCGCGTCCTGTAGTGATCGTACACCGCGATCCAAAACAGGAAAAACAACGCCCTGTTTCATCTCGGAACTGAGTCCGCCCTGCCAATCGGGATGACTTGGTCGCACGCGGTCTTTACCAAACTGTGCGCGACGTTGAAACGGTCATGTAGGATTTCGCAGAAGTCGATTCGGAGGTGCGTGCACCCCGAAATCAACGCGTATCCGCCGACGACACCCCGTATCCGTCGATTCTGAAACACGCTGTAACTTCGTGTATACACGTCGGATCGAGACGAAACTTGCGCCATCGGATCCGTAGCAATACGCTGGTCCTGTGAGCCAAATTTGGTTCGATTCTGAGAACGTTGACAAAATCACATATCGTGGGCCCTACCGGCTCCACTTGACGGGTGATTTTGTGATCGGCTCATCGGAAACCAATTTTGGAAGTTCTGTTGGGTTCGTATCATCGTTCCTGACTTGTAGACACTGAGTTTGAGTAATTTGGAGACCGTTGACCCTGACACGCTTTTCGGTACATAGTGGGCCCACATATGGAACCCGCTTTGGCCCGAAAATGACCTTTTGCCCCTGTGTCCAAATTGGACGTAAGGACAGGCATTTCCAGCTATTTGACATCTTCTGAGACTGTTGGTGATGTTTATTACAGCTTTTGGAGTAGTACCTACCGGATCCACTGATACAGGGACAGTTGTTGATATTCGGACATCAGGCAAGTGTACCTTGCCAATCTATGCAGCTTAGTTATCTATTTTCCTTGCTTATATATATATTGCTGTGCATGCTCAACCTAGGACCGTGTGACGTACTTAGCGTCCGATTATCAGTCGGTTGCCGACACTGTACGCAGTGTTGGGTACGGTCATCTAGAGATGGACATCCGTGACACTTTATTCTCGTACTTGTCTTATCAAGTACTCTATGACCCAGGACACTGGACACTATTCATGAGACAGGATTTTCCCGAAATATTTGTGGTGATTCTGTATAGGATACAGGACATGGACATTATACTATTAGATACTTTATGACTGGTTGCATTAGCTATGATCGCGCTTGACATGGGCATGAGACGTTGTGGTCATGATATGCGTGGTTACATTGGGTGGGGAGAGACACACAGGCTACAGGCTGTATTTATATATATCTTCTATTATTGAGAGGTCGTAGACTCTCGTAGCAGAGCTAGACCCACTACCGGTTATTACCGCTACCCGGCTCCCCGACACAGAGCTTGTAGTGGCTCAGCCTGAGACTAGTGCTGCTCTCACTTGCATTTACACTTAGATGGTTACATATTTACCCCTTTGTTTCATTTAGTTATATATTGCTGCACTGCTTATCTGTATTTATTGGCATGAGCTTTCTTGTACCTTGCTATGTCCCCTGAGGACCTGGATCCGGATTTTTGTCCCCAGATTTTGCAGACGAGGTTTATCCCGAGGTTTACGGGACCGGAGCAGGAGCTGATCCAGGAGCTGTACCCCTATCCCAGGACGAGGTCTTAGCTGAAGACTTCTCTTGAGTATCCATGTTTATGCTCAGCTTTTATTATTTATTTCAGTCTTTTATATTCTGGTCTGTTGAACCATTGTACTAGAGATTTATCGGGTTGTTCTCCGAAGTACTTTATGAGACTGGATGATGATTTACATTCCTTATTTATTCTGTGGATCATATTTTATATCTTGTGTGGATGAGATTAGTTGTGCCATGATTGTCGTAGACTTGTTTTACAGCTTAAGTATGCCCTGATGGATCCATTATATTGAGTTGGTCCATCGGTGCGTACTGCTGGCCATTGACACGTGTCTGGTCCCACGGTATTTTGGGACTGGGGCGTGACATGGTTTTTGTGGTGGCCCATGCAGGTCTACGACTAAATTTGTTCGGTTTCAACTTAGGGACCGAGCAAGCCTGCAAAATAGGATTAGAGTATAGGATCTCATCCACAACTGACTATGACTTCTCCTCATCCCTCTTCCAATCCATTCCGTTGAATAATTGCATCCTGCTTGATTCATGTGCCTTCTCATTAGTTCCTTGAGTGAAGCTTTCTCCTAGAATATAGAAGTCCCTGTCGGTGGAATGATAAGTAGAGTAACCTTCCTATTAAGAGTACAACTAGGATATTGACACACCCCTAAGTGGAACGCTTAATGAACCCTAGCGTCCCTTACCTATAGAATAATTTACCATAATTCTTGTTATAGTCATGAATGACCTAAGAGTAGTATAGACACTATTAGAGTTAGTTAGAAGATTTACCATAATGTTTGACCCTAGTATTTGACCCCAGTCTTGAGGAACCAATAGAAATCTGAGATCGAATGTTAGGACTGAACCTAATGTGCATAGTGAGATAGTGTTAGAATATAGGTTCTTGTTGTGATATTAGCAGACAGTACCTTAGGAAGCCAAGAGCAATGTACAGAACGTTTTCCTAATCATACCTCAAACATAGCAACTAGCATACCACTTTCCCATAGAAAACCATGATATTATCTAGAGCCCCATATTTTAATTTCCTATGTTGTTCATCTGCGACCTTAACGTTCGCTAATGCGCAACGACTAAAATATGTTCTTCTTTTCTCCGTCTTTCAATTCGTGCCACCTGATACTTCTGATAGTAGGCCAAGTAATTTCCTTCCTTGTTAAGGACCCATAGTCTGCTAGTATTATAGCTGTAGTCTTGAATTTGAAAATTTTGTGCTTGGTAGTTAGAGTTCGATAAGTTGAGTTAATTTGGTAGATTGTGACCCGATGATTATCCCTTAGTGCTAAATCACGTCATTCGTACCCCCCTCTCGATACAAGTTATCTTTCTTTTCCCTTGAGACTAGTAACCTGTCCATTTTCGCTATTTACACATGACCGATGAGCACTATGATTGAGACTTAAGATGACCATTACTTACGTGATACCATAGGAGACCCTAATAAGAGTTTCCGTTTTATTTGCATGTGCAAGGTTATTTTGCGGGATCCTCTTAAGACTGTCACAGTATTAGTTAAATTTTCTTATAAGTTGGGTAGTATGCCTCACAACCTAGTACCACATAGTCCACTTGACCCATCGAGGCGGTGTAACTGAATGGCATTAATTGTATGCTAGCAAAAGATGACAGTGGTTATTCAGACAATAGAATCTAGAGGTCCTTGCCCCTATTTGGTCGACTAGCGACTTAGACAAGGAGGTGTATAATAATGTAGAGATTGTAGAGCCTTTTATTAATGTTGCTCATTTTGTTTTTGTTTTGTGAACTTGAATAATTTGTACCTCCTTTCATCATCATCTAGCGTACTTATATTTCAAATACTACCTTGACTTATGCTGCTATTTTATAGCCTAGTTTTGCAAGCTTATTCTTTATCGAGCTTGTTCATGACATATGTATTATTGGGGAGGCCCACAATAATATATTTCAGAATCAGTGTACTACGGTCTGATCAACCATAGTGCGCTTGATTCGCCCATCGAAATACTACTTCACGTGGATTGAGGTATGTAGTGATTAGTAGACGAATATACTTGCCCTAGACATGTCTGAGCATATCGTATCGGTTACATACCTGTACTAATACGAGCATGCGAACATAGGATTACCAAAATAGGATTTCAATCCACAACCGCCTTGACAATTCCCATTTGAATTCTTAAAACGCCTTGATTCTGATACTTCTAATCTATTACCTCGCCCTTGAACTCTTTATTATTGATCTCCGTCTTCCCTTATCCCGGAAAGACGAAACCTCGTGCTTGGTATAAGTTTGATACACAGAGAGTACTAGATATACCCCATAGGCCGACCACATACTTGAGGATTATCCTTTCGTAATTAAGGACATATCATATGTGATATGATCGGCGTTGAAGTTTCGAGGATTGAATGACATGAGCAAATAAATTAAGGAACATTTTCTTAAAGTATATAGCCTTATGTGATAGATGGGTAAATTCCAAGTTGGGTAGCAGTGCATTGCCAACTCGAGAGAAAATTATTTTAGATTATGATCGAGTAAGATAAGATTGGGAGAGGTTCAAGTCATTTTAATTTGGAGAAATTTAGAAGAATGACTAAGATGATAAGGATTAATAAATTGATATTGAGGGCCCGATATTTATACCTTAAGTACATGAGTTAAATTTTGAACACCGAAAGTAAAATCATCAATTGGAATTTAGAGGAAAAAAAAAATAGAGAATTTCAGACTTGAACATTGGTAGACTGCATTTAAATTATTTTCAACTTGATGATTCGAATTAAGAATTAAAATTTGATGGTTGGACTACCTACCTGAAATATTGAGGATGTGAATGAAATTTAAAAGTTGAAGCATACAAAAAAAAAAAAAAAAATTTATAAGTGAAAATGGAAATAATAATGGCCTCGAATTACTTCTAGCGGAGATTATGGTAGATAGAGATCGTGAGGTAAAAGTTATATGCGTAGGTAAATCTTGAAGATGTTATATGGATTTAATTTAAGATTTTCTGTGGGTAATTTGAAAAAAAAAAGAGAAGAGATAACCATAGGTTGAATTTTGATTGGAGCACTTCCCTAGTCACTGCCTTCCTACAAATTCCATACCCTTGTCCTAGACGTGACCATCATCCAAATTTCTATCCTTGTGCAATGTTTCAATGGTTGGACACTTTTATGCAAAAGAGCATTTAGGTGTCCACATCATTGACAAGACACATGAAGAAACCGATTTTCCGCTCATGTGGATTTTTTCATGATTTCGGAATATGCAATGCGCAACATCGCCCACACCGTTAACCCTAGCCTTGCATTTTGACCAATGCAAAATCTTAGACCAACCTTGACTTCTACCATGCCTTAATTTTAATTTCGAGGACAAAATTTTTATAAGTTGGGTAGAATGTAAACACCCTGATTTTTCAGAATATTTTTATTATTAATTTTCCCAATTATCCGGTATTTTCTGGAAATTGAAACTAAGGAATTTGTGCTTAAGTGATTTTTAATGGATGATAAAATATTATGGAAATAATATTTTATGGTGTAAAATGGAAAACCGGACATGTGGTATTTTTCGGTGAATTTATTGGACTCCGGAATTGTTTTAAAAGCCCTAGAAACTAAGTTGCAATTATTGAATTTATGTGTCATCACCCTATTGGGCATGACCATATGGAGAGCCTACCTTGTGTTGACCGTAGTCAACATTTTTCTCTCCTCATTTACATGAAGAAAATCAAGTCTTCATATTAATCCTAGTCCTCTATTTTAAATTAAAATATCTCCACCCTCCATCCAATGCACCTCTTTCTATAAAACCATCACCCTCACAAATCCCTAACCCTAGCCGTCAGGAGCCTTCCCTCCTCTTCCTCCTCCGCATAATTAATCTCGTCGATTTCTCTTTCTCTCCGCAGGAATTTTCGATTTCATTCCTGAAGGATTTGGTCCCTATATTAATCACGATCTCTTTGAAGAGTTCTTCCTATGGAGTTCTCGAGCGTAGATTGGTGCAGAGAATGAGTACAACAACATCTCAAAGGAGTTGGATGGGGCGGTGAGGGCAGTGCAGATGGCATGCTTCCTCTGCCAGAGGGTTCAGGATGGGCTGCTACAGGACAGCAACAACAACAATAGGGATCATCATCAGCAGATGCAACTCTGATGGGGGGCCGAAGGAAGGATATTGGGTCCTCGACCCTGTAGATGGCGCATTGGGTTTTGTACGGGGGGGGTCAGTATGCTGTTGCTCTTGCCTTAATAGAGGCGGAGAAGTGGTCCTTGGTGTCCTTGGGTGGCCAAACTATCCAATGAAGAAGCAGTGGCAATTATCACCAAAGCTATTATAGGCTTTTGTCTAAGTGGTCACCTCCAGCTGCTGGCTCTTGGGACAAAGGATGAGTACTCTATACTCAAAGGGGTAGCGGGAAAGCTTGGATGCAATCACTTGTCCACGACCATGGGAAACTTGACCAGCACAGCTCTGAGAGAGAAATCAAAGTGTCAACCATTGATGACCCAGCTATTGCAATATTCTGTGAACCTGTCGAGAAGACCAATTCAAGCCATTCCTTCACAGCTCTAGCAGCGGACACACGAGCCCTCGAGCGGGACGCGAGCAACAGGATCAAACAAGGACGCTGGACACGGAGTTGACGCTCGGACGCGTGAGAATTCAGCATTCACGGAGCCCTGTTCAGGTGCCGTTTTCTCTCACCTCGTTACCCCATTTTAGTTTCCGTCAGTTGCTATGCGTAGACTGTATAACCCTCTCGGTGCCCGTGCAACTCGCTCGGTGCATCGCGTCCTGTAGTGATCGTACACCGCGATCCAAAACAGGAAAAACAACGCCCTGTTTCACCTCGGAACTGAGTCCGCCCCGCCAATCGGGACGACTTGGTCGCACGCGGTCTTTACCAAACTGTGCGCGACGTTGATACGGTCGTGTAGGATTTCGCAGAAGTCGATTCGGAGGTGCGTGCACCCCGGAATCAACGCGTATCCGCCGACGACACCCCGTATCCGTCGATTCTGAAACACGCTGTAACTTCGTGTACACACGTCGGATCGAGACGAAACTTGCGCCATCGGATCCGTAGCAATACGCTGGTCCTGTGAGCCAAGTTTGGTTCGATTCTGAGAACGTTGACAAAATCACATATCGTGGGCCCTACCGGCTCCACTTGACGGGTGATTTTGTGATCGGCTCATCGGAAACCAATTTTGGAAGTTCCGTTGGGTTCGTATCATCGTTCCTGACTTGTAGACACTGAGTTTGAGTAATTTGGAGACCGTTGACCCTGACACGCTTTTCGGTACATAGTGGGCCCATATATGGAACCCGCTTTGGCCCGAAAATGACCTTTTGCCCCTGTGTCCAAATTGGACGTAAGGACAGGCATTTCCAGCTATTTGACATCTTCTGAGACTGTTGGTGATGTTTATTACAGCTTTTGGAGTAGTACCTACCGGATCCACTGATACAGGGACAGTTGTTGATTTCGGACATCAGGCAAGTGTATCTTGCCAATCTATGCAGCTTAGTTATCTATTTTCCTTGCTTATATATATATTGCTGTGCATGCTCAACCTAGGACCGTGTGACGTACTTAGCGTCCGATTATCAGTCGGGTGCCGACACTGTACGCAGTGTTGGGTACGGTCATCTAGAGATGGACATCCGTGACACTTTATTCTCGTACTTGTCTTATCAAGTACTCTATGACCCAGGACACTGGACACTATTCATGAGACAGGATTTTCCTGAGATATTCGTGGTGATTCTGTATAGGATACAGGACATGGACATTATACTATTAAATACTTTATGACTGGTTGCATTAGCTATGATCGCGCTTGACATGGGCATGAGACGTTGTGGTCATGATATGCGTGGTTACATTGGGTGGGGAGAGACACACAGGCTACAGGCTGTATTTATATATATCTTCTATTATTGAGAGGTCGTAGACTCTCGTAGCAGAGCTAGACCCACTACCGGTTATTACCGCTACCGGCTCCCCGACACAGAGCTTGTAGTGGCTCAGCCTGAGACTAGTGCTGCTCTCACTTGCATTTACACTTAGATGGTTACATATTTACCCCTTTGTTTCATTTAGTTATATATTGCTGCACTGCTTATCTGTATTTATTGGCATGAGCTTTCTTGTACCTTGCTATGTCCCCTGAGGACCTGGATCCGGATTTTTGTCCCCAGATTTTGCAGACGAGGTTTATCCCGAGGTTTACGGGACCGGAGCAGGAGCTGATCCAGGAGCTGTACCCCTATCCCAGGACGAGGTCTTAGCTGAAGACTTCTCTTGAGCATCCATGTTTATGCTCAGCTTTTATTATTTATTTCAGTCTTTTATATTCTGGTCTGTTGAACCATTGTACTAGAGATTTATCGGGTTGTTCCCCGAAGTACTTTGTGAGACTGGATGATGATTTACATTCCTTATTTATTCTGTGGATCATATTTTATATCTTGTGTGGATGAGATTAGTTGTGCCATGATTGTCGTAGACTTGTTTTACAGCTTAAGTATGCCCTGATGGATCCATTATATTGAGTTGGTCCATCGGTGCGTACTGCTGGCCATTGACACGTGTCTGGTCCCACGGTATTTTGGGACTGGGGCGTGACATGTGGCAATCTGCGTGCGAGTTTATTTGCATTAAAATTAATAACCTGTACATTTGAACACATATGGGTAACTCTAAGAAGAATGTTTAATACTTGTGATAAGAGAGATTGTAGCACGTCACCTTGAACTTAGAGATATGGATGCACTATAGGTTATTTAGTAAGCGTAACGCAATTGAGGCAAGGACTCGTTTGGACCACTAGGATTTGTTTGTGCACTACTTCGTTTCGTATCATATATGATATGCTGCTTAACTTGGTTTTATCTTTGGGCAGGGAAGGACAAATGGTAAGTCGGTAAGTCTCGCCGTGTTACTCTTGTATCGCATGGCGCACTACCACACGAGTTAGGCTTTTGATTTTGCCATAAAACTAATCCTAAGGCAAGTCTAGAAAGATAACTTAATAGATTTGTGCACAGAACTAATATAACTTATTTGGATTTATTGAGCGGGCGAGAAGCCTCTCCACTAGTGTATTCATGTACTGATAATCCACTAGATTGCTTGTAGGGTACGGGAGAACCTCGTTCGGTATAAAAATCCCTTCGTGCGTGATAAGACATAGAGTTTTCTCTGGAGCCTTGGAGCATTGCGTCCGAAACTGAAGCACATATACAAGACATAATGTTGGAACATCGTCTATGTTTTATTCCATAAATTGTAGCCACATGGCAAGCTTTTATCATTTCAGAGAGAGAGTGGCTAGAGCGACTTGTAACCTCGGCCTAGGACCGCTTGTAACACTTGTTCATTATTAATAAAGAGCTTATTTTACTTCTATACTTATGTTATTCAATACTTCCGCTATTTATGACTCTGTGAACTTGTTACTAATCGCCTGTGCGTTACTTATTCTGCTGCACTCGAACTATCTGTGCGACTCTGTGGCTTAGACCTCTTACCACATATTTGGATCATGGCCTTGCACGGGCGCGGCTTACGCTCGTACGTCATCACACTCCAGATAGGAAAGATCGCCCCGCTGGAGTGCTGGCACGATGATTCGTGCCCAGCTGGGACGTCCGATTTTCTACGGGAGATCAGAACATGACATATTGGTATCAAATCATGGATTTACGCCTTTAGACTTCATATCAATTTTCTCAGTTTTGAAAGCTCATTTGTGGGTTATGTGCATACACTCTCTCTCTCTCTCTCTCTCTCTCTCTCTCTCTCTCTCTCTCTCTCTCTCTCTCTCGTTGACCAGATAGGATATTCCATACAATGAGTCTAAATAATTTTAAAAGTACTTGGGAATGATATGATTGCTTGTACAAAATTGTGATACGAAGGCCTTTGTGCCGACCTATGTTAGACTTTATGGGAATAGACTCGTGGTATAATTTATAAGTTATGTGCGAACCCGGATACATATACATGATTACCCAACTGGTTAGTATGCGAAATAGAATATCGTTCGGAAGGTTAGCTATGCACACAGCCTTTCGGCTAAGTTGTGTTGAGTATCGCGCGCTAAGACCCTTTTGGTGCAAGCTAGTTGCAAGCAAGATTTGGATATCGTTCAGATAAGTATAAGTCAGACTTAGAATGTCTACCAATTAAAATATTACCAGATTATCGCTAGGCAAATATAGAGAATCGTGCTTGGATTTTGAAAAATAGCTCGGACAATATTTTGTGTCGGCAGATACAAATCAAATATGGTTTACTTTGATGACTATCAATAAGATATATACGAGACTAAGATTTATTAGGCGATGCTTAGGTATCGTGCATGAATTCTAAGGAACGACTTAGGAAATATTCTTGCGATTGATGCGGACACCGATTGAGGATTTGATTGGGGGACTCGATTCCTGAGTGGTGTATGGTTCATTTTGGAAATGTCCAAACGGATTCATAGGTCTCGTGTGATAGTTAGATTGATCGATTTAAGAATATCTTGAATAAATAATAAGGCTTATATCGAATATGTATTCAAGAAAATAGAAATCAATTTCTTGGTTAAGGAAACTTGGTAAAAATTTGATGAATCTTGCGAGCGATTTTAAATTGAATCAAACGGATTAAAACTTGAGTAGAATATCGCTCGAATAGAAGTTAGCCTGAGAAATGAATATCGTGGTACGATAAAAGAAATAAGCAATAACGAATTTGATCTGGAGTTTGGAAGAACGATCTTGAATCTAGTTCGAATGATAACTCTCAAAATCAGTCACGACCGAGAACGATTATCCTACGGGAGCACCAGCGTGGCAATTTCACGTCCGACGAGTATGATCGAACTCACGGGAACATGCTCGATGATTATTTAAATGAACTCGATAAAATAGAACGTATCAAAAGTGGATAGACTTTGTCCTAAATATTTGAAACTTAGTTGTTGAGGAATGCCAGAAGTAAGACTATAGATTTATCAAACGGTAACACTGAAGTTGGATAATTTTACTAGACGAATCATAATCATGGCATGAACGAACATGACTTGGTGGATAAACATATATAACTTGGATAGAGCAAAGCGGAATGATAAGGTGTCTCGATTGTTTCGATGATAACCATAATATTTGATGTTCTTGTCTTGTGCGAGCGTAACTCTATGCTCGTACATGCGTCACGTCTGGATTAGGACAATTATCCAACAGGAGTATTGGCGTGGTGATCTCACACCAATGAGGATGATCAAACTTGTGGGAGACCAGAGTGTGACAACTGATGGATCATCTTGACTTGTGGTTCAACACGATAAGATTAGTTTGAGAATGCAAGTAAATCAGAAGTATTTTAAGGATAAGTTAGTCTAGAACCTGGAGTAAGTCACGCTGGATGGTTTCTTGAACGGATACATGAATCTTGTTGGACGACTTGGAGTTATGATTACGGTCAAAGATTTAGAAATAAATCATAGCTTGGTGGTCTAGACTTAGAGATGTATATATGTATTCTATCAAAACAATGGTTGTGGAGATAGACCATGTGAATTGCTAGACTTGTCCTACATCTTGGATACATCATAAATTTTACTGAACGGACCCAAACCCTATACAAATGAACGTGTTATTGTAAGTAGGATGATCTATGCTCGATGTTTAAAAATCTGAGTAAAATAAGCTTGGGTAGAATATTTCATACAAACGAACAATGGTTTGACCTTAGGAATTGGGGTAAGCATCGTGTGACAAATTTGTACGATGAATCGTGTGCTTGAACTTGTACCTATGACCTTGTGCCTATGACCTTGTGAGCTGACCTAGTAATTAGGCAGATGTCCCTGTGCCGAGAGAAAGAACCTGTTTGACCGACCTTAGCATATTGCTTGAGCAAGCCATAGAACTGGGACAGCAAGACTTGGAGTTAGACTTGGAATGGTAAGTGTGTGCTATATTTGACGCAACGATTTGTACGATAGGACATGGACGCTAGTCGGTTGATCAGATAGATCGTGCTTAATGGTAGTACAATGCTTGAATTGAGTGGAATGGAAATGACTTAGATTTTGGTTGACCCTGTTGGAAGTATCATCGTGATTCATAAGACGAGAACCCACAAAATTTTTGCAAGTAGCTTGTCTGATTTTACTATCGCTAAGTTTGGTTAAATGCATATGTTTGAGAGACGCCTTGAATGTGTGCACGATCCAAGACCGAGTGAAATGTTAAACTCGAGTGTAATGACTTCGCTATCGCTAAGTTGGTTGACATGCATATGTTTGAAGGACGCTTTGAATATGTGCACGTTCCAGACTCGCGATATGCTGATCTCGAATGCTAGTACAAGTGAATATGTTAGATTCGTATGAACGAGTGGAGATTGTTTTCGAACAGATCTAGTGGTATCGATTGCTATGCCTGAGTTAGATTTGATAGTACGATAGAATAATTTGCGCTCGGAAAGTCTTGAGGACGAGACTTTTTCTGAGTGGTGTATAATGTAACGACCCGTTCCGTTCAAGCGGATAGAAGATTCAAACGGTGCAAGTATAATGACCCATCCCGCTTTGCTCAGCGAGAAGAATCATTTGAGGCAAAGGATTTCCAGACTTGGCCCCTCAGGAGCTCAAACTTAGACCTTTAAAGGCTCACTCGGAGTATCGCTCGACCGAGGCGAATCATCGCTAGGGTGGATGGCTATGATGAACTTGTCTTTGCTTAGCCAGCACACTTAAAATATGGGAGATATATGCTAGTCGCTAGGTGAATTACCCCATGCATCCTAATAAAGAATAAAATGCACCTAGCTAAGGAAATAATCCTATCTTATATTGCTTATGTTAAAACATGGAAATAAAACTTGGCTTATATGGGCCCTCGCATGCTAACTTTGCTTTGTGCAAGTAGACACCGCTATGCCTCGAGTAGATCACTATGGACCCTTCGTAATGCACTGCTTTACTTGTTTACACTGTATGCCCCTAGATTATATCGCTCGGTATGTCCCTGTGCGGTTGCACCCCTCGCACTACCCCTTAGACTGTGCCAACATAAATGTTTATGTGTCATATAAATGCACGCTTACCTGCTTACATTATAACTTTTACTTGTTGCCTCATTCTAATGCTTGTTACTTATATGCAGGCCATAATTCATCGTACTTCACTATCTGTGATTCATTCAGTTGAGATAAGAAGGCTATCAAGATAGTCGTTATGAGCCAAGTATAGAACATTAAAAGTATTCGGGACTGTTTGGTCGCTAAAGTAGTTCCCGAATTAGGGAACTGCAGCACGATAATTTGAGTAAGAGTTATGATCAGACAGCTCAGGGAGCAAGATTCGTTCAGTACTAGGCCAGGCAGCTCTGGGAGCCAATTCGTTTGTGAACATGGACATAATTTGAGCAAGTTTGTGATATATTATTTGAACAAGTTTGTTATATATGATTTAAAAGACTAAGTTTTTTTGGTCACGGACAACCTGTACACAGGGTATTTTGTATTCCTGCAGACGGTATGCCGGGGCACCGGGGCCGATCCGATCCGAACGAAATAATTTTGATAGTCGTTCGTTTCGGGCGTGATGGTACATACGGATCCACGGTTCCAATGTTGCAGCCATCCGTCCAGAGGCTATAACTCGTCCTTTATGGCTATGCCAGTGACCTTTTGTTCATATTGACTAAGTTGGCTCTCGATTGCGGCAATCCACGTGCGAGTTCATTTGCATTGAAATGAGTAACCTGTATATTCGAACATATCTGGGTAACTCTAAGAAGAATGTTTAATACTTGTGATAAGAGAGATTGTTGCATGTTACCTTGTACTTAGAGATATGGATGCACTATACGTTATTTAGTAAGCGTAACGCAATTGAGGCAAGGAGTCATTTGGACCACTAGGCTTTATTTGTGTACTACTTTGTTTCGTATCATATATGATATGCTGCTTAACTTGGTTTTATCTTTGGGTAGGGAAGGACAAATTGTAAGTCGGTAAGTCTCGCCGTGTTACTCTTATATCGCACGGCGTACTGCCACACGTGTTAGGCTTTTAATTTTGCCATAAAACTGATCCTATGGCAAGACTGGAAAGATAACTTAATAGATTTGTACACAGAACTAATATAACGTATTTGGATTTATTTAGAGGGCGAGAAGCCTCCCCACCAGTGCATTCATGTACTGATAATCCAATAAATTGCTTGCAAGGTACGGGAGAACCTCGTTTGGTACAGAAACCCCTTCGTGCGTGCTAAGACATAGAATTTGCTCTGGAGCCTTGGAGCGTTGCGTCCGGAACTGAAGCACATATACATAACATAATATTGGAATATTGCCTATGTATCATTCCACAAATTGTAGCCACTAGGCACGCTTTTATCATTTCAGAGAGAGAGAGAGAGAGGCTTGAGCGAATTATAATCTTAGCCTAGCGCCACTTGTAACACTTGTTCATTATCAATAAAGAGCTTGTTTAACTTCTATGCTTGTGTTCTTTAATGCTTTCGCTATTGACGACTCTGTGAACTAGTTACCAATCGCCTGTACGTTTCTTATTTCGCTGCACTCGGATTATCTGTACGACTCTGTGGCTTAGACCTCTTACCGCATGTTCGGACCATGGCCTTGCACGAGCGCGGCTTACGCTCGTGTGGCATCACGCTCCAGATGGAAAAGATCGTCCCGCGGGAGTGTTGGCGTGGTAATTCGTGCCCAACGAGAACGGTCGATTTTCTGCGGAAGATCGGGGCGTGACACTATTCTACTCATGTTGTCAATCAAGTTGTCATTCACAAACTCTTACTGCTATATTTTTTTGGATATTATCAATTTATTGATCAAAGTTTTGTTGGAGTGGGTGAGATTCCCAACCTATGTGGAAAATATCCCGGAGTTAGATTGAGTATTCCTATATATAATAGGAATACCTCAATATATTTGGATTATGTATTCCTACATATAATAGGAATATGTCAATGGATTTAGATTTGGATTGGATAATCCTACATATAATAGGAATATGTTAATAGATTTAGATTTGGATTGTGTATTCCTATATATAATAGGAATAATAGTTGTGGGTTTAAGGATATATATATTAGGTATCTCCTAGCTCTAAAACATATCTCAAAAATATTGCGAAAGGAGACAAGAGTGCTTTTACAACATTGGAAGGAGAGATGAAGAGATTGAAGGCTATTTCAAAGAGAAGATCAATTTCGGGTAATTTTTTTCTCGTTATCTCCGTTCTTCGTTTGTCTATGATCTATTTTCTATTCCAAAGAGTTATGGTGATCCGTTTTGATCGGTGAGAAGTTTGTAAGGAGTCGGTGTATTTTTTATTCTATTAGTGGAGGCTTTTCAGGGTTGGACTCTGATCGTCCCGTAGTTTTTTTTATTTGAATTTTCCACATAAAAATCTCCGTGTCTGCGATTTGTGTTTAGTATTTTTGTGTTTGTATGCTTTTGCTCGGTTCTCTTACAGGGCTTCTGGTTGGGGAACGATTTTTGCGCTTTCGTTCCCAATAAAGTGGTATCAGAGCCATCTTCTGGAGTTTAGAGAGGTTAGGAGTTGACAGGCAAACCAGGAAGGAGAGATAGACGCGAAGCCGGTACACATGGTAAACTTGAATTATACCAACTATCATTATTGGTGGAACAAGATTAAGGTTTTGTTGTTCGTCAAGAAGCTACATCTTCCAGTATTTGCGTTCGAGAAGTCCAGTTACAAATTTGAAGAGGACTGGGAGTTTGAGCATATACATGTGTGTAGATATATTAGGCAGTTCGTTGACGAGAACGTATATAACCACGTTGCCAATATTAAGTACACGAAGATGTTGCGAGATAAGCTAAAATCTTTGTATGCGAAGAAGACCGGAGTAAATAAGTTATTTCTAATCCGAACGATGATGGGTCTGTGGTACAAAGATGGTGCATCTATTATGAATCACTTGAGCGAGTTCCAGGGTATGGTGAACCATCTATCCTCGATGGAAGTTAAGTTCGACGAAGAAGTACAGGGACTATGGTTGCTTTGTACATTGCCAGACTCGTAGGAAACCGTACGAGTGTCTATGATCGCTTATGCTCCGAAAGATGTGATCAGTCTGGAGTTTACCAAGAGTGAGGTACTGAATGAAGAGATGCGGAGATGTTTCTCAGGAAACTTCATCCACATTCCACTCAGAGGCACTAGTTTCAGAGAGCCGCAGAAGGAGCAAGAGCCGGGGTCCAGGTGGTGGCAGAGACAAGAGCAAGGGAAAGTCTAAGGGTTTGTACGAGGACTCAGAGTGTTACCATTGTGGCAAGAAGGGCCACATCATATGAAATTGTTTTGCTTGGAAGAGAGAGAAGAAGGGCGACAAGTGGAAACAAGGTGAGAACACTACAACAGCGGTCTCGGCAGATGGAGGCGACGTGATCATTATAGGTGATGAGGTAGTTATGAATCTCGTCTTCGATGATAACCCTTGGCTGGTGGACTCAGGTGCTTCAGCACACGTATATCATTATAGGGCACTATTTTCTACTTACATAACATGCGACTGTGGAGTATTGAAGATGGGAAACAGAGATGCGTCAAAAGTTATTGTTATTGGAGATATAAATTTGAGGACGAAGATGGGTGCAATTCTTGTTCTAAAAGATGTCTGTCATGTCCCCGATATCCGTTTCAATCTGGTATCGGTTGAAAGGTTGGATGATGATGGTTTCTTCAATCTCTTCGGGAATGATTAGTAGAATCTTTCCAGAGGTTCGATGGTGATTTCCAGAGGAAGCAAGAAGTTCGGACTCTATTATATGGAAATGAGCTCACATGGGGCACAAGAGGTGAATGCAGCTACTGATGTGTCTACTGAGTTGTGGCACAGGCGGCTCATCCATATCAGCGAGAAGGGGATGAGCTACTTGGTGAACAGGAAGGTGATTCATGGGCTAAAGTCTACAAAATTGGAGAGATGTATACACTATTTGGTAGAAAAGCAAAATATGGTATCTTTCCAAAGTCACACAAGTTTAAGGAAGTTGGCGTTGCTCAAGTTGATTCACTCGGATGTCTGCGTTCCTATGAAGGTAAAGTCCATTGGTGGTGCTTCTTATTTTGTGACGTTTATTGATGATTATTCTAGGAAGATTTTGTTCTATGCCTTAAAAACCAAGGATCAGGTGATGCCCACTTTTAAAGAGTTTCAGGCCTCTATTGAAAGAAAGAAGGGCAAGAAGCTACTATGTGTTCGGTCCAACAACGACGATGAGTACATTGGTTCTTTTGATGCTTATTACAGAGAGCAAGGGCTACGACACCAAAAGACTTCACCAAAGATACCGCAGCTCAACGGTGTAGCGGAGGACATGAACAGGACGCTGATGGAGAGGATACGATGTTTGCTGTCAAAAATAAACTTGTTAGACAGCTATTGGGGTGAGGCACTTTACATAACTGATTATGTTATTAATTTCTCCTAGTGCTCCTTTGCAGGGTGATGTGCCTGACAAAGTATGGTACGAATAAAGAGCCGTCATATAATCACCTACGAGTGTTTGGTTGCAAGGCCTTCATGCATGTATCGAAGGACGAGATATCCAAACTTGAGCCGAAGATGAGGCGGTACGTCTTTGTCGGCTACGGTCGGGATGAGTTTGGCTATAAACTCTACGATCCAGTGGAAAAAAAGCTCTACAGAAGCAGGGACGTGGTATTCATCGAGGATCGGACCATGACCAACACTCAGGATTCTGAGATACCTTCTAAGGCTGAGAAATTTCCTGAGTTAGAGTCATTTCGCTTCGAACAGTTTTCAGAGGACATCGTAGAGGATCCAATTAAGGAAGAGCCATTACATGGAGTTGCTCCCAACCTTGATCATCATCCTGCTGATAGTGGTCAGGGTGACCCTCAGAAGGATGAGCATATCGAGGAGGTAGTTCCTAAAGTGGAGGAGACTGTTGATATACAACCAACACCAGTAGTTTCGTTGAGGAGAAGCGATAGAGAATATCGACTATCTACAAGATATTCACTGGGTGAGTATGTGCTCCTGACTAATGGAGGAGAACCCAAAAGTTTTGCAGAGGCTATAGAAGAAAAACACAAGCAGGAGTGAATGGAGGTTATGCAAGAGAAGATGAGTTTCTTACAGGACAATACCACTTATGATCTGGTACGATTGCCAAAGGGCAATAAGGCTTTTAAAAATCGATGGATATTCAAAGTAAAGCAGACAAAAGATGATACTCGCCCTAGATATAAAGCGAGGCTGGTAGTTAAAGGCTACGGTTAGCAAAAATGCATGGATTACGATAAGATATTTTTGCCAGACATCAAGCAGTCGTCTATTTGGGTGGTGGTAGTATTGGCAGCCAGTTTTGACTTGGAGGTCGAGCAGATGGATATGAAGATGGAATTACTCCACGGTGATCTTGAGGAGGATTTTTATATGGAACAGACAGAGGGATTCTGTGAGAAGGGCAAGTTATATTTGGTCTACTGGTTGAGAAAGAGCTTATATGGTTTGAAGTAGGCTCTGAGACAGTAGAACAGGAAGTTCTAGTCGTTTATGGGAGAGCATGGCTATGCACGAACGATGTCAGACCACTGTGCGTTTATGGGATACTTTGTCGAGGATGATTTCATTATTTTGTTGCTTTATGTTGATGATATGTTGTTGGTGGATCGGAATGCTAGCAGGATAGCAGAGTTAAAGCACCAACTGGGCGCGACCTTCTCTATAAAAGATTTAGCTGCAACAAAGACTATTCTTGGGATGGAGATTAGTCGAGAAAGAAAGTCCAAGCTGCTACACTTGTCCCAAAATAAGTACATTCATCGGGTACTTCAGTGTTTCGGGATGGACGAATCGAAGAAAGTGAGTAACCCCATTGTGGCTCACTTTAAGTTTACTAAGGAGCAGTGTCCATCTACTGAGGACGAGGAGGAAGATATGGAGCAGGTTCCATATGCCTCAGCTGTAGAAAGTATTATGTATGCCATGGTATGTTCGAGGCTAGACATCGCTTATGTAGTTGGCACAATTAGCAGGTATACTTTCAATCTTGGAAGAATACATTGGAGTACGGTTGTAACGACCCATTCCGTTCAAGCGGACAACCAATTCAAATAGCGCAAGTACAATGACCTGACCCGCTTTGCTTAGCGAGAAGACTCGTTTGAGGCAAAGGATTTCCAGACTTGGCCCTTCAGGATTTCAGACAGGCTCGCTCAGAGTATCGCTCGACCGAGGTGAATCATCGCTAAGGTAGGTGGCTACGATGAACTTGTCTTTACTTAGCCAGCACACTTAAAATATAGATGATACATGCTAGTCACTAGGTGAATCACCCGTTGCATGCTAATAAAGAATATAACACACCTAGCTAAGAAAATAATCCCATCTTGCATTGCTTGTGTTAGAACATAGAAATAAAATTTGGCTTATTATATGCTACCTTTGCCTTGTGCAAGTAGACACCTCTATGCCTCGAGTAGATCATCATATACTCTTTGTAGTGTACTTCTTTACTTGTTTACACTACACGCCCCTAAGAATTATGTTGCTCGATATGTCCATGTACGTTTATACCCCTCGTACTACCCCTTAGACCATGCCAACATAAATGCTTATGTTTTATATAAATGCATGCTTGTCTTCTTACATTATAGTTTGTACTCGTTGACTCGGTCACATAATTCATGCCACGACTCCGGTAACACTATCCATGTCATACATTCATCTAGTTCTCCCCGAAAGATTATTTAATAGTCGTTTTGTGCAAGTATGAACCTAAAAATATCCGGGACCGTTGGATCGTCAAGGCATCTCCGAATTAAGGGATTTTACCATGTCAAGTTTAACTCTGAACGAGAACTATGTCAAGTAAATCAAGAAACACAGCTCGTGGAACATACTCGTTCTGAACAAGAATCAAGAATCAACATGTCATGTCATGAATTTCATGAATCTGAAGCCCTAGACTTTCATGGTCACGGACAACTCATACACAAGGTAATAACATGGATTCCTCGGACGATCATCGGGGCACCGGGATCGTACCGTCCTAGGAAAAATATGAGTATTGCGTGACCAAATCGGTAGAATATTCTCCGGTTTGGGACGACACAATATATTCAGTGATCAGTCCTTTGGTAGTGTATCCTACACTTGGATAACCCGTCTGACTCCATGATCTATGGTAGTCTCACCATATTTGGTCAGAATAATAGGTAATGCCCAATGACTATTGCGCTATGTCTCATCTCCGTCCGTGACTATGCATCATCCTTTATGGCTAAGCCAGTACCTTATGTTCATATAGATAAGCCATCCTCGCTTAGCGGTAATTCGCGTGCGAGTCATTGCATCACATCCAATAATCTGAAATACCTGAACGATTTTGATTATAAGGCATCTGTACATAAATTAAAGAACCTGAGCAATCCATTGCAACACACTTGAGTAATCCATGTAACTCGTGTACCAGAAACAGAACTTCGCTCGACAGTCGTGTTTGCTTGTGCTATTGCCCCTGGATTTCATTATATATGCTCGTGGTTGATTTAACTTGGTTTGCCTTGGATAGGGAAAGACGAATGGTAAGTTGATAAGTCTTGTCATATTACTCATATATCACACGATGCACTGCCACACGAGTTAGGCTTTTCATTTTGCCACAAAACTAATCCTAAGGCAAGAATAGAAAGATAACTTAATAGATGGTGCACGAAACCTTTATAACGTGTTTGGATTTGTCGAGCAGATGAGAAGCCTCTCCACCAGTGTATTTATGTACTAATAACCCACCAGATTGCTTGCAGGGTGCGAAAGAACCTCGTTCGGTACAAAAATTATTTTCATGCGTGCTAAGGCGTGTAGTTCACTCTAGAGCCTTGGAATATTGCGTCCAGAACTGAAGCACATATACAAGACATAATATTAGAATATCGCCTATGTATCAATTCACAAATATAGCCACTTGGCACGCTTTTATTGTTTCGAGAGAGAAGGACTTGAGCGACTTATAATCTCGGCCTAGCACCGCTTGTAATACTATTTCAATATCAATAAAGAGCTTATTTTACTTCTATACTTGTGTTATACAATACTTCTGCTATTGATGACTCTGTGAACTTGTTACCGATCGCCAGTTCATTTTTTATTTTGCTGCACTCGAAATATCTGTGCGACTCAGTATCTTAGATATCTTACCGCATGTTCGGATCATGGCCTTGCACGGGTGTAGCTTACGCTCGTGCAGCATCATGTCCAGAGATAAAAGATTATCCCGCAGGAGCGCTGGCACGGTACTCTGATACCAATATGATACCAATATGTTCGGATCATGGCCTTGCACGGGGACGACCGATTACCTGCGGAAGATCGGGGGGTGACATATTGGTATCAGAGTACGGGTTTATGCCTTTGGACTTCGTATCAATTTTTTCAGTTTCGAAAGCTCGTTCGTGGGTTATGTGCATACACTCTCTCTCATTGACCCGATAGGATATTCCATATAATGAGTCTAAATAATTTCAAGAGTTGCATGTAAATGATATGATTGCTTGTACAAAATTATGATACAAAGGCCTTTGTGTTGACATATGTTAGACTTTATGGAAATAGACTCGTGCTATAATTTATAAGTTATGTGCGAACCCAAATACCTATACGTGAATACCCAACTGGTTAGTATACGAGATAGAATATTGTTCGGACGGTTAGCTATGCACACAGCCTTTCGGCTGAGTTGTGTAGAGTGTAGCGCGCCAAGACCCTTTTGGTGCAAGCTACTTGCAAGAGAGATTGGGATATCATTCAGATAAGGATAAGTCAGATTTAAAATGGCAACCGATAAAAATATTATCAGATTATCCCTAAGGCGAATATAAAGAATCGTGCTTGAATTTTGAGAAATAGATCAGATGGTATTTAGTGTCCGCAGATACAAATCAAATATGGTTTACTTGGATGACTATCAACAAGGATATGTAAGAGACTAAGATTTATCAGGCGATGCTTAGGTATCGTGCAAAAATTCTAAGGAATAACTTGGTAAATATGCTTGTAAACTCCCTCGACCAATTTAGGATTATTTAATTTAAATTGAGAGACTAGGATTAATTTGGATACAATTAGGATTAATGTACAACAATTATGTGACTTATTATACCTTACCATTGCTTCGATATTTGGAGTGCTACATTAGTAGTTACCTTCAAATAAAGTTCATACACATCTCCTAGACATGCCAGACTACCCATCTGACCCATGTGTAACTTTTAAATACTCAATATTGTGCTTCATTTTAGCTACACAATATTCGTTACAAACGTCCATGAATAATTTTAATAAACCCAATTTCTCTTCATTGTCCATTCCTACTTAAATTTGAGGCACAACCGTAACCCAATTCTCCATAACCCAAATTAGGGTATTAACCTATTCTGAGCCTGCTACGCCCATGACTCTTGTGTTTTACCCAATTTTAATTCTATGTGTTCACAATTGACGAAAGAACGCCGTGCGCATTATTTTTAATTAAATTAAATTGGAGGCCAAACTCACCCCAGAGCAAGACCAACCAAGCCCACGTGCACCCTTTCATGTGGACCAGCCCAACCCCAATGAGCCCTGGCCAGCCCAAGTCTCGAGGTCAGCCCACAAATTCCATCACCCATATAAATATATATTTCTTTCATATTGAAACCCTAGATCATAAACACCATCCCCACCTCCATAACCTAGCCGATCCCCTTCATCTAACCCGAGCACCAACCCGACTACCCAGATCCTGACTGTCCCCCAGCCCAGACCACCGCCTCCAGCACCGCCAACCGCCACTACCAGCCCGACTCCGACCTCATCCACAACCTGACCGCCATCCCAGCACCGTCCCTAAGCCGCTGCCGTCGCTGCCAGGCCGCTATTGCCGTTGCTGCAACTTCTGCAGTCACTACCGCTGTCGTTGCTGCCTTGCTTGCTGCCGTCGATCGGAGCTCTGCCCCATGCCGGAGGACGACCAGGCCACGAGCAGACCCTCGTCCAGTCAACTAGGTACTCGACCCCTAGCTCACTTCTTGCATAGTATTGTTGTATAGTTGTTTTATCAAGTCACCGTATCATCGTGTCTTGTGTCGACATAAGCCAAAAATATAATAATATAGATGTGTATGCATGTATGTTAATTAAATTAGATGATAATAAATACATTAGTAATTAACCTTAATGTTATAACTCGTTATAAAGACTTGTATTTCACCTAAAAACCTAGACATCGACAAGTATGCTTAAACACGGGAACTAAGGACATGTATTCGTACTAAACATAATTAGTTTGGTAACCCATAACTTTGGTAATTGATTGTCATGAGGTACACAGTAACTGAGGATAGGACACGTGTGCACCTTAGCTACGTGCACACGCGACTCTGTATTCGACCAGCCGTGACCCTTGTGTCAGTACCTAAGAGCGACGTCGTAGTTGTGTATGTATTGCTTTAGTGTCTGATGCTAGATTGCTATATTATGTTGTATGTTTAGGGTTACTGGACCAGCGAGGAGACACTGCAGGAGCAGGCTATTGGCATTCACAGCTTGAGGACCCAAGCAAGATACCTTGCCATATTTATTGTCTAATTTAAATTATGCATATGTTGTATGATATCTTATTGCTTTATTTCATATGACTGTGCGCATCCGAGATTGACTCGGATGCAGTCGACGGATGCGTCGACGAGTAGTGTACTTGACCTAGTTGCTAGCAGACTTACCCCATTGGGAGGGTACTCTGATACCTTCTGAGACCGACACTCTTACATGTATCACTGTGACAAATTTATATTGGGATGCGAGTTCGCGTACTCGACTAGCTATTTGTGCCTGTGATATGCATCACGGTTAGCACGTAATTCAAAATTTTGTATTAGTAGAGACTTGGCATATAAATACGTGGTATGTACGTCGAGTATTCGATTTGTGTACCTATATTAGGTGGGGAGGACAATTAGTAGGCGTATGGGATACACACATTGGAATCCGTAGTATCCGGAGGAGCTACGGGTCCAATAACTCCCTTTATACAGATTCCACGTTCTTCGGAGCGATATGGACGTTATATTCTATGCAGATTATACGTTCTTCGGAGCGATATGGATGTTATATATACTATACAGCTTCCACGTTCTTCGGAGTGGTATGGACGTTATGCCTACGCCTACCCATACGTACCAAAGTTGTTCTCACATTGCATTCACTTAGATGGTTAGCACACCCTTTATTGTATTTACTTTATTCAGTATTTATATATGGCATGCTTCTATGTATCGTGATACGTCCCTCTGAGGACCTGGTACCTTTCCAGATTTGGACGAGGCATATTACCCCATAGTGTACGACCCAGGACAGGAGACTAGGTACGTTACAGCTAAGGAGCTAGAGGTGCTACCGTCAGAGTTTCCGTGATCAGTCGGTAGGCCTTTTGCCTAGGATTAGGCGTATCATTATCTAGTCAACCGATGCCCTAGTCATTACTCTTTCTATCTGTCATTCAGTACTTTTATTTCGTCATAATAGTGGGTTTGTTCCCACCAGACATTCTTGGTTATACTATGATATTGTGAGACTGACGTTTATGTTCCAGTATTTATTGTAGTACTTTCTTGCTGATCATATTTGTGGATGAGATTAGATTACCTGTTGTTGATTGATATTGGACTTGTTAGTATTTTAGGACAGCGTAGCACTCTTTGTTAGGATCCATTAAATTAGGATATCCTCGGAGAAGTGACAGCTGCTATTGCCACGTGACCTAGTTCCATATATTTTGGGACTGGGGCGTGACAATGCTAGTGAGTGATACGAACACCGATTGAAGATTTAATTGGGTGACTCGATTCCTGAGTGGTGTATGGTTTATTTTAGAAATATTCAAACAAATTTATAAGTCTCGTGCGATAGTTGATTTGAATGATTGAGAATATCTTGAACAAAGTGATGAGGCTTATATCGAATAGGGATTCAAGGAAATAGAAATCAACATCTTAGTAAAGGAAACTTATTGGAAACTTGATGGATTGTGCGAGCAATTTCAAATTAAATCGAATGGATTAAAACTTGAGTAGAATATCACTTGATAAAAATTAACCCGAGAATGAATATTGTGGTTCGATGAAAAAGGTAAGTGATAACCGATTTGACCTGGAGTTTGGAAGAATGATCTTGAATCTGGTTCAAAAAGATAACCTTCGAAATCAGTCCCAGCGAGAACGATTATCCTGTGGGAGTGCCAGCGTAGTAATTTCACGTCCGGCGGGGATGATTAAACTTACGGAAACATGCTCGAAGATTATTCAAACGAACTCGATAAAATTGAATGTATCAAAAGTGGATAGACTTTGGCTTGAATATATGAAACTTAGTTGTTTGAGGAATGCCATAAGTAAGACTATGGATATATCAAACGGTAACATTAAAGTTGGATAATTTTACTAGACGAATTATAATCACGGCATGAACAAACATGACTTAAAGGATATATATATCTTGGATGAAATGAAGGTGTAATGATAAGGTATCTCGATCGTTTTGATGATAACCATAATATTCGATGTTCTTATCTTGTGCGAGCGCAACTCTATGCTCGTACATACGTCACGTCTGGATTAGGACGATTATCCAATGGGAGCATTGGCGTGGTGATCTCACGTCCAACAAAGATGATCGAACTTGCGGGAGACCAGAGCATGACAACTGATGGATCGTCTTGACTTGTTGTTCGACACGATAAGATGAATTTGGGAATGCAAGTGAATCGAAAGTATTTCAAGTATAAGTTAGTCTAGAACTTGGAGTAAATCACGCTTGATAGTTTCGTGAACGGATACATAAATCTTGTGGATGACTTAGAATTTATGATTGAGATCGAAGACTTAGAATTGAATCATAGATTGGTGGTATAGACTTATAATGGATATATGAATTCTATCAAAAATATGCTTAAGGAGATAGACTATGCGAATTCCTAGGCTTGTCCTGCAATTTAGATATATTATGGATTTGACTGAATGGATTCGAATCCTGTATAAACGAACATGTTAATGTGAGTAGGATGATCTGTGCTCGATATTTAGAAATCTGAATGAAACAAGCTTGGGTAGAATATCTCGTGCAAACGAATAATGGTTTAACCTTAAAAATTTGGGCGAGCATCATGCGACAAATTTGTACGATGAATCTTGTGCTTGAACTTGTACCTATGACCTTGTGAGCTGACCTAGTAATTAGGAAAACGACCATGTGCTGAGTGAAAGAACTTGTATAACCAACCTTAGAATATTACTTGAACAAGCCATAGAACTGGGGAAGCAAGACTTGGAGTTATACTTGGAATAGTAAGTGTGTGCTATATTTGATGCAAACATAATGTACGATAGGACATGGACGCTAGTCGGTTGATCAGATAGATCATGCTTAATTTTAGTGCAATGCTTGGTTTGAGTTGGAATAAAAATGACTTGGATTTCGGTTGACCATGTTGGAAGTATCATCGTGATTCGTAAGAAAAAAATCCTTAAGATTTTTGCAAGTAGCTTGCCCGATTTTACTATCTCTAAGTTTGGTTGAATGCATATGTTTGAGAAACGTCTTGAACATGTGCACGATCTAAGACCCAGTGATATGTTAAACTCGAGTGAAAAAAACTTTGCTATCGCTAAATTGGTTGACATGCATATGTTTGAAGGACGCTTTGAATATGTGCACAATCCAGACTCGCGATATGCTGATCTAAAATGCTAGTGCAAGTCAATATATTATATTTGCATTGAACATGTATATTGTCACACCCTGATCTCCTGTAGGAATTGATCGTCCCCGTTGGGCGCAAATCACCGTGCCAGCGCTCCCGCGGGACGATCGTTACCATCGGGACATAATATCGTGCGAGCCTGGGGTTGCATCCGCACAAGGCAACATCGTCAAAGTTGTGGCTATCATCGAATAGATCGAGTACGCAACAGAGGGACAGTATTGCAAACAATAATCCATCTGAGTATACGGGGCAAAGATCAAGACACGAGGTTCTCTGAATATAATGGCATCGTTCCATACATTACGTCCCTCTATACAAAAGTAGCTCAAAGCAATCGATATGGCTCAAGGCATCAAAATCAGACTTTTAGGTCCTGGGGATGAGGCACGGCTATCGCTTCCTCGGACGATCCAGCACTTGTGAACAAGCAAACTGTTGGTGGGTCAGTACTTTGGAGAAAGTACTGGTGAGTCTAAAATCAACGAACAGAAGCAAAATTTACTAAAACCAACACTAAGTAATTATGTTATAAAATATTACATTACTAGTGATCTTTTTAGTTTTACCTAGGTTTGTTACATGCAATACAGGAACGAAGTCATATTACTTCTTTTTGGAAACATCTTTGAAATCAGAGTTCATGTTCGATAGCATTCAAGACAAGCCAATTATTCTACCATCAGGGTGTGCGCAGCGTGTCTCGTGAGCTATACTCATAGACTCTAGGGACAATGCACCATCTAGAAACTATCTTTCTATCAAGAAAAATAGATGAACTATCTATATGCTTTCGGTCCCCGAGAAACTCATGATCAATAGCGAAAATCCAGCTAACTAATGACTCTTTTATCTAATGCTATTAGCAGCTGTGACTCATGGTTGCTCTTTACTAACATTACTGCAGCCGGGACCAAGGTTCAGCTATGCATTAATAGCCATTATCCGACTGATGCAAATACATGGAACATTATCAGATAAACTCTATGATGCAGATGAAATGAACAAGCAGACCATCTATCTCTTCTCTTCTATCTCTGGTGCGGACTAGCTGCCATCTCTCCAAATCAAGTTCAAGCACAAAATAGTTCTATCAAAACACAAGTGATATGTAGACATATTCAAGCAATCTCTTACTCTTTCTTATTAGCATAGCAATGGTTCTTCTATTGACAAGCATTCAAATTCTCTAGTTACGCAAGCATATTCGTTTCAATGACAAGCTATATGAGTTCTCTTATTAAGCATACAGAGGAAGGTTCTATCATTCTTCTTATGAAACTATCTTCTTAGAACAAGCATTCAAAAACTCAGATTCATTATTAAGGTGTGTAAGAATCAGAGAATGAAGTTCTTCCCACTCACCTAGATCAGTCATCTTCTGATTCAACAAGGATCTCTTAAGGAAGATATCATTTTTCAGTTAGCAAAATGATCTCTTTTATATAGTGCCAACGCGGAGCGAGGTACTACATACTTACCCACCAAGAAAGAGTTTCATCCTCGAAACTTTAAGGAGAAACTTTCGATATCCAGTGCAGCGATAGTCCTCATCCCTCACCATCCTCAATCGAAAACTCTAGCGAACCACAAGCATGAAAGTACAACTCTCTCAAGCAACAAATCAAATCCAAAAAACTTTTGCACGCATCTTTGAGAATATCTATGGACTTATTGTATGGAACGTTCAACTCAGCAATGATATCAATGCACAAGGAATCGTCATCTAAGAATAGCAGCAAAATGGGCATAAGGCCAGAGGATCGAGTTGCTCTGATACCATTATGTCATGCCCCGATCTCCCGCAGATAGTGGCCGTCCCCGCTGGGCACGAATCACCGTGCCAGCGCTCCCGTGGGACAATAGTTTCCATCGGGACATGATGTCGTACGAGCTAGGGGTTACGTCCGCACAAGGCAACATCGTTAAAGTTGTGGCTATCATTGAATCGATCGAGTACGTAGCGGAGGGACAATATTGAAAATAATAATCCATCTGAGTATACGGGGCAAAGATTAAGGTACGAGGTTCTCTTAATACAATGGAATCGTTCCATACATTATGTTCCTCTATACAAAAGTAGCTCAAAGCAAATGATACGGCTCAAGGCATCAAAACCAAATTTTTGGATCCTGGGGATGAGGTACGGTTATCGTTTCTTCGGACGATCTAGCACCTGCGAACAAGCAAACTGTTGGTGGGTCAGCACTTTAGAGAAAGTACTAGTGAGTCTAAAATCAATGAACAGAAGCAATATTCACTAAAACCAACACTAAGTAATTATGTTATAAAATATTATATTACTAGTAATATTTCTAGTTTTACCTAGGTTCGTTACATGCAATACAAGAACGGAGTCATATTACTTCTTTTTGAAAACATCTTTGAAATCAGAGTTCATATTCGATAGCATTCAAGACAAGCCAATTATTCTACCATCAGGGTGTGGGCAGCGTGTCTTATGAGCTATACTTAAAGACTCTAGGGACAATGCACCATCTAGAAAACTATCCTTCTATCAAGCAAATAAGATAAACTATCTATATGCTTTTGGTCCCCGAGAAACTCAGGATCAGTAGAAAAAATTTAGCTAACTAATGACTCTTTTATCTGATGCTATTAGCAGCTGCGACTCATAGTTGCTCTTCACTAACATTATAGCAGACGGGACCATGGTTCAGCTCTGCACTAATAGCCATTGTCCAACCGATGCGAATGTATGAAACACTATCAGATAAACTCTATGATATAGACGAAATGAACAAGCATACCATCTATCTTTTCTCTTCTATCTCTGGTGCTGACTGGCCGCCATCTCTCCGAATCAAGTTCATGCACGAAGTAGTTCTATCAAAACACAAGCGATATGGAGATATGTTCAAGCAATCTCTTACTCTTTCTTATTAGCAAAGCACTGGTTCTTCTATTGACAATCATTCAAATTCTCTAGTTAGGCAAGCATATTCGTTTTAATGACAAGCTATACGAGTTCTCTTATTAAGCATGCAGAGGCAGGTTCTATCATTCTTCTTATGAAACTATCTTCTTAGAACAAGCATTCAAAAACTCAGATTCATTATTAAGGGTGCAAAAATTAGACAATAAAGTTCTGCCCACTTACCTAGATCAGTCATCTTCTGGTTCGACAAAGAGCTCTTAAGGAAGATATCCTTTTTTGAGTCAGCAAATCGATATCTCTTGTACATAGTGCCAACGCGGAGTGGGGCACTATATATATCGATTTGGATAAGTTGCCTCAGCCTTAGATCGTTATTCAATATGGATCATAACGTACCCCACGTTAAGCGATATATATTCCGTGCTAAGGCACAGTAGAGACTGAGTCAGATCTTGGATTGAATTATAGAGTCATTCAATAAGACAGACCCAGCATACACGCGACACGGCATAAGGAATGAGTAGAAAATTATGTTCGAACGGATCTAGTGGTACCGATTATTATGCTTGAGATAGATTCGATATTACGATATAACGGTTTGCACTCAAGAAGTCTCGAGGACGAGACTTTTTCTGAGTGGTGTATAATGTAACGATTTATTCCATTCAAGCAGACAGCCGATTCAAATAATGCAAGTACAATGACCCGAGCTTCTTTGCTCAGCGAGAAGACTCGTTTGAGGCAAAGGATTTTCAGACTTGGCCCTTCAGGAGTTCAGACTTAGACTTTCAAAGGCTCGCTCGGAGTATCGCTCGACCGAGGCGAATCATCGCTAAGGTGTGTGGCTACGATAAACTTGTCTTTTCTTAGCCAGCACACTTAAAATATAAACAATATATGCTAGTCGCTAGGTGAATCACCCGTTGCATGCTAATAAAGAATGCAACGTACCTAGCTTAGGGAATAATCCTATATTGTATTGCTTGTATTAGAATATGAAAATAAAATTTGGCTTATAACTTGGACCCTCGCATGCTACCTTTGTCTTGTGCAAGTAGACACCACTATGCCTTGAGTAGATCATCATATACTCTTCATAGTTTACTACTTCACTTGTTTATAGTACACGCCCCTAAGCACTATGTTGCTTGATATGTCCATGTACGGTTGTACCCCTCGCACTACCCCTTAGACAGTGCCAATATAAATGCTTATGTTTCATATAAATGTATGCTTTCCTGCTTATATTATAGTTTATACTTGTTGCCTTATTTTAATGCTTGTCACATAATTTATGCCACGATCCCGATAATACTATCCATGTCACGCATTCATCTAGTTCTCCCCGGAAGACTATCTAATAGTCGTTTCCTGTAAGTATGAACCTGAAAATATCCGAGATCGTTGGGTCTCCAAGGCATCTCCGAACTAGGGGATTGTACCATGTTAAGTTTAACTCTGAACGAGAATCATGTCAAGTAAAGCAAGAAATACAGCTCTTGGAGCATACTCATTCTGAACAAGAATTAAGAATCAAGAATCAACATGTCATGTCACGAATCCCGTGAATCTGAAACCCAAGACTTGCATGGTCACAGACAACTCGTGCACGAGGTAATAATATGGATTTCTCGGACGATCATCGGGGTACCGAGATTGTACCTTCATAGGAGTAATATGAGTATTATGTGACCAAATTGGTATGATGCTCTCCGGTTTGGGGCAACGCAATATATTCAGTGGTCGGGCCCTTGGTAGTGTATCCCTCCATGATCTATGGTAGTCTCACCATGTTTGGTCGGGATGATGGATAACGCCCAATGACTCTTGCTCTACGCCTCATCTCCGTCCGAGACTATGCATCGTCCTTTATGGCTAAGCCAGTGACCTCATGTTCATATAGATAAGTCATTATCTCTTAGCGGCAATCCGCGTGCGAGTCATTATATTTCATCCAATAATCTGAAACACCTGAATGATTATGATTATAAGGCATCTGTACATAAATTTAAGAACCTGAGCAATCCATTGCAACACACCTGAGTAATCCGTATAACTCGTGCACCTGAAACAGAACTTTGCTTATGACACTTGTTTTGCTTGTGCTATTGCCTCAGGATTTTATTATATATGCTCGTACTTGATTTAACTTGGTTTGCCTTAGAAAGGGAAAAACAAATGGTAAGTTGGTAAGTCTTGCCATGTTACTCATATATCGCATGACACACTGCCACACTAGTTAGACTTTTTATTATGCCATAAAACTGATCTTAAGACAAGAATAGAAAGATAACTTAATAGATGGTGCACGAAACCTTTATAACGTGTTTGGATTTATCGAGGGGGGAAAGCCTCCCCACTAGTATATTCATGTATGGATAACCCACTAGATTGCTTGCAGGGTTCGGAAGAACCCCGTTCGGTGCGGAAATCTCCTTCGTGTTTGCTAAGGCGTGTAGTTCACTTTGGAGCCTTGGAACATTGCATCCAGAACTGAAGCACATATACAAGACACAATATTGGAATATCGCCTATGTATCATTCCATAAATGTAGCCACTTGGCACATTTTTATTGTTTTGAGAGAGAGAGACTTGAGCGACTTGAAATTTCGGCCTAGCATCGCTTGTAATACTTGTTCAATATCAATAAAGAGCTTATTTTACTTTTATACTTGTGTTATACAATGCTTCCTCTATTGATGACTCTGTAAACTTGTTACCAATCTCCTGTTCATTTTTATTCTGCTGTACTCGAACAATCTATATGACTCTGTGGCTTAGACATCTTACCGCATGTTCGGATCATGGCCTTGCACGGGCTCGGCTTACGCTCGTGCAGCATCACGTCCAGATGGAAAAGATCGTCCCACGGGAGCACTTTTGCCGTGATTCGCGCCTAGCGGGGACGGTCTATTACCTGCGGAAGATCGGGGCATGACAGCGGTCAAGTGGATTATACGATACCTTCAGGGCACTGCCACTTGGAAACTTTCTTTTGGTGGTAACCAGCCGAAGCTGGTTGGGCCTACCGACGCTGATATGGCTGAAGATGTAGACACAAGACGATCAACTTTGGGCTATGTGATGATGTTTGCTGGTATTGCGGTATCGTGGCAGTCACGGTTGCAGAAGTGTGTTGCATTATCGATGACATAGGAAGAGTACATTATGGCGACGGAGGCTTGCAAGGAGTTGTTGTGGATGAAGAAGCTGTTACAGGAAATGAGACTAAAGCAAGAGCAGTACCCTTTTCTTTGCGATAGCTAGAGTAAAATTTACCTTGTGAAGAACCAAACATTTTATACCCGGTCCAAGCACATTGATACCCGGCATCATTGGATACGGGATGTAGTTGAAAAAGAAGCAAGCAACGCTTGAGAAGGTTCATATGGATGACAATGGAGCAGACATATCACAAAGATTCTTCTAAGAGGAAAGATTGAGTATTGTAGGTGGATCGTCGGTATGACAACCCCCTCCACATAGTTGTAAAGGGAAAGATTTGTTGGAGTGGGTAGGATTCTCAATCTATGTGGAAAATACCCCAGAATTGGATTGAGTATTCCTACATATAATAGGAATACCTCAATATATTTGGATTGAGTATTCTTACATATAATAGGAATTTGTCAATGGATTTAGATTTAGATTTGGATTGGATATTCCTACATATAATAGGAATATGCCAAATGATTTGGATTTGGATTTGGATTGGGTATTCCTATATATAATAGGAATACTAGTTGTGGGTTTAAGGTTATATATATTAGGTGTCTCCTAGCCCTAAAACATATCTCAAAAATATTGCAAAAGGAGACAAGAGTACTTTTACAACATTGAAAGGAGAGATAAAGAGATTGAAGGCTATTTCGAAGAGGAGATCGGCTTCAGGTAATTCTTTTCTTGTTATCTCCGTTCTTCATTTGTTTGTGATCTATTTTCTATTCCAAAGAGTGGTGGTGATCCATTTGGATCGGTGAGAAGTTTGTAAGGAGTCGGTGTATTTCTTATTCCATTAGTGGAGGCTTTTCAGGGTTGGACTCCGATCGTCCCGTGGTTTTTCCCATTTGGGTTTTCTACGTAAAAAAATTTGTGTCTGCGATTTATGTTTGGTTTATATGCTTTTGCTCAGTTCTCTCGTAGGGCTTCTGGTTTGGGGAACAGTCGCGCTTTCATTCCCAATAAGTCTAAGGCTATGGTGTTCTCATGGAGGTACAGTAAATGGGCTATCCTATGAAGGAGGTTTTACCCAAATTCTTATAACTGATCGTAGTATTATATTAGAAAGATTACGCATTCTGATTATTAAATTTTTTTATTCAATATGAATTTATATTAAGACATATTTTTGGTACACATTGTTTCCTATTAGATTGTGAACAAGCTTGGAATTTTGTTCTTGAATTAAATTTATAATCGCCATTTATAAGTATTTTCATGACTCAAGTACCACAAAGATTTTATAATATATATATAGTCAACGTATTTATAATTATGAATCAGGTCCTACTTCTTCTTGACAAGTTGCTAGTTCTTCTCGACAAGCTCCTAGTTTTTCTCGACAAGTTCCTAGTTCTTCTCGACATCTTTCATCTCATGAAGAAGATAACACATTAGTTTTAGATAATAATGATGATTTAGCTGATTTTCAAAGTAATGAAGATAGTGATGATTTAATTGAAAATATAGATGATGATTTTGAAGATATTGTCAATAATACTACCACTACTGAATTATTTGTCGAACAATATTTCGATAAACATTATGCATTTAGAATTTTTATCCGTAACATAGCAATTGAACGCAAGTTTACTTGTTCAGATAGTGAGCAGAACGATGCTAAGGATATTATATATACTTGTAATCAACCAACTTGTGATTGGAGAGTATATGATAGACTTGTTCGTAGAGGTAATATTTTTGAAATTGCTATATTAGAAAACCAATATTCTTGTTTAGGTGGACTCACAACAGGTTTTCATCCATTGGCTACTAATTCATGTCAAAAATAAGATAATTGATATAATTAGGGATAATCAGTCCTATAGTCCATCACAAGTTGTTAAATATATACTTAGAGAACATCAGATAAATATCTCTTATTCCAAAGCTTGGAGAGCCCGAGAGATGGCATTAGCTGAAATAAATTGTAGCTATTTTGATGCATATGATAGTCTTGAAGAATATGATTTTAGAATTATCGAGTCAAATCCAGGTAGCAGTTGCTTTCTAAAGACTAATGAAAATTAATTGCTTTCAAAGAATTTTTATTTTTTTAAAGCATGTATTGACGATTTTTGAGTGATTGTTTACCAGTTATTAGTACTGATACTACTTTTCTTTCATCTAAATACCAAGGTATTCTTTTCATTGCTTGTGCTCATGATCCCAACTATAGACTTTATCCAGTTGCTTATGCTGTTGTGGAAGGTGAAAATATCGATTATTGGAAATAATTTTTAACTAGTTTAAGAACATCTTTTGAAAAGTATTTTAATGAATGGAGTAGGATTTCATTTATATCAGATAAACAAAAGGGTTTGCTTCATGCTATGCGTTTAACTTTTCCAGAATCTCTATATTTTTTTTGTATTTAGCATTTTAAAACAATATGAAAGCGGTTACCAAGATTAAATTTTTTTATCAAATGCTGGACGCTCTTGCAAGATCATACAATAAACCAAACTCTAATTTTTTTTTGAAATAATTAAAGCTAAAAACATAGACATGTTTAACTGGCTTGTTGGAGTAAATGATAAAATCCGTAATTTTGCAGATTGGATTACTGCTTATTCTCCTTGTCCTAGACTAGATATTAACACTTCTAATCTTGCAGAATCGTTCAATAACTGGATTAAGAATTTATGTGATAAACTAATAACACACTACTTGACGGCATTAGAGCCAAGATTATATCACTTCAAAACAAGAACAGACGATTTGCTGAAAATCTTGAAGTAGATTATTGTCCGAGAATGTTATAAACTATAGGTCTTATAAATAGAGAAAATCACCAACTACATGTGTTGCAATTTGATAATTAAACATTTGAAATATTAGATCGTGCAACAAATAGAACGTATGTTGTTCGTTTAGAAGAGGGCTATTGTTCATGTTTACGATGGTATCATACATTTATACCATGTGTGCATGCATGCTATGCTGCTAAGTCTTGCAATACTAGTATAGAAAATTATTATTGTTCAATATTTTCTTCTAACAAGTTGAAAAGTATGTATGAGCCACATTTGGAACCAATTCCACTGCCATACGATCCTAAAAGTGCTTTGGTTAGAGAAGAAATACCCAATGTAAGACGCAAAGCTAGGAGATCAAAGAAGAACCGTATAAATTCGAAGGATGAACCTACAAGAGATTTATGTTGCAGTAACTATGGTGGAGTTGGACATAACAGAAGAAAATGTACTAATCAGCCAAGCGAGTAAAATTATGTACTAGTTAACTTTCACTTATTTTTAGTACTTTCAATATTTTTAAGTTATTCTGTATTGATGTTGAGAGTAAAATTGAGGTTGATGTTCAATACTTTTTGTACCATATATAATTGAAATGCAGTCAATACTTTTTGTACCAAATGATAATATTATAATCAAGATAGCTAGCGTAGCAATAAATTTAAAATCAAAATACAATCAATATTATACACAACATATCATCTTCGACCATATCTGACCCATCGAGCCCAAAATTTGCAAGTACCAGGCCTGAGATTTGGACAATCTATCTGTTGTTCCATAGTTCCTAAAGGTAGAGGTAGATCTGCAGCCAAACTCTGACTGTCCATATGCCGTTGAGTTGGAATTAGAGCTGATGGAGTTTAGTAAAACCAATCTATAGGATCAGCCTGGTAGGAAGTCCCCTCTCTAGCCTAATAGGAAATCCTCTCTCCAGCCTGGTCATCTGCCTCCTCTTCAGACTCGTATACGTTGGAATAACGATATTATCTCTGGCGAACGTTGCCAGATGGATAATCGGGTAAAATAAACACATGAGGCATATGAGGCTTTGGGCCACGCATAACAGCATGATCCATCCAATTCGTCTTTCGTCGTATCATATCGGTAATATGTGGTCGACACGCAGAGCTCTCTATTGTACTATTGATTGCTCCTTCAAATTCTAAACTCTGAAATGCATATGGTTGTCTAGTAAATTTACTAAAATAAATTATACTAAAATGTATACTAAATTGTTGATAAATAAACACTTACGAAATGGCTAAGTCTGGTTATTATACTATGCATGCTATAATCATCGACATCTCCATGTGTGAAACTCTGCTCCACAAAATTATAATCTAGGTTGCACATACGCGACATTCCCTGTCATGTCCCGATCTTCCGCTGGAATCGGCCGTCCCCGCTAGGCGCGAATCACCGCGCCAGCGCTCCCGCGGGACAATTATTTTCATCGGGATGTGATGCCACACGAGCCTGGAGTTGTGCCCGCACAAGACAAATACCGAAACGGTCGTTGATAACTAGTTCACCAAGTCGATATAGCAGAAATATGGAATAAACACAAGTATGAATACAAAATAACTCTTTATTGATATTGAATAAGGTTACAAGCGACGCTAGACCGAGATTACAAGTCGCTCAAGCTCTCTCTCTCTCTCTAAGAATAAAGACGTGTCAAACGACTTACAACTTGGGATGATACATAGGCGATGTTCCAATATTATGTCCTGTATATGTGCTTCAGTTTCGGATGCAACACTCCAAGGCTCCAGAGCAAACTCTACGTCTTAGCGCGCACGAAGGTGGCATCCGTACCGAACGAGGTTCTCCCGCACCCTACAAGCAATTTGGTGGGTTATCAGTACATGAATGCACTGGTGGGGAGGCTTCTCGCACGCTCGACAAATTCAACACATTAATGTTAGTTCCGTGCACCAACTATTAAGTGGTCTTGCTATTCTTGCCTTAGGATCGATTTCATACAAGATACAAAGCCTATCTCATGTGGCAGCATACCGTGCGATATACAAGAAACACGGCGATACTTACCAACTTACCATTTGTCCTTCCCTGCCCAAGCATAAAACCAAGTTAAAGCCAACACGAATATAGATATATAAAATCCCAAGATCACATAACAAACACAAGTATGCTACGAGCGTATTTCTAAACCAAGTGCACGATATACACAGTTTACAACACTCTTATCATTTGTAACTCAGGTTGTGCAGATTACTCAGATGTCTTATACTCATTTTACATTGGCATGCTATACTTGTATAGACATGTTTTGCTCAGACTACTCAAATGTGTTTCAAACTTCAAGTTACTTTATATCTGATACTTGCCACAAGATCCTAACGAGCCCATACGCGGGTTGCCGCCACATATGCAATATACTAAAGACAACTTGTTCTTATGACCGGACGAGCCGCCATGGATAAGGTATAGTCTCGATACGGGAATAGAATGTAACGCAGGCAGCGAGCCTCGCTACACACCTTTCCGTCGGAAGCAACGACTATCTGAAATGTTCATGACCGGTTTTGATCGGCCCCGGTGCGACCAGCGTACTGTCCGCAGGAACCTGAAGCCTGTGCACAGGTTGTCCATGACCATTGACGATCAACACTAAACTCTTATTATATGCAACATCTTAAGACCTTAAATGAACATAGTTATTTGACTCAGTGATTGTGCACTTCACTTGTTCAAAGATTTCATGATTTAGTATGTTCCATTCCATGCATTATTTATGCTGCCGTCCTACTACTTATTGCAGTTCCCATTTTAGGAGTTTCCTTGGTGACCCAACAGTCCCGAAGACTTTTCATGTTTCTATTGTTTGGCTAGGAATGACTATTTTGATAGTCTTCTGCCACAGGTAAGTTAACTAGAATCTATGTTGTGCTTCTGCACTAAGACCGTCTCTATGCGACGAGCATTTCAAGAACTTATGGAGTAATGAACTTCAAGAACGTATAAGGAACAAAAGCATAATTATGAGCTAAAATTATAAGAACTGTAAAGCGAGCCTACCATTTCGTTCAACCGATCTATTTTCATGTTCTATATAAAGATACATCAGATGAGATTATTTCCTTAGCTAGATGTGTTGAATTCTTTATTAGCATGCAAGGGGTGATTCTTTTAGCGACTAGCAAATATCAACCGTATTTTAAGTGTGCTAGCTAAGGAAAGACAAGTTCATCGTAGCCACCCACCTTAGCGATGATTCGCCTCAATCGAGCGATACTCCGAGCGAGCCTCTGAAAGTCTAAGTCTGAACTCCTAAAGGGCCAAGTCTGAAATTCCTTTGCCTCAAGCAAGTATTCTCGCTAAGCAAAGCGGGTCGAATTATCGCACTTGTGCCATTTGAATCGGCTATCCGCATAGACGCGGAGCGGGTCGTTACATTATACACCACTCAAAACAAGTCTCGTCCTCGAGACTTCCTGAGCGCAAATTATTCTATCGCACACTATGGAATCTAACTCAAGCATATCAATCTATATCATTAGATCCGTTCGAACATAATTTCCTACTCGCTTCTCATTCTGAGTTACGTGCGTGCGGGGTCTTCCTTATTAAATGACTCTATCATTTAATCCAACTTCTGACTCGGTCTGTATGGCGACTTAGCGCAGAATATATACCGCTTAACGCGAAGTATGTTATAATCTAAATATGGCGACTTCCTTATTTCAGTATGGCGACTTCCTTATTTCAGTTGCTATACTCGTTCATGCGAATCCAAATATATTTTTAATTACAGCTGCATTCGAGTTATGCATATCGCTAAGTCTGGATCGTACCCATATTCAAGGCGTCCCCCAAATATGTGTATTTTAACCAAGCTTAGTGACAGGTAAGTCGGACAAGCTACTCGTAAAAATTCTTCGAATTGTCGATCACTTCGCTATTCGAATAACCGAACTCTGGCTCATTTTAGTCATCGTCTACTTCAATCTCTCCCAATTTCAAGTATTGCATTACTAGCAACGCACCTCTTCCAAACAATGAACTGACTTGTTATGCCAACTTATCTCTAATATCACCAATTCTAATTCTAAGAGTTTCGTCCGACAATTCTCTAATACTGTCTTATTCCTCACTGTCGTATAACTCATCCAACCAAATCAATTATCACTCAAATCCTATATTCTGTTGCGTTCATTTCAATGCCAACATCGCTAGCATACACTTCCAGTCCCAAGTCCTAACTCTAAGTCTCGTTGCCCCAGTTCTGAACGATACTCTAAAGTCAGCCACTGCAGTTCAACTAAAGGCATAGGGTCGTCTGCCTATTCACTAGGTAAGCTCACCAGGTCATAGGTACATTTTAAGTTCACGATTCTTATCGAGCAAATTTGTTGCACGATACTTGCCCTAAATTCCTAAGGTCAAACCGTTGTTCTTTCGTACGGGGTATTCTATCCAAGCTCGTTTCACTCAGATTTCTAAACATCGAGCATAGATCATTCTATCTACATCAACACGTTCATTTTCACAAGATCTAGGTTCATTAGCAAAACTGTTTCTAAGATACATTCGTTCAATCAAATCTATGATATATCCACGTCGCAGGTCAAACCCATCGGTTGCATAGTCTATCACCTCCATTACGTTTGGCAGAATCTATCTATCCATTCTTTTCTAAGCCTGGACTACCAAATCACGATCCCATTCTAAACCATCGATGTATTTCATAAACTCTAAGTTGTCCAACACGATCTACGTATCCGTTCATGAAACTATCTAGCATATCTTACTTCACGTTCTAGACTAACTCCTCCTCAAAAATACTTAAATTCATTTGTATCCTGAAACCCGTCTTATCGTGTCGAACCACAAGTCAAGACGATCCTTTAATTATCACGCTCTGGTCTCCCGTAAGTTCAATTATCCCCGTTGTACGTGAAGTTACCACGCCAATGCTCCCGCGGGATAACTATCCTAATCTGGGCGTGACGCATGTACGAGCACAAAGTTACGCTCGCACAAGACAAGAACGTCAAACAATATGGTTATCACCGAGACGGTCGAGAAGCCTTATCATTTCACTTTGCTCCATCCAAGTTATATATACTTATCCATCAAGTCGTATCCGTTTATGCCATGATTATAATTCGTCTAGCAAGATCATCCAACTTTAATGTTTTCGTTTTAATAAATCCATAGTCTACTTTTATCATTCCTCAACTAACTAAGTTTTAATCCCAAACCCAAGTCTATTCACCTTCGATACGTTCCATTCATCGAGTTCATTTAGAAAATCTTTAAACATGTCCCTGCGAGTTCGATCATTCCCGTCGGACGTGAAATCACCATAGTGCTCCCGCGAAATAATCGATCTCGTCTGGGTCTGATGTCGAGTGTTTTCTATTAAACTTGACTCAAGATCGTTCGTCCAAGTCAAGATCAAATTTATTTTCGCCTGCCTTAATCATTTGAACCAATATTTTTCTAACTTGCATCAATCCAAGATATCTTCCAACCATCGATATGATATAAGATCCCCCAAATTTGAAACTATAGCATTCGTACTCAAACCGAACTTTATCGAGCGATATCCTACTAAAATCTAAATTTTTCCATACATGATATCATTCGTTCGCGCCATTATTTTTAATAGTACTTTCGATCATATCACCAATTATTCTATCTCAACTCAAGTTTTAAATTCATTTGATTCAATTTAAAATCGCTTGTACGATCCACAAAGTTTTCCCGAACGTGATATCAATTTCAAGTACTCTTTATTTCTATTTGATGTAAGCCTTATCCTATGTTTAAATCTTTCTAACTTGCTCAAATCAAATCAAATCATTCATAATTTCTACGAATTCGCTTACTTGCTGGGCATTAGATATACTAAGGCTTCACACAATTACGTCACTTGCTGCAAGACCTGTTTAATACTCCAAAACCCATGATTCATTTGAATATATCTAATTTGACCGATACACCACTCAGAATTTGAGCTATATCTATGAATCTTTATAACTTATCTTTATTCTCGCTTACTCGATCCTGAGACTATCGAATACACCACTCAGAAACTGAGTCATCTTAATAACTCCTAAATTATATTTCCGTTGTTTACTCGTATATCCGATTCGTTCCTTAGAACTCCAGCACAGACCCTATTTGTTGCCTTAACGATCTTAGCCTTGTATGCACCTCTATTAATAGCCCTTCATATAAACTATGTTTCGAGTAGTAACTTATCGATACGAACAACCGTCTGAACTATACGTCGAAACCAAGGTACGACTCCACAAGATCCTTTTTAGCGATAGTCTTATCATATTTTTATCGATATCCTTCTAAGTCCAACTTTATTTCTATTCGAACGATACCCAAATCTCGTATTGCAACTTACTAGCATCAAAGGTCTTGGCGCACGATACTGAACACAACTTAGCCAAAAAGGCTGTGTGCATAGGCCACTGTCCGAACGATATTCTGTCTCGCACACTAACCCGTTTGGTGTTCTCGTATAGGCATTTGGGTTTATAAAGAACTTGCAGATTCTAACATAAGTCAATTCCCACAAGGTCTGACACAGGTTGGCACAAAGGCCTACGTATCAAAATCCCGATCAAACGATCATATCATTCACATGCACCTTTCGAAAATACTTAGACTCATTATATGGAACATCCCATTAGAACTTTTGAGAGAGAGCGTCTGTAATATAACCTACGAACGAGCTTTCCAAAATTGAGAGAATCGATAAGAAGTTCAAGGACGTAAATCCATGCTTTGATACCAATATGTCATGCCCCGATCTCCCGCTGGAATCAGCCGTCCCCGCTAGGCACAAATCACCGCGCCAGCGCTCTCGTGGGACGATCGTTTCCATCAGGACCTGATGTCGCGCGAGCCTGGAGTTGCGCCCGCGCAAGGCAAATACCAAACGACCATTGATAACTAGTTCACCAATTCCATATAGCGAAAACATAGAATAAACACAAGTATGAATACAAAACAGCTCTTTATTGATATTGAATAAGGTTACAAGCGGCGCTAGGCCGAGATTACAAGTCGCTCAAGCTCTCTTTCTCTCTCTCTCTAAGAATAAAGACGTGCCAATTGGCTTACAACTTGGGCTGATACATAGGCGATGTTCCAACATTATGTCTTGTATATGTGCTTCAATTCCGGACGCAACGCTCCAAGGCTCCAGAGCGAACTCCACGTCCTAGCGCGCACGAAGGTGGCATTCGCACCGAACGAGGTTCTCCCGTACCCTGCAAGCAATCTGGTGGGTTATCAGTACATGAATGCACTGGTGGGGAGGCTTCTCTCCCGTTCGACAAATCCAACACGTCAATATTAGTTCTGTGCACCAACTATTAAGTGGTCTTACTATTCTTGCCTTAGGATCGATTTCATACAAAATACAAAGCCTATCTCGTATGACAGTGCACCGTGCGATATACAAGAAACACGGTGATACTTACTAACTTACCATTTGTTCTTCCCTGCCTAAGCATAAAACCAAGTTAAACCCAGCACGAATATAAATATATAAAATCCCAAGATCGCATAACAAACAGAAGTATGCTATGAGCGTGTTTCTAAACCAAGTGCACGATATACACAGTTTATAATACTCTTATCATTTGTGACTCAGGTTGTGCAGATTACTCAGATGTCTTATACTCATTTTACACCGGCATGCTATACTTGTATAAACATGTTTTGCTCAGACTACTCAAATGTGTTTCAAACTTCAAGTTACTTTATATCTAATACTTGCTACAAGATCCTAATGAGCCCATACGCGGGTTGCCGCCACGTATGCAATATATTAAAGACAACTTGGTCTTATGACCAGACGAGACGCCATAGACAAAGTATAGTCTCGGCACCGGAATGGAATGCAACGCAGGTAGCGAGCCTCGCTACACGCCTTCCCGTCGGAAGCAAAGACTATCTGAAATATTCCTGACCGGTTCGGATCGGCCCCGCTGAGACCAGCGTACCGTCCGCAGGAACCTGAAGCCTGTGCAAAGGTTGCTCATGACCATTGACGATCAACACTAAACTCTTATTATATGCAACATCTTAAGATCTTAAATGAACATAGCTATTTGACTCCGTGATTGTGCACTTCACTCGTTCAAAGATCTCATGATTTAGTATGTTCCATTCCATGCATTATTTATGCTGCCGTCCTACTTCTTATTGCAGTTCCCGTTTTGGGAGTTGCCTTGGCGACCCAACGGACCAGAAGACTTTTTATGTTTCTATTGTTTGGCTAGGAACGACTATTTTGATAGTCTTCTACCACAGGTAAGTTAACTAGAATCTATGTTGTGCTTCTGCACTAAGACCGTCTCTATGCGATGAACATTTCAAGAACTTATGGAATAATGAACTTCAAGATCATATAAGGAACAAAAGCATAATTATGAGATAAAATTATAAGAACTGTAAAGCGAGCCTACCATTCTGTTCAACTGATCTACTTTCATGTTCTATACAAAGATACATCAGATGTGATTATTTTCTTAGCTAGATGTGTTGAATTCTTTATTAGCATGCAAGGGGTGATTCTTCTAGCGACTAGCAAATATCAACCGTATTTTAAGTGTGCTGGCTAAGCAAAGACAAGTTCATCGTAGCCATCCACCTTAGCGATGATTCGTCTCAGTCGAGCGATACTCCGAGCGAACCTCTGAAAGTCTAAGTCTGAACTCCTGAAGGGCCAAGTCTGGAATTCCTTTGCCTCAAGCAAGTCTTCTCGCTGAGCAAAGCGGGTCGGGTCATCGTACTTGTGCCGTTTAAATCGGCTATCCGCATAGACGCGGAGCGGGTTGTTACACTCTCCACCAGCTTCTGTAAGCATCGTCTCCGAAAACTGTATCATTTTTGACAATATGTTAGAAAAACATAATGATAAGTTTAATAAAACAGAATAAAATAACAACTTACAGTCATCCGATGATTGCAATTCGGACGACAAATCTCGCACACTATAATCCTCGAATCTTGAATTCCAACCAGGAAGCAAATTACGCAATTGAGATGGCACTTTAGATTGGGCATAATTACTAGCAGGTGGAGAATCATGGATAATTTGAACCATCCCAAATTGTCACAAAACATGATTAGCTGGATGGTACATGGTTCGATAGTCGCATATGATATAAAACCTATACAGACTATACGAAAATGAATTCTTCTGAATATCGGGAGAATCGGGCCGTATAATATACGTGATCCATATCACATATTTGATCATTATGGAGTAAATAAGAATAACATATAATCATTTTAAAATAAATGCAGATGGTTGTCTAATAAATTTACTAAAAATATGCAATTTATTTACCTCATGATACTGTAATGAGTCAAATAGTGCACGCTAAAGGGAGGCGGCTGATATCTGCAGTGAGCCTGGTCCATAAATTCAACCGTCCATCTCCTAGCTACCAGAAAGATACTGATTTCACGACTGATACCGGTAACTGGTATCGCTATACCAAAATGTTCGTAGGACCATACATAATATCATTACCATGCATCCATTCATATTTGTGTAATAGGTCTAAGAAGAATGTAATAACATTATAATTGAATAATGTTATTATGACAAATACCTGTAGTAGAATCATGCATCCACAAAGATTCGTGGTACAGGTATCGGATGTCATTGTGACAAACTCTGTCAATGCGGTATACAAAAGTGCCAATACCGCTGCTCCCTATGCATGCCGAGTACGTTCTTGCAAATTTTTGAAAAATAGTAGATAACGAGCACTTATTTTGCAGACAGTTCTGTTTGGAAAAATAATTGAACCACATAAAGCAAGTAAATATGCTCTTGTGCAACAAACAATCTGAAATATTAAATTATTACTAGTGAGTCAAACTTCAATATCCATTTTAATCTGAAATAAATAGTTAAATAAACGGTTAAATTTTATACCCGATAATCATCAACAGTCACCGGACCGTCAGATGTACGATCAAGATATATAATGTTATTCCTTAGCCAGGTTATGTTGACGTCTGATCTATTCTTTTGTGTCGGTTCGGTTGGAGCAGACACACCAAGATACCGTTGAATTAGACTGTTTCTATCTGATCATTTTAAGAAATATATAGGATCACCTGCAATATTAATTTAGATTATTACATTATATTACTCAAATCAAGGTATCAGTTAAGATATTACGTAATAAACTATCACACCTGTAATAGGTAACCCTGTGATGTTGGCTACATCTCAAAGGGTTACTGTCATTTTCCCTAGAAGCAACTGAAAAGTATTACGGTTGGGCCACCAATGCTCTGCCAAACTAAACATCAAATCTCTGTCGTGTTACAGAAACTCAATTTCATTTATATAATGCAATCCAAAAGACCGAACCAAAGCTTTCTGTTGGGAGGTTAGCTCCCATTTGGTTAAGTTGGGGTCATTTCTTACTTGCTGCCATCGACCATGGTTACGTAAACGTTCATTACTCGGATTATCATATAACTGCACATATAACTTAAGTAAGTAAACTATTTTAAATAAATACACTTAATCAATACAAATAAATAAACAAAACTTACATCTCCAGAAATTTTCAGTCGAGATATGTGATTTTTACATTATTGTATTTCTCTTTCGGTATGGCCGTCGTTGTGTTCTGTCATTTCCTTCTGTTAACTCCTTCTCCTCTTCTTCTTCTTGTTCTTGTTCTTCTGCTACTGTTGCTGCTGCTAGTGTTGCTTCTCTCCTCTCTTTTTTTTAACTAGTACTCTTATGTCTCTCTGTTAGTGAATGCAGATTTCACATACTTTCTCTTTTCTTTATAGCTTTCGTGTGATATTCATTCAGATTCATGAATCCGTGACAACCAAATGATCAGTGGCAATTGAAAATAAATGGACGGATGGATGGTGAGCAGATAAAAGAAAAAAGAAAAAACAAATTTTGCTTGGCGCCAACACAAATGGAGCCAAAACAAAAAAAATGAGTTTTCAAATTGAGTTTTTGATTTTGGCTACAACAGAAATGGCGCCAAGTTTTTTTTATTTTGTTTTATTTTTTATTTTTTGTTGGGAGCCAAGGGTGTTGGCACCGGAAGATTTTTTTTCCAACAGATTTATTGGTTGGAGCCAACACCATTGGTGCCACCTCCAATTTTTTTTTTTTTGGTTGGAGCCAATGGAGTTGGCTCCCACCTTTATATATATATATAATTTGGAGCCAACACCATGCACACCAACTTCCTTTACATAGAAATTTGCCAAAAGTTTTATCTTTCATGCAAATTTACCTGATATTTCTTCCCTATATGGAATTTTCTGCAAGTAATAAGAGTCGGGGAAGACACATAATAACGTAAAGACTTGTTACTCTTTTACCCTTGAAACAACGCTGTAAAAAAGTTTTCAGGGGCATATCTGTAATTTGTTTGTGTGAGGAAGCAGAGCAGAGAGAGCACTCTTTCTCATTGGCAAATTATAAGGGCACTACACATTTTACTCGGGGCTAGCCCATTGAAAATTTACAAAAATTTACAAGTTTGCCATCCTAAAAGTTACTTGGGACTAGCCCAAATTGTTATCATTGATAATTACAAGTTTGCCACTCCCAAATTCGGGACTGTTATAATCAGGACTGTCAAAATTTTGACAGTCCTACCACTTGGAAGGACTGTCAAAATTTTGACAGTCCTACAAATTGTTAGGACTGTCATAATTTTGACAGTCCTAAAAATTCAACATATATTTTTAGGACTGTCAAAATTTTGACAGTCCTAAAATTTATTTTCTGTTAATTTATTTTGTTAATTGGTGGGGGAGCCAATTTTGACATATATGTTGATTTTTAGGACTGTCAAAATTTTGACAGTCCTACCAATTGGAAGGACCTAGTGGTAGCGACGGAGGAAGGAGGGGAGGGAGGAGCGGCGGACGGGGTACGAGACGGAAATGGGGTACGAGACGGAGGAACGGGAGAGGAAAGAGGCGGCGGGAGGCAGGGGAGAAGGTAGAGGCGGCGATGGAGGAGGACGAAGTCTCGGAGAACGGCCGGCGGGAGGGGGGAGGGCTCCGGTGGGGTGGGGAGGGTTTGGGAGAAGGGTTTCAAAGTGGACTAGTATGAGTAAACTAATGGGCTAGTGTGAGTAAACTTTGCTCATTAATGGGCTACCCCCAATCCTGGGCTAGCCCCAAGTAAAAGTAGTAGTGGCCTTATAATTTGCTTTTATAATTTGCTTCTCATTCCGTCTCTTTCTCATCAAATCAAATTCCCGCTTTGCTTCTTTTTTCTACAAAGCTTCTTCTTTTTCTCGGAAAGGTTTGATTTTTGACGCCCTATTGCGATGGATTCGAGGGAGATCAATTGGGACAGGTGAGCAATCTCCCCTCTTTTTTCTAGGGTTTTCTCTTCGATTTGAGCTGTGATTTAATATATTATGCAGTTCTATCATGTCTAATTTGCATGGAAAATAGGAGAAATTTGATGAGAGACTATGTATGTAGTTGCTATTTTCTTGTGATCTCCAAATTGTATGATTGGTTACATATATGGATACAGACTTCTTCATCAATTATTTACATTAGTTGAAGTTATAGATCAAGCTATACGATGCATGTAGAGGTTCAAGATATCCGTAAAGCTATTTTTGGATCGTCATAGTGGGAATTTTCTTTTATTGTAATGAACTATTCTTTAGAAACAACATGCAGAGTACGACTATAACTAGAGAAATCGTGTTCTGGAAACCCGAATTCATACTGAAAGAAAGTGAAAGCATTCTTAGGACACAGACTTTTGGAACTATCCTATTTTTGGTAATATGCAAGGATATGAATAAAGAAAACACTATTTACTCAAACGGCTAGCTAGGATGTATGGACACTCTAAAATGCTTTCCGTGTCCATTTTCGGCTCAAAAAATATGATAGGACAGGCCAAACTTGTGATTTGTATCGTATTAGTATTCATGCAACATATATGACCGGATAATATGATTGTTGTTAATACTTAGTATAATACTAAGCTTAACATGGTTCAATCACACGCACAAGAGGATTACAAAAGGATCCGTGTAGTTATCCTCGGAGAAATCAAAGAGAAGATATCTCGGAGAAAATCAAAGAGAAGAGTTTACTATTAGCTTTCTTATATAAAAACAGACATCATTCTAGAAGACCATATTATCAGTTTGATTTGGTTTGTGAACGTGGTGTGTTTTTTGTTCTAGATTTGTTTTCATCTCAAACACCTTCACTTATCCTACATGTTTAAAGTTAAACTGAATTATGTTTGTCTTTCATCTTTGAACATAGAGTGTCTCAAAGACTTCCATCTTCTTGTCGAATGATGGTACTTCTAAGTATAGCTAGTGTACTTTAGGATTAATTATCAATATAGTGTATGAGATTTGGGAAGGATTTGTAGTTGATACTTAGAGCCAAATAAGAGTAGCATAAATTTTAGTATTAAGTATTTCTATGAAGAAAGGATCAACACTTTGAAGAGTCTATTGTATCAAGATTCTGGGCAGTTTGACAAAAAAAAGTCTAGTTGCATGAACATCCTACTCATTGTCTGATATGTAGAAATTCATCTGAAATTGTGTATCGAGTTATCAATAGAGGGAAACTGAATGAGCATGTTAGTTTTGTCCATTCCACATATTCCAAACACCACAAAGTTTTGACTCGCAGGAGAGTAGAGGATTGAGAACTTTAGGTTGAGAGAAAAAGCAGAGGAAAGAGAATACCTTTTTGACCTATGGAAAAGGGTAAAAAAAGAGTAGCAGAGGGGAGAATGGATACTCGGTGAGTTGGTGTTGATTATGAACGGTGCATGTAAGGTCATTATCGACGGTGCTATGTCAGAAGAGAAGTTAGGAGAAGAAGGGGTCATCACGGTGGACTTACTGGGAGGGATGACGGTTGGTCTCACGGAATATCTAGGGTTTCTTGGTCTAGAATTCCTAGACGAGAACTAAGAGGGTTAGAGTAGGGATTGGGTGAACACGGATTAGGGTTTCTGATCCTAGAGGGATTGGGTCCAGGTTTTGGATTGACATTGCATATGGTAGTCAAAGGTGCACCCGAGACGCTCCTTGTAGCAAGGCGCAACAAGTGTACCTCGCACCTCACTAAGCGATGCGCCTTTCTCCAGGCGTACCCAATGTGCGCCTTTCAACAAGGCGCAACCAAGAGAATGCGCATCTTATGATTTTTATTTTTTTAACAAAAAACATTAAGGAAGTAGTCCGTACCTCATACAAGTGGGAGGGAGGTATAGCCCTTTCCACGGTTGCCAAAATTGGCTACAGTTGAACTAAAAAAACTAAAATTTACTAAAAGCGTAGTAGGGAGAACACAAATTCTTGTTAGTTCTATTGAGTATTGACTTCTACTGTTGGTCTGCAAGTTTGCTTGGTTATGTTTTAACATGTTTTTGTTGGTTTTAAAATTTTAATATGTTATTTGGTTTTATTTCTTACATTACTAATTTTTTTTATTTATTTATGTATATTTTTTATTTTTATTTATTTTTGCACCTCACTTCGCTCAGGTGCACGCCTTAAGTGCGCCTTGCGCCTTGGACGATATGAACATTTGCGCCTCGAGTGCGCCTTATACCTTTGACTACCTTGACATTGCATAATGACGGTGATTTGCAGTGGTTGTAGTGGTGATAAAATGGTCACCTATAACGTCAAAATGGATTGACCTAGTGTTGTTGCAGCTAGACTCTAGGGTCAAGGTTAGGTTGGATTTCTTTGGTGGCTGTTGGAGGTGAGAGACTAGATAGAAAAAAAAAACGTTAGCATGGCCTTGGAACTGGTACCATGTTAAAGTATCGAAATGATGGATTTCAATCATTTAAACCAAGGCTATCTACAGAGGGGATCACATAGGGGAGCTAGATAGCCTAGTCAATCTGGGACTAAAAGAGCCAAAAGTAAAAAGAGCTAAAAGAATTAAATCTATGTAAGAATATGACTAAGATACTTATGTTATACTTAACATTAAATACTCTCGTCCAAGACTCATGCTCAAGACTAATGTTCGAAATATTGGTATCAGAATCGATTTCGGACCTTTTTTATGAGTATCAGTATTGACACTTTTCGTAGCTTTGGATCAGAGTATCACAATCTTCGTTTCAGAAAGCCAAAAATACTAAAATATATTTAAAAAATCTGAAAAAAAAATTTGATACACAGAGACATAATTTTGTATATTGTATGTTGTTTCTCGATAGTTTTAAATGGAATAACATTTCACCTACAATAGATACTATTGTTTATTTATTTGCCTTTAGACACGTTGCAACCACCATATATAGTTTACAATGGAATTGTACTAATATGGATGAATGTTGTGAATTTATTCATATATAACTTCGACAAAAGGTAATTATCACATCTTATTGATAAGGAATTATATTGACATACTCTAATATTGTGAATGTTCGACACAACTTAATCATCGTGTTGACATTTTTTATTTATTTTTCTATCTTTTTTGTTTAATTTTTGTCCGTCGAATTGACCAGAAAAGCGACCTCAGAGTCGGTATTGTTCAGTATGGATCATGACATGCCAAAGCCAATATGTATTGGTTGTATCATATAGGTATCGGCCTATACTATGAACTATAATCAAGACATATTGCATCATTCTAAAGCAGCGTCGAAGAAGATACCCTTGCGTCGATAAAGCCTTCTTGAACTACATCTTTGCAAGACTGCACTTCTTTGCTTTCGAGGACTTCACTTCTTTGCTTTCGAGATAATTCGTGAATGAAGTAATAAAGGTTCTTAGCCAGCCAAGTGAGAACTATAAGGGTTAGACACCCCAGATATAAAGCATCAGCTGCTAAGTGAGAATGGAGTGTAGCTTAACATGTCTGGCATCGTTATTTGGATATTTATGACTTGATTCATGAATGAAACCAGTTCCTCGTTTGTTACATTCTCCATGGTGCAAGTAATTTATTGTAGTGTGGAGAAATCACTCATTTATTTGTCAAGTTTATTTGGATAGGTTGCTGTACTTCCTACTAGTTTTGCTGATAGCACTTGTATTCTGTCAATTGTGCTGCATATTAAAATTTCTTATGACATAGGAAAGCTTTAGTTTTGACTCTCTCGGTTTCTAGTTTTATATTTTAATATCCTGGCCTTCAACTTGTTTTACTATATATACTAGATTATCATTACTCATGTATGTTTACATATTCTGTTTAATTCAGCCAAACATTTGCCCTTATTTATTCTTTGCTATATCTTGCAGGCTTGACAAGACAAAGTTGTATGTCGTAGGAGCTGGCCTCTTCACTGGTGTTACTGTAGCATTGTATCCCGTATCTGTCATAAAGACAAGGATGCAGGTTTCGAAAGATGTTGTACAAGTTAATGCATTCTCAACTTTCAGAAATATTCTAAAATTAGATGGCATCCGTGGTCTCTATAGGGGATTTGGCACAGTTATTACCGGTGCTGTTCCTGTCAGGATCATCTTCCTCACTTCTTTGGAGACCACAAAAATAGCTTCTTTCAAAATGGTTGAGCCATTTAAGCTTTCTGAGCCAGTGCAGGCTGCTGTAGCAAATGGTATAGCAGGCATGGCAGCATCTCTTTCTGCTCAAACTGTATTTGTCCCAATTGATGTGGTATGTTTACTGCTCATATGATTCTTCTTTTGTTTTTACACTCTTACAAGATTTATACTCTCATTGTGGATAATATCTGCTAATGATAATCCCGAAGAATTCTTGCATACACTGGTGTCTGTAATACACATATTGACCCACCTTAGTTCTCGAAAATTGCTATATTAGGATGCATGTATTTTATTGATGACAAAATCCCAATTTGTTCGTCATTACGTGGTCCCCTATCGTTGCTTCCGTCTCTGCTTCTGTGCAACACATACCCGATCACCAGGAAGCTATTGGGAATTGTTGCCTTGAAATGTTGATAAACTTGGATCTGAAAATTGTTGTGAGAGAGAATATTGTCCACAACATAAAGAAGCTTGCACATCCATTTTGAAATATAAGTTGATCGTGCACCCAGGTTAAATCCCGCAGTTCCATTGTGAGTCAGTCAGGGACCATGGAATGATTAGTCAGATTCTCAGCAATTAATCAGATTACACGTTGCATACACTATTTTGTCACAAAAATTAGAAAAATAGCACATAACTATACATAAAATATCCAATAGTCATAGAATAAAAATAGTAGTAGTTCACACACCATAGAGTTAATGAAAAACTACAAATAAACAGATCAGAAGTCCACACTGAAAAGAGTTAACAAGAGTTACAAATAGTAAGCCAAAAACAACAAAAAGTCTATATTTTACGACAATACAGTCTATAACTCAGCATTGACTCAGTGTCATCCGGATAATTGTTATCTGTGTTGCATGAATATGGATATGTGTATGAATTGAGATACCATTTTGTATTGTCGTTGTAACTTAGATGAATAGAGATACCATTTTGTAGTGTCGTTGCAACATAGATTGTTATTGCCTTTCCTTTCCTTCCCTTCGAGGAAGACTCATCAATTTGACCCAAAATGGATCGGGTTAACAGGTGTGTATGCGAACCTAACCCATAAACTAACTTGCTAACTGATTAACCAACGATTTATAATTAAGTGCCCCCTTAATCCTTACGCAAGCCGACTAAGCGGAAGGTTTACTTGGTCCGCTTTCTTAATTTTTCTGCAGTTTTTGACCGCTTTTGAGTACTCAACTGCAGAATCCACAGAACGGAACAATGTGTTGCACGGACGCAGACTGACAACATGACATAAACAAAGTCACGACGCTGATTCTGGTTTGTCCATGTATGACTCATGTCTCCATTCTTGCTATTCTATCATGATTTTTCATAAAAAGTGAAATATATATAGGTACATGCATAGATGCACATATACTCATCTGCATATATAACTCCATATTGGAGGCTTCATGCAAAAGATTAGACCATATTTTGACTTTGTCAATCTAATATAAACTGTGTAAGTCGATGCTAATTCATGTCCAACAAGATAATAGGCATGAGAAGGGGGGGGGGGGGGGGGGGTCTAAAAGAGCTTGAACACTAGTTTTCGATGGAACTGAGATCCCCAGGACGCAAATTGGTGTAAGTTAAGTTTAGAGATAGAGAGGAGAAGGGGAAGTAGGGGAAGAGAGAATATGAGAAAGGAGATTGCAAGGGCCTTAAACCCTATGTCTATTTATATTGATATGCAATACACCCACAATTATTATTATACCCTCATATGATAAATAACAAAATAAAATAACTCTAACACCCTCCCTCAAGCAGGAGCATATAGATCAGACATGCCCAGCTTGCTACATAAATCAGAAAATGGACCGCGAGCAAGTGGTTTGGTGAGGATATCACCTAATTGATCCTCTGACCGAACATAAGGAGTGACAATCTGTTTCTTCAGCAACAAATCACGAACAAAATGATAATCCACCTCGATATGCTTCGTGCGCTCATGAAACACCGGATTACTTGCGATAAACATTGCCGACTGATTATCACAATACATCTCCATCGGAATAGGAATCATAATTCCCATTTCATGAAGAAGAGACTGCACCCACATCATCTCAGAAGCTGTATGAGCCATCGCACGGTACTTGGCCTCTGCACTAGAACGAGCCACAACATTCTGCTTCTTACTACGCCACGTGACAAGATTGCCACCCACAAACGTACAATAGCCAGAAGTAGACCTCCTATCACTGCGACTGCCTGCCCAATCAGCATCACTGAACCCAGTCACCGTAAGCAACTGGGAAGGTTTGTACAACAAACCCTTTCCAGGTGCACCCTTCAAGTATCGAAGAATGCGAGAGATAGCCTCCCAATGTGGTTGCCGAGGGGCATGTATAAACTGACTAACTACTCCAACTGCATATGTGATGTCTGGTCGAGTAACAGTAAGATATATAAGTTTGCCAACCAAACGTCTATAATATCCAACATCCTCAAATAACTCTCCCCTGTCAGCATCAAGCTTGTCATGATAATCCTATCCATAGGAGTCTCAACTGGCCGACACTCCAATATTTCAGTCTCGGAAAGCAAGTCTAGAACATACTTGCGTTGTGAGAGATACACCCCCTTCTTAGATCGAACAACCTCGATTCCAAGAAAATATCGAAGAAGACCCAAATCCTTAGTATGAAACTGACGACTAAGGTAGGCTTTCAAGTCCGCAATTCCAGCATGATCACTCCCAGATATAATGATATCATCAACATAAACAATCAACACGATAATACCTGCTGAGGAAGAATGGCAAAACACTGAATGATCTGATGTGGTACGCCGAAAGCCATACTGAATAAGAACTGAACTGAACTTGTCAAACCAAGCACGAGGTGACTGTTTCAGTCCATATAATACTTTCTTCAATCGACATACGAGTCTTTTATTTCCTGCTACAACATATCCCGGTGGTTGATCCATATAAACCTCCTCCTGTAAGTCACCATGCAAGAAAGCATTCTTTATGTCCAGTTGATATATAGGCCATCGGTGATTAACCGCCACAGAAATAAGAATCCGAACTGAATTCAGCCGAGCCACTGGAGAGAAAGTTTCCATATAATCCACGCCATATGTCTGAGTATACCCTTTGGCAACCAACCGTGCCTTGAGGTGCTCAACAGAACCATCAGGATGATACTTAACAGTATACACCCATCTACAACCCACTGTTTATTTTCCAACAGGAAGTGATGTAAGCTCCCAAGTCTGATTTTGATGTAAAGCATACATCTCCTCATCCATTGCACTTTTCCAACCAGAAGATGACATAGCCTGCTTGTAAGTTTTGGGACTAAAAGTAGAAGACAATGAAACAGCAAATGCATGAAAAGATGATGAAGCACGGTGTAATGAAATATAGTTAGAAATGGGATGCTTATTCTTTGTGGTACAAAGGCGTTGTCTTTTTCTGAGAGCAATAGGAAGATCATCTGGATCTGTGGTGATGGGAGCAGAAACCTCAGGCACGGAAGATGATTGGTTGAAGGCTGAATTTTGCAGAACCACTGGCCTGTCCTTGGATCTCTGATAAACCTGTAAATGGGGAATTGAGACAGAAATTGATTCAGGAGTGACCGGAAGTGGTATGGAAGATATCAAATCTGTTGTAAAAGGAATACAACGGTCTCCTGGAGGAAAGAAAGGGGTAGACTCAAAGAATGTAACATCCGCACTGACATAATATTTGCGTGACCGTGGACTGTAACAACGATAACCTTTTTGAGTACGGGGATAACCAAGAAAGACACACTTCAGAGATCTAGGAGCCAACTTATCTCGATTAGGTTCCAAGTTATGAATAAAAGCGACACAGCCAAACACTCGAGGAGATAAGGAAAAGGGTGCGACATCTGTATGTAATATAGTAAATGGAACTTTGTTATTTAATACAGATGATGGCATGCGATTAATAAGATAACATGCAGTAAGAACGGCATCTGCCCAATACTGTTTGGGGACATGCATATTGAACATGAGAGTTCGAGCCACATCTAAAATGTGTCGATGTTTGCGTTCGGCTATACCATTTTGTTGAGAGGTGTGGATACAACTGGTTTGATGAATCATACCACGATCAACACCGAAACTGTTCACAGAAGATTGAGTATACTCCAAAGCATTATCAGAACGCAGAATTTTGATACGTTTATTAAACTGAACATAGACTTCATTATAAAAGACAGATAATATATTTGGAAACTCAGATCTTTCTTTCATTAAATAACACCAAGTCATTCTGGAATAATCATTAATAAAAATAACAAAATACTGAAATCCTTTCGGACTTTTGACTCTAGACGGACCCCAAATATCAGAATGAACAAGATCAAAAGACTCTAATTGACGACTCTCACTACGACGAGGAAAGGAACTACGGTGATGCTTGCCTAACTGACAAGCATCACATTCAAGACTAGAAACATGACTCAAACTAGGAACAACTTGACGCAACTTAGCCAAAGACGGATGTCCCAAACGATAATGCCACTGCAACGGAGAAGTAGAAACAGAAGTGAAGGCCTTTCCAGGTAGATCCAAGTAGTACAGTCCATCTTTTTCATGCCCCGAACCAATCGTCTTCTTCGTCCTGAGGTCCTGAAAAATACACGAATTGGGAGAAAATGTCACAGAACATTGAAGAGATTTGGTTAACTGGCTCACAGATAACAAATTAAATGGAAAATTAGGCACATATAATGAATCAAATAATGATAGTGATTGAGTAGGGTGAATGACACATTTCCCAAGCACAGGACGAGTAGACCCATCAGCCAAGATAATATTATGTTTCATGGAACTACGATTATGAAAGATAGATGTTATACCAGACATGTGAGAGCTTGCTCCTGAGTCGATGACCCAAGAGGTGGATGGTGACTGGGTTGCCACAAAAGCAGGATTACCTATATGTGCCATGGTTGCAGTAGGTTGGGAGGTGGTACTAGCAAGCGCGTTCAACTTCTGGAGGATCTGTTGAAATGGAGATGAGGTATCGGACGTTGAAGTCTGATTGAAACCCGAAGTATCATCTCTGGGAGCAGAAGTGGTGTCCTGGGACTGCATATTTTTATCATGCACTTGATGTGCATATTCTGGTTTGCCCTATTTGTCCTAACAATAGTCTTCTACATGACCGAGCATTCCACAATAGTTACACTTTCGTGGTTGACCACGACCACCACCACCACCGCGACCACCACCACCACCGCGACCACCACCACGACCATTGTCTCTACCACCACGGCCTCCTCCTTGACCAAAACTACGACCACCATCTCTACCGCCACGTCCAATACCACGTCCACCACCACGACCAACATCATTAGAAACTAGGGCAGAAGAGTCAGTACTCGGCACCACAGAACTGTCCCAGAAATGAACGATTGAGACGGAAGAAAGTATCTGCCACCGTAGGTAACTGCTCTCCAGCAAGGATTTGAGCTTTATAAGGTTCGAGCGCTGGATCCAAGCCGGCTAGGATGAGTGAAACATGAAACTCTTCCTTCTGTCTCCGAGCTTCCTTCAAATCAGTAGTAACAGGATGATATTGAAGCAGTTCCTCCCACAAAGCCTTCTTTGAAGCCAGATATTCATTCACAGGCTTCCCATTTTGCTTTGTATTGAACAATAACTCGTACAACTCATAGATACGGGCAACGTTTCGCTTCTGCGAATAAGATTCTTCCAGAGATGCTCAAATCTGTTTGCTTGATTCACACCACTGAACATTAGCAGCGATATGTGGTTCCATACTATGCCACAACCACGACATAACGTATGCATCTGCACTCATCCAATCTTCATACTCAGCGGACCTTTCAGGCAGGGGTTCTTCGGTCAAAAACTTCAACTTCTTCTTCGTCCTTAACACCACTTTGATAGACTTGGACCAGGCAAGATAGTTCGCACCATTGAGTTTCACCGCTGTAATCGACTTTCCCAATTCATCATTATGAATAACAGTAAAAGGAGAACCACCTCTGCTACCACCACCACTATTAACCTCGCTAGAAGATTCGGTCCCCACCATACTTGCAGATGCAACAGAAAGACGAGATCTTTGAAACCCTAGATCTCACAACGAACCTCAACCGACGACGAATAACCAACGGAGATCTGTAGAAACCCTAGATCTCATAAACGAACCACGAACGACCACGAACAACAAACGACGAATGGCGAATCATGAAAAGTAGACGAAAAACAGCCGAAAAATTGCAAGGGCCTTAAACCCTAGGTTGCATCTCATGTCTATTTATATGCTCTGATACCAAGTTAAGTTTAGAGATAGAGAGGAGAAGGGAAAGTAGGGGAAGAGAGAATATGAGAAAGGAGATTGCAAGGGCCTTAAACCCTAGGTTGCATCTCATGTCTATTTATATTGATATGCAATACACCCACAATTACTATTATACCCTCATATGATAAATAACAAAATAAAATAACTCTAACAGTGTACATATCGATCGATAAAATATTAACAGGTTTAAGACGTGGTCTGACCCTTCAATGGCGGAAACTAAGGTTCACGAATTATACCTGAAGTGATGAGAAGTAAATGACGATTTCCAGAAACCTCAATAAGTCAGCGACCTCAAGATCTTCTGCCGTATTCCTTCCTCGGATTAGACGTCGTGTGGGCGACGATCTTCCAACCTTTTCTTCTTCTTAGCTGACCATTTTTCTCTCCTTACGTAAAAACGAATTTCGAGAAAGCTGCTCACTTGGATGCATATGACGGCCAGGGAATAGAGGATATATATAGGCTGCGACATGGACCATGAAGAGAAATTAGGGTTATGTCTCCCAACGGATCTGGATATCCCATGTTCAACCCGAATACACAACCTAGACCCGTTAACAATAGCTCGGTCCATTAAAGGGCTATTGTTGCAATACCTTCCTAATCACAAATTAGATTTATGGGCTCCTTATTATATGCATGTTCGTCTCCTTATGTTAAGATATCGAATGTCTGTCGATCAAATTGAGTTACTGACAACTATATTGATCGACATTTTTTATCCTTAAATAGTACCACTCAACTTTATTTGTCATGTCGAATTAATCTATCTGCAGGGTTTACATGACAATCCTTATGAGCTCCTTAAGGGGACATCATCAACCCGATGTATCGGTACATGGATTCTTTTTATAATCAACAGCTCATCATACATACAATGCCATTACCCAATTCATAGAGGTTATTGACCCATAATGAATCTCACTCTTTTATGAGTCAAAGTAATGTACACTGCATATACATGTATGTTATTATATCCGGATTAAGAGCATAATCATCCATAATAACAGAGGTGTTTGTTTTCTTATGTAGTCAGTGCAAAGAGAACAATCTCAAATGGTCATGTTCAATACACACAAAGTGTATGGGTGTAAACCTATAGTCAAGATAGACTAATACCAGATTACACTACAACCTTACCAATGGTTTGTCCAAATCCATCTAGGTTCTGAACTATTTATATATTCCACTGGGAACTGATAATATGATCTTCTGTGTGACACCACACACCATATTATCTACAATATAGAATATTAGACACTTGCATTAACATTATAACAATTACAATATGCAAACATTTGTCCATATGATTCTCATTCAAAAATAAAAAAAATGTAATTAATACAAAGTGATGCTTTTAGTATATAACCCTAACAGTTTCAAGAATTGGACTTTTGACCGTCAGGTAGTTTATTAACCAAGGCATCAATCAATTATCCAACAATTTTTTTCTTCACTGAATGAAGGGTCTGGAAGAAGGGAAGGATGGTAAACTTTGCTATATGCATTTATCTTTGAGCCACTAAAAGCTAAAGAGAGAATTAAAAATTAGTGTGTGTATTATACATGTAAAAGGCATCCTAGTGCATAGTAAAATCCATCTGCTACATTCACGAGGATGAAATCAAGTAAAGCTTTCACATTAACCAGTCCATCACTGATATATTTATGAAATTATATTATTGGTATTATAAGATAAACCATGATAAGACAATTTAGTATTTGAATGCTTGTTTTGTGATTAACATGGCTTGTGTTAGGTTAGCCAAAAGTTGATGGTGCAAGGGTACTCTGGTTATATGAAGTATAATGGTGGACTGGATGTTGCTAGCAAAATTATCAAATCTGATGGTATCAGGGGACTATATAGAGGATTTGGTTTGTCGGTTATGACTTACTCCCCATCCAGTGCTGTATGGTGGGCAAGTTACGGATCCAGTCAGCGTATAATCTGGAGGTAAGATACTGGGTCTTTCTTAGTAATTAGAAACTAGTCTATTGTTCACATGACTACTTATGAATCATATATTGTGTTATCTATTTTTGTCACTTCTGGCCCTACCAACTATTTTCTAACTCTGACTACAATAAATGCCAAGATTCTTTGTTCTCATCTTCTTATAAAATGTGATAGTTCTATAATGTTAGTTTCATAATAATGACATTATGAAAGGTCCCATGTATCCTCAAAAGAAAATATGGGATTTTTATTACAGGAATGTTTGATTTGCTTCTTCCACAATTCTTTAAAAGATGGTAGTTAGTTATATTATTTTCTATGTTATATTAAGCGTGAGGCGAGGTGAGGCGATAAAGCTGACGCGGCGCTTAAGCGTCGCCTAAGCGCTTAGTTAGCGCTTCACCAATTTTTACCACCTACATGTAAAATACTCTATATACACATAAATTTTAATATGTTTTCCATACAATCGTATTAGTATATGCATGAATAACAATACCAATTATCAAACAAGCAAAGACACAATACAAATACTATAATCAAAATACAAAGTCATCAAAATACCATGGTCAAGTGATTTTTTTCGTTTTTTTAAAGCTTGACGCTTTTTCCAGCTCCAAGCGGTAGGCGAGACGCTGTTAAGCGTCGCCTAAGTGCAGGTCCATTTTTTGGGACGAGATTTTCCTAAGCGAGGCGTCCAGATTTTCAAAACCGCTTAAGCGCGCGTTTTAAAACATAGATTATTTTAATGTAAGAATTACCTCATATGTAGACAACATAGGTTAACGAGGCCAATCACTTGGTGCAATGGTAAGGCTTGTTACTTGCATCGTGGAGGATGTGGGTTCAACACTCAGGAACAGCTTCTCTGTATATCGGGGAAGGATGCTTACCTATGGACCTTCCCCAAACACTGCGTTAGCTAGAACCTCCTGGCACCAGTAGAACCTTTTTTCATGTATAAGATATTATTCTATTTAGTGTATTACAGGTGATAATTTGTCTTGAAACTCTTCAGCTTCATTTGTCAGTCTCTTATATACACTTTTTGTCCCAACCCATGTATAAATGTCTTTTCTATACAGTGTCGTTTTTCTTATATTCTCGGTCCAGAAGATTTACTATATGTGCATTTGACTTCTTTTCCATATGAAAGGTTGAATCTGTACGTTTTAAGTACTGAATGCTTATATATGGTCATGTGGGTTCCAAGACTATTGGTCTATTGCTAGTCAATATCAATCAATATGTTGGGAGTAGTGAATAGTTTGGAGCCTTTGCTTTTATTCTTTACTAGTATATATGCACGTGTTTTGTATATATTTCGTACTAGTTAGGAAGAGCAAACAATAGTCCCTTGCTTGAGAAGAGCAAACAATACTCAATTAATTTTTTACTACTTGGGAAGAGCAAACAACACCACCTTTAATTTTTTTTTATACGTAATTACCTAGCTACCAATGTTGAATTTAATGAAATTTTTTTTAGTAAACATAGGTAAGGACATTTTTGAAAAAAAAAATCCACGGTGAAGTCCCAACTTTTTCTATTATATAGTACTAGTATATATGTACGTGTGTTGCACGTATTTCATACTATTTGGAAAGAACAAACAATAGTTCCTTCTTAATTGTTTACTACTTCGGAAGAACAAACAACCTCTTAATTTTTACAACTTGGGAAGAACAAACAACAACCATCCTTATTTTTTAATACATAATTACCTATCTACCCATGTTAAATTTAATGAACAATTTTAATTAGTAAACATAGTTAAGGATATTTTTGGAATAAAAACTTTCACAGTGAAGCCTAACTTTTCTTATTATATATAGTAGTGTAGACCAAGTATATATGTACGTGTGTTGTACGTGTTTCATACAATTTAGGAAGAGCAAAGAACAACCTCATAAATTTTTTGTCTATAAGTAATTACCTAATTGCCTCTATTAATTGAATGAACAATATTAATTGATAAACGTATGGAAGGAAATATTTGGAAAAAAAAAAAATTACGGTCAAGCCCAACTTTTCTTATCATATATAAGATTATAGATTATAGATGATGTCGTGAAAAGATGTTAAGCCATGACAATTGCAATCAATATGCTCAAGTATCAATATCTCACTTTTATTCTTTATGCTGTCTTGAACAGGCTGTTAGGTCATGGCTGTGGTCAGAAGGAAACTGTTCCTAGCCCATGGAAAATAGTTTGTGTTCAGGCTACAGGAGGAATTATTGCTGGTGCAGTGGCATCGTGTGTCACAACCCCTTTAGACACTATAAAGACCAGACTGCAGGTTCTTGATATTTTAAAATCTAACTGTTTTTCTCCTAGTTTTAATTTCTAGTCTGAACTAATGTTCTGCTATATCTTGATGCGGTTTACATAATGGACATCTGGCTATCACGAATTGAATGCCAATCTCACCCTTTAGTGAGTTATTTTAAGTTTTTAACCACACCTTATGTCCTTTCTGTTTGCATGCCTATTCACTTGTGCTCAAGTTCAAAGTCATGCACTAAGAATAAGGGTGAGATTGTTAACCAAAATATGACTTCTCAGAACTTCCATGTCCAATTGTCTACGTGCAAACAAAGTCGTAAAATGTTGGCCACAGACACGAGTATCGTTTGATTGCATGGTTAATAGTTGCAAAGACGTCAAGATAATTCGTAATGGCGTAGAAAATATTTATCAAAATGTCTACACAAATAAAATCGTCTATCTTGGAGAATATTAGAATTGTATAAAATTAGTTTAAACCAAAGTAATATTTGATTATCATATTTCATCTATTGTTCTGTCCACACAGAATAACAAAGTATGGATTTACCCTACAATTGTTTAACATTCTTATTCGTAAGAGAGCAGGCAATTGCTGTATGGAACCCAGTGGTCTTAGGCCAGATATATTCGTCTGAATCGTTGTATATGGGCAATGCATCATTAGATGCATGCGAGGAAGTCTATGAAATGATAATTTTCTCATGCAATACTTAATGGGTGTTGGAGGATAAAGTCCTAGTGAAGATACAGTTGCACATGTTGTTAACTGTAATGGGTTCCACAGAAAACTTTGACCATCAATCTTATTGAACAGAAGTGTCAAGTGTCCCATACAGTACGGTTATCTGTGAGAATCTGTGGCACTGTTTTTACTTTAACCCCGATTGCATTAAGTTGTAGTTATGACTCCAAATTAGCTTCATTTTTGTAGCTTTTAACCCATGTTTTGTTAAAAGGACGAGGACTATATTCAAAGTTCAAAATTCCTTCAGTTTTAACGGCAAAAAACTGAATTCGGAGTTGGAAATTCTCTCTTTGATTTGTGATTTGGTTAATTTCCACTAAACCTGCCTTGAACACTGCCATATTGCTTTACTACTCTGACCTTTTCTGTTCACATGACTACCATGAACTTCTTAAGTGATCTCACTTTGATACCCTCAGTTAAACCACTGCTAAGTTATCAGGTATATGACCATTTTACCCCTAAAGATAAAAATTACCTCTCATCACCCAAAAGCTATTTCTTAACTGTGATGATGGAGAGTGGTGGGGTGCCTGTCGATTGCTGGTGAGAGGAGACTAGGGGTGGGGGGGGGGGGGGGGGGGTGCGGGGAGGTTGTGGTTGGAGTTTGGCCAAAGATGGGGGTAGGCAGGAGAAGGGGAGGAAGAAGATAGTAGTCGTGGTTTAGAGATTGAGGGAGGAATAAGATGAGGAAGATGAATGTGGTGGTGATGTGTCATGAGGAAGAAGAATGTGGTGGTGATGTGTCAGGGTTTAAGGATGATGGAGGAGGAATGATGTTGGGTGGGTGGGTAAAACCATATCTTTCTTGTTGTTGACAATTTCATGAAGTCCACGGTATTAAAGTGATAAGAAAAGAGAGTTTAAGACTTTTAAGGTAGTAAAGCGATCAAAAAAGGTTCACTTGACCCAAGAGAAATCAAGGCCATACATGGATATGATGGATGACTTGTGCTTTTGAACGACTTATGCTGACATGGCTGTTTAGATTCCTAGGATCCAGTAATTTTCAATTGGTACAAGTTCAAAATGTAATTTATAACATTTAAATTTTTTACTATTATTGTCTATAGAACCCAATTCATTGACGACAATTTTTTTTGTTAGTCTATGATCTTGACTTTCACACGGTATATGTTATCCTATATTGTCATTCTATTACGGCATGGTTTTTTGTAGCTTTCCCAGAAGTTGTTCTTATATTACAATTTTATTTCATTTGATGTAGGTTATGGACAATACGCAAAAACAAACTGCACGGCAAGTTGTTAAGAGATTGATTGCCGAGGATGGGTGGAAAGGGTTTTATAGAGGGTTAGCTCCAAGGTTTTTCAGCATGTCAGTTTGGGGAACTTCAATGATAGTATCATATGAATATCTGAGTAAGGACATTCATCTTTTAATATATTTTTTTATCTCACTTGTTATTTCAGTAGAACAACCCTCTAGCAACATCTTAAAGTTCTTATCATGGTTTGGTTATCTTTGAGTCCGTGCCTTTGAAAAAATTAGACGAGCCTGATAATTCATTTATCTTGATTAAGCAATGTACCTTTTGTTCTTTCTTTGCAGAGCGATCGTGTGCTAAGACCGAATAGATAAGAATTTAATAATTTTCCATTCAAAGTGAAGATTCAAACGAGCACTAAGAACTCCAAGCTTTATAATGTCAATCATTCTTCAAAATGTAAAATTGACCACAGAGAGCTCCAACTTGTGAAGATACGGGCATCAAGTCTTTGAAGAACTTCAATGACCAGAGGTCACAAGAGCCATTTATTTCATTAAAGCTCTTTATTCATTACATTTCATGCAAGCACAGCTCAACAATTCCTAAAGATGGAAGTTTTGCTGTGTGATTTATCTTACATTGTAACAAAATTTCAAGATTAGATAATCTCAATTTAGCAGTGCACATTGTATAATGACAAGCCTAAATACAATTGTTTGGAAGGCCAGTCCTTCCCTCGTTTGTAGTGCTGTACTGAGAGCAGTTGTAGAGTGGATAGAGGTATTATCATACTTGTAAACGCTTACTCAGCAAATTTGGATATTATTTGAGTATTGAATTGATGCCCTTAATAATATGTCTATAGTTCTGATGAAATAGATATGGACCAGATACTGATAAATAAGACTAAAGTTTGTATAATAGTAGATAATTTACTTTTTTTTGTTTTGATTTTTTTTTTCTTTTATATGCAACTATTTGTATTTGTGATGATCTGCAAATTCTATGACCTAAACTGTATTGACGTTTCAGACGTTAGTTTTGGTTTCATTTCAGTGAATGCAGACAAGAAATTTTCGGAGCCATGTATGTAAATGTAGGTTTAGTCCCTGCCTAGTTGGGCGAAAAGAGAGGTTTTCCAACTCGTTCAATGACCAAACATGTATGTAGGTTGTGATCTTAGGTGATCATCAAGTAACTGCTTTAACTGGTTTTTTTAACATTTTAGAAAAGAAGATGCATATGATAGCTGTTAGTAATACTTATAATATAAATATATATTATTTTTCAGAGATTTATAAGAGAACAAAGAAACAAAACAAAAAATTGTTACCGGCCTCTGGGGAATTCATGCACGAATCACTGCTCTAAGAGTTGATCCGAGGTCTATGTGCAGACGTTTCTCGGAAGCTCCTAGTGGTAAAATTTTCTGACTACCGGATTCTCTTCGTCGCACAACTCAGAGAGAGAGACCGAACTTAGTTCTGCCCAGAGCAAGGATTTAGAGAACAGAATGTGGTTCGAGAGAGGTTTAACGTTCAAAATTTGAATGAGTTAAAATGGTTAAAATTAAAGAGCAGCAAAAAGTATTTTTGGATCATAGCCCGAAGAGTAAATTTGATCGGCATTCGGGCCCGCAGGTGTGGGCACGTACCCACACCCATTATGCGCGCCGAACCGAACCGAGCCGGACCGGGCGGCGGCGGCGCGCGCGTGTGGCCCAAGGGGTTCCCCACACAACATCTTTAAGAAAGCAATGAAGAGGAACTAATATATACAAGGAGTGGTTGGTCCAACCGATGTGGGACTAAAGGAAAAAAGGAAGTTGAGCTTTTGCTCAAGCATAGCTAACAATCCCCCTCCGAAAAGGTCAAGTTCCGAAATAGAAGTGACAAAAAAATTAAAAGGAAGAGTTTCTGGGCAGGTATATACTATGCATAGATGAGATGGACTATAGCCTTGAATCTCACTTAGTGACTATTGTCTTTGTCTGAAGAAGTACTTGATGGACTATGCCTTGAATCATACTTCTTTTACTAGATTCAGAAAAATAGCACACATAGTACGCTAGAGGTTTTGGGTCTAACGGGTGGCGCTTTTGGTTAGCCATGCGCACTAATCCCAAATTCATGAGAGTTGTCTGGGATTGCCCTGTCCCATAGTCACGGCCTTCACGACCTCTCATATAGGTAAGTCCTTAAGGGTTGGTGATAAGTTTCAACCCCGCATATCAGCTTGGACCTATTAAGAGTTTCAAAACTCATCCTAACCATATCACTCAAGAACACTGTCACCATAGGGATGGAAAATCATTGTACGCATGTACAACCACTTGGACATTATAGAATGAGATTTTAATCTCGGGTCAGTGTTCCATAAAAGTTACCTAAGTCCAGTTTGTTCCTACTCATTGAACCGGCTTCTTGGGATCTCCAGTCAGACTCGGTTGGGTTGCCACTGCTGGTGACTTTACTTATGGGCTTAACCCCATCCTCCTCGATGATTATAGGATCAAAGTCCTAGATAGACCCTTCGTCAAGTGGTCAGTAAGGTTCTTTTCTGACTTTATATAGTCAATAACCACATATTTGTCCAATAGGCTCTTTATAGACTTGAAGCGCAGCTGCAGGTGCCTGTTCATCTTAGCATTCACAGAATCATGCTTTAGTAGTTCCATAACATATTTATTATCACAGTTTATAGAAATTGCAGTACATGATTAATAGAAACAGGTATATGCATAATAAGGTTTCTTAGCCATTCTGCTTCTGTATAGTGTCCAAGGCTATCATTTCGGAGTGCATTGTACTCCTAGCTATGATAGTTTGTTTACATGATCCCCAGGAGATTGCAGCTCCTCCTAGAGTGAAAACATATCCAGTAGTGAATTTTACATCATGTGAGTTAGTTATCCAGTTTGCATCTGAATAACCTTATATGATATCAGGGTGTCTAGTATAGTGCAACATATAATCTAGAGTACCCCTAAGATATCTAAATACTCTTTCTAATGCTGTCCAATGTAACTGATTTGGGTTACTAGTATATCTACTTAGTCTCCCAATAACAAATGCAATATCAGGTCTGGTCCTGTTTGATATATACATGAGAGAACCTATTATCTGAGAATATCTGTGTTGTTCCATGGGAGAACCCTCATTCTTCTTGAGAACAACACTACTGTCATAAGGAGTAAGAGAGCAGGTTTCTTATCAAAATACTCAAATTTTCTTAGTATTTTTTCGATAGAGTGTGCTAAGGATAGAGTATAGCCCTCATTGTATTTGGACAGTTGCATGCCTAGAATCAAGTTGGCTTCACCTAGATCTTTTATATCAAACTGGCTGGATAAGTAGTCATTGGTATTAGTAATCAATTCTAGTGATGATCCAAAAATAAGGATGTCATCTACATACAAACATAAGATGACACAACTTTCATCTAAAATTTTGGAGTATATACATTTGTCATACTCATTTGGCACGAAACCATATGCTGAGATGACTATGTCAAATTTGTTGTGCCATTGTTTGGGAGCTTGCTTTAGGCCATAAAGTGATTTAACTAATCTGCAAACTTTCTTTTCTTGGCCATTAGCAATGAAACCTTCAAGTTGCTCCATGTAGATTTCTTCCTCTAGGTCCCCATTTAGAAATGTTGTCTTTACATCCATTTGATGGATTATCATATTATGAATGGATGCTAAGGCTAGAAGGGTTCTAATAGAGGTGATCCTAGCTACAGGAGAGTATGTATCAAAATAATCTAGTCCCTTTTTCTGGGTAAAACCTTTGGCTACTAATCTAGCATTGTATTTCTCTATGGTACCATCAGCTCTTAGTTTCTTTTTGAATATTCACTTACAACCTATGGGTTTACTACCTAAAGGTAGGTCTGCTAGAAAACAAGTATTGTTCTCCATGATGGAGTTATACTCACTGTTAATGGCTTCTGTCCAGAAAAGGGCATCAGGAGAAGATATTGCTTCTTCATAAGTTGAGGGATCACCCTCTATCAAAAATGTGAAGAAACCTTCTCCTAAGTTCTTTTCAATTCTTTCTCTTTTACTCCTTCTAGGTTCTATATTTTGTTCGGATTGTGAACTAGATATTTGAACATGAGAGCTAGTGGACGAAGCAAGAGAGAAGTTGGAGGAAGAGGAAGAAATTCTATCTTTGAAGGGATATATATTCTCAAAGTAAATTGCATCTCTTGCTTCTATAATAATATTGTTAGAGATTTTATTTACTTCTGAGTGAGTAACAAGAAATCTATTGGTATTGCTATCTAGGGCATATCCTATGAATACAACATCTACAGTCTTAGGTCCAATCTTCCTCTTTTTAGGTTCAGGAATTCCTACTTTAGCCAGACATCCCCAAACTTTGAGATAATGGATCCTAGGAGCTCTACATTTCCATAATTCATAGGGAGTCTTATCATTAGACTTACTAGGAATCCTATTAAGGATGTAACAGGCCGATAATAATGCTTCTCCCAACAAATTATCGGGAGCACCTGAGCTGAGGAGCATGTCATTCACCATGTCTAACAGGATGCGATTCTTCCTTTCAGCAACTCCGTTGGACTGTGGTGAATATGAAGCAGTTACCTCATGGATTATTCCGTGTTCTTCATAGAAATTGGTTATATCATTTGATTTATACTCTTCTCCACAATCTGATCTAAGAATCTTAATCTTTCTCTCTAACTGGTTCTCAGCTTCAGATTTATAGACCTTAAATCTGTTAAGAACTTCATCTTTAGTTTTGAGAAGATATGTATAACAATACTTTGAATGATCATCTATAAAGGTAACAAAGTATTTTCTACCACCTCGGGTCAAAACCCTATTTGAGTCACACACATCACTATGAACTAGCTCTAGAAGGTCAGAGTTTCTTTCTACAGATTTGAAAGGTAGCCTAGTATGTTTGGCTTGAACACAGATCTCACACTTGTGTTTATCATCTATTGGAGTCTTAGGAATAAGATCTAAGTTCATCATCCTTCTTAGGGAACCTAGATTCACATAACCTAATCTACTATGCCACACATTTGAATATTCTACATTTGAAACAACAAAGAAAGGATCTGAAATTTTATTCACGGTACTCAAAATAAAAAGACCATCTCTTACAAATCATTTTCCAATAAAAGAGTCATTCTTAGAGAATACTATTTTATTTGCTTCCATAACAATCTTGTACCCTGAAGCTACAGGAAGAGACCCACTAACTAAACTTCTTCTGATAGACGGCACATGTAACACATCATGAAGAGTCAGAGTTTTTTCTGATGTTATCTTTAGATACATTCTTCCTCTTCCTATAATCTGTGCCGCTGAGCCATCTCCTAGAGTTACACCTCCTCCACCCGATTCCTGATAGTTTGAAAAACAGGTACGATCAAAGGAAACATGAACATTAGCTCCAGAATCCAACCACCAATCGTCAGAATGGTAAGAAATATTGACTAAGGGTTGATAGCTTACAGACCTGAAGGAACTAGAAGAGCCGTTGAGAAGCATGTTTGCTTCTGGTTTGGCTGGACGTTTCCCTTTGTAAGAAGTCTGGACAACTTCCTTCTTCCTATGGAAATAGTTGGAGGCTATATGGTTTGTTTTACCACACTCAAAATAATATCTCTTCTGATCTTGAGTTTGACTGTTTGACCGAAGTTTCTTGGTTTATTGTGGTGATGGTTTTGGTGGTGAGGCTGAGGGTTCTACTTCTTCTTGAAGAGGTTTCTTTTGGGTTTGTGATGATGATGAGGCTTGGGTTTGCCTTGGGATTCTACTAGGTTTATCTTAGCTTTAGACTCAGACTTAGGGTTAGACCTTAGCCTAATTTGTTCTTCTGTTCTAATTTTTTTTAGTACTTGAGCAAAGGTAAGGTCACCTTGTAACACCCCGTTCCGCTCAAGCGGACTGCCGACTCAATCGGCAATAGTGCAACTGTCCCGACCCGCTTTGCCTCGACCAAGAAGCAAAGGATATCCAGACTTGTCCCTACAGGAATCCGGCTTGGACTTTCAGAGGCTCGCTCAGACGTATCGCTCTACCGAGGCGAATCATCGCTAAGGTGGGTGGCTACGGTGAACTTGTCTTTGCTTAGCCAGCACATATAAAATCTGGAATATTTATGCTAGTCGCTAGGTGATTCACCCCCTGCATGCTAATAAATCCAACGCACCTAGCTAAGGGAATAATCCCAACTCATATTGCTTGCTAGAACATGGAAAAAGGAAATACTGCTTATATTCAGACCCTCGCATGCTAAGTCCTTTAACGGTTTCATTTCTCGGCTTACCTTCGGGTCCGAACAACGTGCCTGCTTATGTTCCTTAGAAATGCATGCTTGTCTGCTTGAATGTTGCCATGTTTTCATCCAAACCCCGGAAGACTACTACGTAGTCGTTCTGTGCCTGAATAAACCTGCAAGTATCCGGGACCGTCAGGTCATCTAAGGCAATCCCTGAACCAGGGGAATGCACTAAGCAAGAATGAATACTGAACGTAAATCTCGCTTGAATGATAATCATGCTATGTATGCATCTGAACGAGGATCGTGTTATGTACTGATGGAAATCCCAGCTCGTGGAGCAATATGCCTCGTTTAGACTAAGTTTAAGTTTTATGATTATCATGTCAAGCTATGGAATATGGATAGACCCTGACCTGCATTGTCGCGGACAGCTTGTGCACAAGGTATGTTATGTTGAGTCTCGCGGACGGCTACACCGGGGCACCGGAGCCGATCCGATCCGGACGGGACGTATGAGCAGTCGTATGTTATGGGGCAAGGTGTTATGCAGCGGGGCTCGCCACCTGCGTTGTATATCATTCTGTGTCTTGAGACTGTGAAATCGTCCATAATGGCTACGCCAGTGACTTATGTTCATATAGATAAGTCATCCTCGCTTAGCGGCAATCCGCGTGCGAGTCATTGCATAGCATCAATGAACTGAACACCAGAACGATATGAAAATAACGACTCTCATGTTTGCATATGCTATGCTCCTGAATGTTTATACTTGCCCGTGCATAAATTAACAATATTTGCCTTGGACAGGGAAGGACAAATGGTAAGTTGGTAAGTCTCGCCGTGTTTCCTCAAACATCGCACGGCGCACTGTCCGACACGATAGTTATTCAATGTTTGCATGAAACTGATCCTAAGACAACTAGAAAGACAACTAAATAGTTGTGCACGAAACCTGTATTACGTGTTTGGATTTGTCGAGCGGGCGAGTAGCTTCCCCACCAGTGCATTCAATGTACTGATAATCCACCAGTTTGATATGCAGGGTACGGGAGAACCTCGTGCGGTGCGGACGCCTCCTTCGTGCGTGCTAAGGCCAGGAGTTCCCTCTGAAGCCTTGCAACGGTGCGTCCAGGACTGAAGCACATATACAAGACATAAGTTATGAACATCGCCTGACCATCGCCTATACATTCATTCCCAGTTATAGCCACTTGGCACGCATTTACTGTTTCAGAGAGAGAGGCTTGAGCGACTTGTAATCTCGGCTATACGTCGCCTGTAATACATGTTTCATATCAATAAAGAGATTACTTTACTTGTTTCTATGCTTCCGCTATATTTGTCGACTCAGTGAACCTGTTGCCGATCGCCTATGCGTTCATGACTCCGCTGCACTCGGACAATCTGTGCGACTCTGTGGCTTAGAACTCTTGCCGCCAGCCAATGAACCATGGCCTTGCACGGGCGTGGCTCACGCTCGTGCGGCATCACGCCCGGATGGGTTAAGCGATCGTTCCGCGGGAGCGCTGGCGAGGGTGATTCCCGCCTAGCGGGAACGGCCGATTGCCTGCGGGAGATCGGGGCGTGACATGTTGGTATCAGAGCCTGGCTTCTACGCCTTTGGACTTCGATTCGATATCTCTGTTTCGAAAGCTCGTTCGTGGGTTATGTGCACGCTCTCTCTCAATGCCTCGATGGGATGTTCCAACAATAAGTCTAAATACTTTCAAAATGCGTTTTGAATGTTATTCTTGCTTGTCTGGTTGTATGCTGCGAGTGGCCTTTGAGCCAACCTGTGCGAACCCCTGAGAGTATCGCTAGTAGCTTGTCCGATTTTCACTAACCCTAAGTTTGGTTGAATGCATCTATTCGAGGGACGCCTTGAACTAGTGCACCATCCAAGACTTAAGAAAAGGTGAAACTCGAGTGCTAAGACTTCGCTATCACTGAGCTGGTTGACGTGTTCACGCTAGAGGGTACCTTCGAAAGTGCGCACGATCCGGTCTAAGCGATATGCTGATTTCGAAGCTTGTGCAAGTGAAGATCCAAATAAACAAGTACAAACGACTTGTCTAGGATTGCCTCAACCCTAGATTACTGCTTGTTCTTAGTAAGTCTCGAGGACGAGACTTTTCCTAAGTTGGGTAGGATGTAACACCCCGTTCCGCTCAAGCAGACTGCCGACTCAATCGGCAATAGTGCAACTGTCCCGACCCGCTTTGCCTCGACCAAGAAGCAAAGGATATCCAGACTTGTCCCTACAGGAATCCGGCTTGGACTTTCAGAGGCTCGCTCAGACGTATCGCTCTACCGAGGCGAATCATCGCTAAGGTGGGTGGCTACGGTGAACTTGTCTTTGCTTAGCCAGCACATATAAAATCTGGAATATTTATGCTAGTCGCTAGGTGATTCACCCCCTGCATGCTAATAAATCCAACGCACCTAGCTAAGGGAATAATCCCAACTCATATTGCTTGCTAGAACATGGAAAAAGGAAATACTGCTTATATTCAGACCCTCGCATGCTAAGTCCTTTAACGGTTTCACTTCTCGGCTTACCTTCGGGTCCGAGCAACGTGCCTGCTTATGTTCCTTAGAAACGCATGCTTGTCTGCTTGAATGTTGTCATGTTTTCATCCAAACCCCGGAAGACTACTACGTAGTCGTTCTGTGCCTGAATAAACCTGCAAGTATCCGGGACCGTCAGGTCATCTAAGGCAATCCCCGAACCAGGGGAATGCACAAAGCAAGAATGAATACTGAACGTAAATCTCGCTTGAATGATAATCATGCTATGTATGCATCTGAACGAGGATCGTGTTATGTACTGATGGAAATCCCAGCTCGTGGAGCAATATGCCTCGTTCAGACTAAGTTTAAGTTTCATGATTATCATGTCAAGCTATGGAATATGGATAGACCCTGACCTGCATTATCGCGGACAGCTTGTGCACAAGGTATGTTATGTTGAGTCTCGCGGACGGCTACACCGGGGCACCGGAGCCGATCCGATCCGGACGGGACGTATGAGCAGTCGTATGTTATGGGGCAAGGTGTTATGCAGCGGGGCTCGCCACCTGCGTTGCATATCATTCTGTGTCTTGAGACTGTGAAATCGTCCATAATGGCTACGCCAGCGACTTATGTTCATATAGATAAGTCATCCTCGCTTAGCGGCAATCCGCGTGCGAGTCATTGCATAGCATCAATAAACTGAACACCAGAACGATATGAAAATAACGACTCTCATGTTTGCATATGCTATGCTCCTGAATGTTTATACTTGCCCGTGCATAAATTAACAATATTTGCCTTGGACAGGGAAGGACAAATGGTAAGTTGGTAAGTCTCGCCGTGTTTCCTCAAACATCGCACGGCGCACTGCCTGACACGATAGTTATTCAATGTTTGCATGAAACTGATCCTAAGGCAACTAGAAAGACAACTAAATAGTTGTGCACGAAACCTGTATTACGTGTTTGGATTTGTCGAGCGGGCGAGTAGCTTCCCCACCAGTGCATTCAATGTACTGATAATCCACCAGTTTGATATGCAGGGTGCGGGAGAACCTCGTGCGGTGCGGACGCCTCCTTCGTGCGTGCTAAGGCCAGGAGTTCCCTCTGAAGCCTTGCAACGGTGCGTCCAGGACTGAAGCACATATACAAGACATAAGTTGTGAACATCGCCTGACCATCGCCTGTACATTCATTCCCAGTTATAGCCACTTGGCACGCATTTACTGTTTCAGAGAGAGAGGCTTGAGCGACTTGTAATCTCGGCTATACGCCGCCTGTAATACATGTTTCATATCAATAAAGAGATTACTTTACTTGTTTCTATGCTTCCGTTATATTTGTCGACTCAGTGAACCTGTTGCCGATCGCCTATGCGTTCATGACTCCGCTGCACTCGGACAATCTGTGCGACTCTGTGGCTTAGAACTCTTGCCGCCAGCCAATGAACCATGGCCTTGCACGGGCGTGGCTCACGCTCGTGCGGCATCACGCCCGGATGGGTTAAGCGATCGTTCCGCGGGAGCGCTGGCGAGGGTGATTCTCTCCTAGCGGGAACGGTCGATTGCCTGCGGGAGATCGGGGCGTGACATGTTGGTATCAGAGCCTGGCTTCTACGCCTTTGGACTTCGATTCGATATCTCTGTTTCGAAAGCTCGTTCGTGGGTTATGTGCACGCTCTCTCTCAATGCCTCGATGGGATGTTCCAACAATAAGTCTAAATACTTTCAAAATGCGTTTTGAATATTATGCTTGCTTGTCTGGTTGTATGCTGCGAGTGGCCTTTGAGCCAACCTGTGCGAACCCCTGAGAGTATCGCTAGTAGCTTGTCCGATTTTCACTAACCCTAAGTTTGGTTGAATGCATCTATTCGAGGGACGCCTTGAACTAGTGCACCATCCAAGACTTAAGAAAAGGTGAAACTCGAGTGCTAAGACTTCGCTATCACTGAGCTGGTTGACGTGTTCACGCTAGAGGGTACCTTCGAAAGTGCGCACGATCCGGTCTAAGCGATATGCTAATTTCGAAGCTTGTGCAAGTGAAGATCCAAATAAACAAGTACAAACGACTTGTCTAGGATTGCCTCAACCCTAGATTACTGCTTGTTCTTAGTAAGTCTCAAGGACGAGACTTTTCCTAAGTTGGGTAGGATGTAACACCCCGTTCCGCTCAAGCGGACTGCCGACTCAATCGGCAATAGTGCAACTGTCCCGACCCGCTTTGCCTCGACCAAGAAGCAAAGGATATCCAGACTTGTCCCTACAGGAATCCGGCTTGGACTTTCAGAGGCTCGCTCAGACGTATCGCTCTACCGAGGCGAATCATCGCTAAGGTGGGTGGCTACGGTGAACTTGTCTTTGCTTAGCCAGCACATATAAAATCTGGAATATTTATGCTAGTCGCTAGGTGATTCACCCCCTGCATGCTAATAAATCCAACGCACCTAGCTAAGGGAATAATCCCAACTCATATTGCTTGCTAGAACATGGAAAAAGGAAATACTGCTTATATTCAGACCCTCGCATGCTAAGTCCTTTAACGGTTTCACTTCTCGGCTTACCTTCGGGTCCGAGCAACGTGCCTGCTTACGTTCCTTAGAAACGCATGCTTGTCTGCTTGAATGTTGCCATGTTTTCATCCAAACCCCGGAAGACTACTACGTAGTCGTTCTGTGCCTGAATAAACCTGCAAGTATCCGGGATCGTCAGGTCATCTAAGGCAATCCCCGAACCAGGGGAATGCACTAAGCAAGAATGAATACTGAACGTAAATCTCGCTTGAATGATAATCATGCTATGTATGCATCTGAACGAGGATCGTGTTATGTACTGATGGAAATCCCAGCTCGTGGAGCAATATGCCTCATTCAGACTAAGTTTAAGTTTCATGATTATCATGTCAAGCTATGGAATATGGATAGACCCTGACCTGCATTGTCGCGGACAGCTTGTGCACAAGGTATGTTATGTTGAGTCTCGCGGACGGCTACACCGGGGCACCAGAGCCGATCCGATCCGGACGGGACGTATGAGCAGTCGTATGTTATGGGGCAAGGTGTTATGCAGCGGGGCTCGCCACCTGCGTTGTATATCATTCTGTGTCTTGAGACTGTAAAATCGTCCATAATGGCTACGTCAGCGACTTATGTTCATATAGATAAGTCATCCTCGCTTAGCGGCAATCCGCGTGCGAGTCATTGCATAGCATCAATGAACTGAACTGAACACCAGAACGATCTGAAAATAACGACTCTCATGTTTGCATATGCTATGCTCCTGAATGTTTATACTTGCCCGTGCATAAATTAACAATATTTGCCTTGGACAGGGAAGGACAAATGGTAAGTTGGTAAGTCTCGCCGTGTTTCCTCAAACATCGCACGGCGCACTGCCCGACACGATAGTTATTCAATGTTTGCATGAAACTGATCCTAAGGCAACTAGAAAGACAACTAAATAGTTGTGCACGAAACCTGTATTACGTGTTTGGATTTGTCGAGCGGGCGAGTAGCTTCCCCACCAGTGCATTCAATGTACTGATAATCCACCAGTTTGATATGCAGGGTACGGGAGAACCTCGTGCGGTGCAGACGCCTCCTTCGTGCGTGCTAAGGCCAAGAGTTCCCTCTGAAGCCTTGCAACGGTGCGTCCGGGACTGAAGCACATATACAAGACATAAGTCGTGAACATCGCCTGACCATCGCCTGTACATTCATTCCCAGTTGTAGCCACTTGGCACGCATTTACTGTTTCAGAGAGAGAGGCTTGAGCGACTTGTAATCTCGGCTATACGCCGCCTGTAATACATGTTTCATATCAATAAAGAGATTACTTTACTTGTTTCTATGCTTCCGCTATATTTGTCGACTCAGTGAACCTGTTGCCGATCGCCTATGCGTTCATGACTCCGCTGCACTCGGACAATCTGTGCGACTCTGTGGCTTAGAACTCTTGCCGCCAGCCAATGAACCATGGCCTTGCACGGGCGTGGCTCACGCTCGTGCGGCATCACGCCCGGATGGGTTAAGCGATCGTTCCGCGGAAGCGCTGGCGAGGGTGATTCCCGCCTAGCGGGAACGGCCGATTGCCTGCGGGAGATCGGGGCGTGACACACCTTGTGTATGAATAAGATCTTTCTTAACATCAGACCAAGAAGGAGGGAGCTTGTCTACCAAACAGGGCTATTTTATACTCAGTAGAAAAGAAAGTACCTTTGGCTTGAATATGCCTAAGATATTCTTGGAATTCATGTATTTGGTCATTCATAGGTTTATTATCTACCATAAAGTATCTGTTGAAAGAGGAGGAATTGAATCTTTCGATTCCTCCATCATCACAACTATATTCATCTTCCAAAGCTTTCCAAAGTTCTTTAGCACTCTTATATTCAAAGAATATGTCATATAATGATTCAGACAAAGCGCTTAGAATTCTATGGAAGCAGTGGTAGTCTATTTCCTTAGGTATTTTGAGTTTAGAGGAGCTGGTGGATTTGGACACTCCTACGTCAGACTCGGTGTAATTAGAATCATTTATGATGGGTGTTGAACCATCAATGGCTGAGATCAGCCCTAAAGTTGTGAGCCAAAACTTCATTTGACTCTTCCATCTCTTAAAGAATGTACCGTTGAACTTAGCAGGTTTAGCAGTGAAAGTCTCATCCTTGCCAGTCATGATTGCTATAAAAAAATTTGGAATTGAAAGATATATATTTACTCAATAACAATATCCAATGATTTAGAAAATAGTTCAAGTGATTTTGCTAATCAATCTTAAAATCTTTAGTCTATCAAGTGCAGATTAACTTGGGTTAGCTGTAGGGGCCGGTTTCAGCTAGCGGTGGTCCGAAGACACTTAAATACCGTGTCGCTTAGGGCTATTTACACCCGGTTAACAGAAGAACCCTTTCGGCTTATTCCCAAATTTATCTCTACTTTTAGAATTAAGACTCAAAGAAATTTGCAGTTTCACTTTAACTATATATTTACTTCTAGAAAATAATTTATATTGTTCTAAGTTACAGTAGAAATATACTCAAACACTGTTTTCACAAGGCAAGTTATTTAAACAACTTGATATGTAAGAATTTGTTCAATTATAATTGAAATTTAAAAAATGATACAAGTTGTTACAAAATCTTATTCAAATGAAAAAAACTACTAAAGTTATTTAATTATTTGCTAGTCACAAAATTACTATAGTGTCTTTAAACAACTATGAACAATATAGTTGCAAACAACCAGATTAAGCAACTATGCTACAGCAAAAATAATTTTATTGCAAACAACCAGAATAAGCAACTATGAACTTGTTATTCTATTGCTACAGTAAAAACTTTTTTAAATTTTTTTTATTGATAGAAATAATTTTATTGCAAACGACCAGAATAAGCAACTATGAACTTGTTATTCTATTTCTACAGTCGATTTTTTTATTGATAGAAATAATTTTATTGTAAACGACAGAATAAGCAACTATGAATTTGTTATTCTATTGCTACAATATAAATAATTTTATTGCTAGAAATAATTATATTTCAGATAACCAAATTAAACAACTATGAACTTGTTATTCTACGATTAACAATTATTTACCTAACAGGAAATCAAGGGGGGGGGGGGGATTGTTAGCTATGGTTGAGCAAAAGCTCAACTTCCTTTTTTTCCTATAGTCCCACATCGGTTGGACCAACCCCTCTTTGTATGTATATATTAGTTCCTCTTTATTGCTTTCTTAAAGATGTTGTGTGGGGAACCCCTGCTCGGCTCAGTTCGGTTCGGCGCGCGTAACGGGTGCGGGTACGGGCCCACACCTGCGAGCGCCGAATGCCGATACAATTTACTCTTCGGGTTCGGGCTGGGATCCAAAAATTCTTTTTGCTGCTCTTTAATTTTTTGAACCATTTTAACTCATTTAAATTTTGAACGTTGAGGCTATATGTCCTGGTTCATTGAACCTAATGACAGCTTCTGTAACAGCTCTTTTGACAGCTTTCCTCCACATTTTTTTCCTTTTGTAATTGCTCCTTAATGACCTATTTATGAGCCATTTACTGTCATGTCCAGTGGTTGTGCCATGGGACTGCCTATATACTGTAACACCCTATTCCGTTCTAGCAGACTGCCGACTCAAACGGCAAAAGTGCAACTATCCTGATCCGCTTTGCCTCAAACGAGAAGCAAAGGATATCCAGACTTGTCCCTACAGGAATCCGGCTTAGGCTTCCAGAGACTCGCTTGACGTATCGCTCTACTGAGGCGAATCATCGCTAAGGTGGATGGCTACGGTGAACTTGTCTTTGCTTAGCCAGCACACATAAAAATATGAAATATTCATGCTAGTCGCTAGGTGATTCACCCCCTGCATGCTAATAAAAATCCAACGTACCTAGCTAAGGGAATAATCCCAACTTGTATTGCTTATGCTAGAACATGGAAATTGAAATACTGCTTGTATTCAGACTCTCGCATGCCAAGTCCCTTACGATTTTACCTCTCGGCTTACCTTCGGGTCCGAGCAAACGTGTCTGCTTATGTTCCTTAGAAACGCGCGCTTGCCTGCTTACGAATGTTTAACGTTATTGTATTGTGCATGCATTCTTGTTAGCCAGGAGACTATCAAATAGTCCTTCTGTACGATTGAACCTGCAAGTATCCGGGACCGTTAGGTCACCAAGGTATCCCCGAACCAGGGGCATGCATCAAGGCAAGTGAATACTGTACTGTGATCACATCAAGTTTACCTGTGAACGAGAATCCTGTCCAAGCTCGTTCATAGCGGAAATTCATGATTGTACTCGTGTTATTGATTGTACCGTGATGGATATGGAATGGATATGGATATGGAATGGATATGGATATGGATAACCCTATAGACCTGCATGTCGCGGACAACTTGGTGCACAAGGTTTTGGAGGTTTCGCGGACGGTCGTCGGGGCACTGGGACCGATCCGATCCGGACGGAACATATGGATTAGTCAATTGGAATTGAGGATGAAGATGGCATGTGGCGGGGCTAGCTACCTGCGTCGCATAGCATTTTCTATCCCGTGACTATAACTCGTCCCTTATGGCTATGCCAGCGATAATTGTCATATTGATAAGTCATCCTTGCTTAGCGGCTATCCGCGTGCGAGTCATTGCATCGCATCAAAGAACAACTGAACACCTGAACGATCTGGATATAACGACTCTCGTGTTGCATATGCGATTGCCTTGGTTTTCATTATGAATGCCCCTGAATGTTTATAAATGCCCGTGCTTGAATTAACAATATTTGCTTTGGACAGGGAAGGTAAAATGGTAAGTTGGTAAGTCTCGCAGTGTTTTCTCTCATGTCGCACGGCACACTGCCACACGAGTTAGGCTATTCAATATTTGCATGAAACCGATCCTAAGGTAACTAGAAAGACAACTTAATAGTTGGTGTACGGAACCTGTATTACGTGTTTGGATTTGTCGAGCGAGCGAGTAGCTTCCCCACCAGTGCATTCAATGTACTGATAATCCACCAGTTTGTATGCAGGATGCGGGAGAATCTCGTTCGGTGCGGATGCCTCCTTCGTGCGTGCTAAGGCGTAAAGATCACTCCGAAGCAATGGCGCATCCGGAACAGAAGCACATATACAAGACATAATGTTGGAACTTGCCTGAACATCGCCTGTACAATCATTCCACAATTGTAGCCACTTGGCACGCTTTATGTTTCAGAGTGAGAGGCTTGAGCGACTTGTAATCTCGGCTATACGTCGCCTGTAACACTTGTTTATATCAATAAAGAGTTGCTTTACTTCAACTTGTGTTATTCATTGCTTCCGCTATATTGTCGACTCAGTGAACTTGTTACCAAATCGTTATGCGTTTATGACTCCGCTGCACTCGGATAATCTGTGCGACTCTGTGGCTTAGAACTCTTATCGCCAGCCAATGAACCATGGACTTGCACGGGCGTGGTTCACGCTGGTGCGGCATCACGCCCGGATGGGTCAAAGCGATCGTTCCACGGGAGCGCTGGCACGGTAATTTTTGTCTAGTTGGAACGGCCGATTTGCCTGCGGGAGACCGGAGCGTGACATATACTGTGGTCTCTTCCTTTTTCATTCTTTACAGAAAATTATCCTACGTGAAACCTCTCTCGAACCACATTTTGTTCTCTAAATCCTTGCTCTGGGCAGAGCTAAGTTCGGTCTCTCTCTCTGAGTTGTGTGCGACGAAGAGAACCCGGTAGTCAGGGGGTTTTACCACTAGGAGTTAAAATGGTTCAAAAAATTAAAGAGCAGTTACCTCATGGATTATTTCGTGTTCTTCACAGAAATTGGTCATATCATTTGATGTATACTCTCCTCCACGATCTGATCTAAGAATCTTAATCTTTCTCTATAACTGGTTCTCAGCTTCAGATTTATAGACCTTAAATTTGTTAAGAATAGCTTGGTGCTGCAGCCACACTTGACAATCACATCACCTTACAAAAGCAGTTGTCATCGCTATGCCCATAGCTCGATCGAAGATGATCATTGGTCTATCCTCCATTAGCATTGGTCTATGATCTCTAACACTTGCTTGCACCACTAGATTGTGTGTACTACGAGTTACTCTTGTTAGTCCCGAAGTCAGATCAAAATATAGGAGGTCCAAAAAAATTGGTGTACTGAGATCCACTCTCAAGCGTCTCTACAGTGACACAACTCCACAGCAGAACTAAACCACGAACATGTTACAAACTGACAAAAGAGAAAAAAGAAAATATAGCAACAAACAGAAAATCGTTCTTCTCTTTACGTTTGCATACGCTACAATGAGAAAGAACAGAAAACAAGAAGAACAACACCAGAGAAAGAAACTCCTTGTTGGGGTGATCAAAACCACCGGTGCTCAAGGCAAGATTCGCCCTACATGACGATCTTCCCTCAGGATCCAGCAAGTTTGCAAAAGAACTTCTGGAATACTCTTGGTCACCTTCGGATCACTCGAAAATTACTATGTGGGAGGGGCGCTGGCTAGGCCGCATACGAGCTCAGGTGTTCTCGATTTTCTTGGTGAAGTCTAAAATTCTCTCGTCAAATGAAAAAGGAGCCCCCTATATAAATAGAGAAAATCAGCACATATGCGACCTGAGAAAGCTCATGCCGCATATGCGCAATCCGACACCATGACGCATGCTTAGCTGTAGCCGCATACGACGCCGGGGACGCATGCTACGCCGAAGCCGCATGCGTCGCCTCCGTCGGTCACGCTGCACAGAGCAGCGCCGCCAAACGTCGAAAGCAGCTACCACTGTGCACGGACACCCCAGTGCCGCATGTGCCGCATAATCCGGATGACAAGGATAACTATGGGCCGCATACGTCGCCAACAACCGAATCTGTCCCCTCCACACGTGACTCGCTCATGCAAATTTATAGGCCGCATGGCCCCTGGCCGCATAGCACATCTGGCCGCATAGCTCCTTGGCCGCATAGTGCCTTGGACGCATAGCTCCAGGCCGCATGCGATCGAGCTAGCAATCGTGCATGCAACTCGCATATAAAATGAGCGCATGAGTGCCATAAGACGATTCTGGCGTACTAAGTGCAAAGTGCGCCAACAAAGCACTACTTTGTGCCCTAGATCCCGAGACCGAGACGCTAAGCCCTTCGGGGCTTAGCTCCTAAGGGAAGCATCCCAAAGGTGGTGACAAAATAAATATGGCCATAAAGGTGTTTATACTTAATCCCTCTAAGAAAGTCAACCCACATAGGCCACCACTCCATATGTATATACCAATACTAAGCAAAGTTGTAAGCCCCCTGATTTTCAGGATTTTTTTTTTATTTGGATTTTCTGGAATTTTTCTAGAATTAAAACCTAGGTGCTTTCTAATTTAATGATTTTTAATTGCGGTTAATTCATATTAAAATATTATGAAAATAATATTTTATGGTGTAAAATAGAAAACCGGACACAGGGTAATTTTCTGCGGATTTATTGGACTCCAGAAACCCGTTTAAAGCCCTGAAAACCGAAGTACATTTAAACCGAATTAAATCCGTGCCAACGCCCGACATCCCCATGAGAGCCGAAGCCAAGCCCAAGGAGCATTGACCCAGCCCAAATCCTAGGTCAAACCCTAGTCCAATTTGTGTATGTATAAATACCTAATTACCTAGTTTTCTCCATAAAGAAAAATAAAATCCCTAATCCCAAAATACCCAAATCCCTAATTCTCATACCTAACCCAACTCTAACCAGCCAACCCCATCACCCGTACGGTGTATCTCCCCCTCATCCCTGCCTAACTTGCCGGCCTCCTCGCCGGAGGAGCCCCCGGCCACCGTGGCCTTCCACCGCGACACTCACTCCCCTCTCCTCCGCTCAACCGCCGCCGGAGACATCCCCCGTCGGCCACTGTGCGTCCCCGCTCCGGTGCACAGCCATCCCCCGCCGGTGGACGACTCCCCGACCGGTCGTGCGTGTCGTTCCCCCGCGGCAGTTCCGACTGTGCATCCGCCGACCGACCTCCGTGCAACCCCTCTCTCGACCCACGGTGCAGCCACCCCACGGCCACCGTCCGGCCGACTGAACCCCTCGGGCCGGCTGACTCGCTCCAGCCGTGCACCCCTGACCCGTCCGATCCCGACCCCCGCTGAACCGCCGAGCGACTCCACAGCAGCTCCCCGACCCGCTGACCTAGGCCTGGACACGGCAGTGCAGGACACAGCAGACGCAGGATACGAAGGACACGCTCGGACACAGGAATTCAGATTTCATGGAGCCCTGTTCAGGTAGCGTTTTCTCTCTCCTCGTGATTCCGTTTTTGACTCCGTCAGTTGCGTCGCGTAGACTGTATGACCCTCTCGGTGCCCGTGCAACTCGCTCGGTGCATCGCGTCCTGTGGCGATCGCGAACCGCGATCCAAAAACAGGAAAAAACTACGCCCTGTTTCATCCCGGAACTGAGTGCGCCCCGCCAAATGGGACGACTTGGTCGCACGCGGTTCTTACCGAAACGTGCGCGCCGTCGATACGGACATGTGGGATTTCGTAGAAGTTGATTTGGATGTGCGTGCACACCGGAATCAACGCGTATCCGCCGACACCGCCCCGTATTCGTCAGTTCTGGAACACGCTGTAACTTTGTGTACACACGTCGGATCGAGACAAAACTTGCGCCATCGGACTCGTAGCAATACGCTGGTCCTGTGACCCAAGTTTGGTTCGATTCTGAGAACGTTGATGAAATCGCGTGTCGTGGGCCCCACAGGCTCCACTTGACGGGCGATTTTGTGATCGGCTCATCGGAATCCAATTCTGGAAGCTCCGTTGGGTTCGTATCATCGTTCCTGACCTGTTGACACTAAGTTTGACAGATTTTGAGACCTTTGACCCTGACACGCTTTTCGGTGCAAAGTGGCCCACATGTGGACCCCGCTTTGGCCCTGAAATGTCATTTTTGCCCTTGTGTCCAAATTGGACTCAAGGACAGGCGTTTCTAGCTATTTGATATTTTCTGAATCTAATGGTGATGTTTATTTCAGCAACCGAAGTAGTACCTGCAGATCACACTGAGACCAGAGCTATAGTTGGAGCCAGGACCCCAGGCAAGTGTACCTTGCCAAACTCTGCAGTATTGTTACATATTTTCCTTGCTTCATTTATATTGTTGTGCATGCTTAACCTAGGACCGTGTGACGTACTTAGCGTCCGATTATTAGTCGGGTGCCAACACCGTACGCGGTGTTGTGTATTATCATCTAGAGATGGATATTCGTGACACTTTATCTTCTCGTACTTGTCTTACCAAGTACACTTTGACCCAGGACACTTGACACTGTTCATGAGATAGGATCTTCCCGAGATATTCGTGGTGATTCTGTATAGGATACAAGACTTGACAGAGATATTATATTCCTAGACATTTATGACTTGTTGCATTAGATATGATCTTACGTGACATGGATATGGGGCCACATGGACATGAGACATATGGTTACATTGGGTGGGGAGAGACACACAAGCTACAGGTTGATTTTATATATTATGACAGCGTCTCAGTCTTTCTCTGAGCTAGACGACTGCTGGCGTCTCAGTCTTTCGCTGAGCTAGACGACCACATGATATCACTGCTACCGGCTCCCCGACACAGAGCTTGTAGTGGCTTCAGCCTGAGTTCTAGTGCTGTTCTCATATTGCATATCACTTAGATGGTTACATATTTACCCTATTGCTTTATTTATTGCTGCACTGTATATTTATTTATTGGCATGAGCTCTTTGTACCTTGCTATGTCCCCTGAGGACCTGGATCCGAATTCTGTCCCCAGATATTACAGACGAGATCTATCCCGAGGTATACGGGACCGGAGCATTAGCGTTAGCAGGAGCATGTGCCTACATTGGAGCAGTACCAGGATCAGAGGACGAGATCGTACCAGAGGACTTCACCTGAGTATTGTCTTGAGATACTCATTTATTTCCGTTCTAGTTATTTTATTTCATTTCCAGTCTATTTCATTGATGTATCAGACTTGTTCTCGGATTGTTCTCCGTGACACTTTTATTGAGACTTGTTAGTTATTTATTTATTTCATTTCTGTTATTTGATCTGTGATTATTTGTTGTGGATAAGATTAGTATAGACTGTGACTTGTACCACTGGATCTATTTATTGTTATATTACAGCTTAAGTATGCCCTGATGGATCCACTAAATTGGGTTTGTCCATCGGTGCGTACTGCTGGCCATTATCACGCGTCCGGTCCCTCGGTATTTTGGGACTGGGGCGTGACAAAAGTTATATATTGAGATATACACATTGGTGATTTTCCAATGTGGGACTAAAACTCCCAAAGCAAAGTAGAAAATACCAACAATCTTCCACATATATTATAATATATGGTCGAGCGTTCCTCACAGTGACTGCCCATCATGCATTAGGATAGATGTCGCTCACGACTTGAATCTTCCTGCATGGGTCAAAGAATAGTACGATACAAGAATGGACTATGCCTTGAATTCTGAATCATAGCTGTTGTTCTTCCCACTCGCACAATGATATCAGCTGTGCCTCCGGTCGCACATTAAAGGCCCTGTGCTAACCTGGTCTCAGTGTATATATATTGGGCGTCTACAAGTTTTTCCTCAAGAGACGGCCTATATCTCTATCTATACACTTAGTTGAGTTCTTTCACCATAGAGAGTTTATTATCCGGCATGAAGCATTGCGCTTATGTGTGGTGCTACGTCGCATGACATGGCCATCCAAGGCCGAGGATCCCCCTCTTGTGGTGTCATACCACTGTAGCATGAGGACACATGACTTTTAGTAGTATTGTTACTACACACAATATAGAGCCTTGCGCTCCTGTGCGGTTCTACGCCGCTGTGACATGGCTTAAAGCCGAGGTTCACTCCTTCATGTGGTGTCACCTACTGTAGCATGAGGTCATAGGCCTCTTAGTAGTATTGTACTACCTCCCAGCATGAAGCCTTGCACTTCCGTGAGGTGCTACGCCGCTGTGACATGGATCGAAGCCGAGGTTCACTTCCTCATGTGGTGTCACCCACTACAGCATGAGGTCACATGCCTCTTAGTAGTATTGTACTACCACTCTCTATTTTCTTTCAACATTAGGCTACCTGCCTATGTGCGGTGCTACTGTTGCTGTGACATAGCCCGAAGCCGAGGTTCACTCCCTAGTATGATGTCACGCTACTGTAGCATGAGATACAAGTTCCTTGTAGTGCTGAAACTACTCGTGCTTTCCGCAATGCACGCCGGACATTTACTATGCTCGAGAACTCATTATGGCGTTAAAGCCATCCTCCCACAGGAAATATCCTGATCAAGAACAAATAGTAGACCACAGTGGTTCTGGGTACGTATCCCATCCTGTCCCGAAAGACTACCGACTGTACCTGATATTTTCCCAATCAATGATCCTCCCTTGAACCAAAAGCTAGATGCCTAGTAGATTTCTCTTTGAACTAATAGCATAAAACTTAATTGTAGGATTATAAAGATATAATATCAGAGGTACTTCAAGCCTATTTTACCTGCTGTGTCTTCGACTAGCTGGCGCTTGAGGCCTTTAGTGAACGGATCCGCCAAGTTCTCTTGAATTCGAACATCCACCACTATAATGACACCAGTCTTGATGAGATTGTTCAGTGTTCGGTGCCGATACCGCACAGTCCTCTTTTTACCATTGAAGAGATTATTAGATGCCATTGTTGCAGCTGCCCGGTTGTCGCAGTATATCGGTACAGCCAAAATTTATGCACCAACTATTGAAATATCGTACATGAGCTCCCGAAGCCACTCTGCTTCATCTGCAAGTACATAGAACTTAGACTTTATCGATGAGCGTGAGAGCATCGTCTGCTTCTTCGACTTCCACGATATGGCAGCTGCTTCCATAGAGAAAACATATCCTCCTGTGGATCTCTCGCTCTCTTCTTCTGAGCACCAACTAGCATCACTGAAGTCTTCTACCACTGCTGGATCTCCATTGTAGTAAAGTGCAAACTTCTGAGTCTTCTTGAGGTATCTCATCACCTTCTTCACAGCTTTTCAGTGTTCCACACCTGGGTTACTCATAAATCTACTCAGCATCCCCACATCAAAAATAATGTCAGGCCTAGTGGCATTTGTAGCATACATCAAGCTCCCTATGACGCTAGAATACTCCAACTATTTGACGCTTTTTTCTGGGTTAGGCTTCACTTTCTTGTCACACCTATATGGAGTATTGATCCCTGGAAGATCCTGATATCCATAGCGTGTGAGCATCTTCTCCACGTAGTGAGCTTGTGATAGTGCAAGCCCTGCTTCCGTTCGAATTATCTTAATCCCAATGATGACATATGCATCTTCCATATCCTTCATACTGAATTTAGACGAGAGGAACATCTTTGTTCTAGTGACACATTCTTCACCGTGCCTAGGATTAGCATGTCGTTCACATAGAGACAAATGATGACACCTCTTGTAAACCCCCTGAATTTTCAATTTATTAAATCTTGGATTTTTCCCAATTTTCTGGAATTTTCTGTAAATTTTCTGTAAATAAAATCAAAGCTTTTAATTAATAAATGATTTTTAATTGGCAATAAACAATATTAAAATAATCATAAAAATAATATTTTTGGGTGTAAAATGGAAAACTGGACTTAGGGTAATTTTTCTGGATTTTTCTGGGCCTCAGAACTATTTTTAAATGCCTAAAAACAATTTTTCTAATTAATTAATTATTAATTGATTATTTATTATTATTTATTTATTTTATTTCTATTTTTATTTTTATTTTTCATTTTTGGCCCGCGGCCCGTGGGCCGCGGCCCGGCCCGTAGCCAACCCAGCCCGTCTCCTTCGCGGGTCGGGCGGGTCTGCCCAGACCCGTTAAGCCCCGAACCCGACCCGGCCTCCACCCCAGCCCCACGACCCGCTCAGCCGCGCGATTTCCGGCGGAGCGCCGGCCACGTCGCCTGGCCGCCCGCGTCGCTCGGCCCCGCTCCGCGCGGCCAACCGCGCCACGCTCCCCTCTCCGCCCCGCCTTTCCCGGCTGACTCGGCCGCTCCTCCGCCCTATATAAGGCCCAGACCCCTCGACTCCCCGGCCACCCTACTCCGCCGCTGCCGCCTCAGAGCACCGCCGACCGGCCGCAGCTTCCTCGCCGTGCCCCGCCGACCATCGCCTCCCCCTCCGGCGCCTCGCTCCGCCGTCCCCGACGCCGTCTCCTCCCACAGAAGCCGCAGCAGCAGCCGCAGCCTCCGGCCGCCGCCCTGAGCCGCCGCCGCTGTCGCCAACCGACGCGCCGCCCCTCGGCGAACCAACCCCGGCCCCCTCCGGCGTCCCTCCGGCCGCCCTCCGCCGTGTGCCGTCGGATTCCAGCAAACCCTAACCCTAAGCCGATTCTTCGTGTCGTGTCGGACACGACACGGACACGATTCGACCCTGTTTTCGGGTTCCCTTCAGGTATGTGTAACTTTCGCCTCGTAGCTCCGTTTTCAATTCCGTAAATTGTGTTGTGAAGCCTGTGTGACCCTCTCGGTGTCCGGACAAACTGTTCGGGGCACCGCGTCCTGTGGTGATCGCACACCGCGATCCAAAAACAGGAAAAACCAGACCCTGTTTCACCCCGGAACCGAGTACGTTCCGCCAAACGGGACAACTTGGTCGCGTGCGGTCTTCACAGATACGTGCGCAGCGTCGATACGGACGTGTGAGATTTCACGAAAGCTGATTCGGGTGTGCGTGCACACCGGAATCAACGCGTATCCGCGGACATCGCTCCGTATCCGCCTTTTCGGTAATTCGCCCTAACTTCGTGCACACTCGTCGGATCGAGACGAAACTTGCGCCATCGGACTCGTAGCGATACGCTGGTCCTGTGGGTCAAGTTTGGTTCGATTCTGAGAACGTTGACGAAATCGCGTGTCGCGGGCCCCACAGGCCCCGCTCGACGGGCGATTTTGTGTTCGGCTCATCGGAATCCAAATCTGGAAGTTCCGTTGGGTTCGTATCAGCGTTCCTGACCTGTTGACACTAAGTTTGGTGAATTTGGAGACTTTTGACCCGGACACGTTTTTCGGTGCAAAGCGGGCCCAACGGCGGACCCCGTTTTGGCCCGAAACTGCCGTTTTTGCCCTTGTCTCCAAATTGGACCCAAGGACAGGCATTTCTAGCTATTTGACATCTTCTGAGAGTGATGGTAATGTCTGTTTCAGCTTTTGGACTCACCTCTGGACATTTCTCCCAAGAACCTAATTAAACAGATCCAAACAACAGGCAAGTACCTGCACTTCAAGTTAAATCTAATTATATTGTGATAGTTAAATTCCTGCTTTTCTAGTACCCTTGATGATTACACCTAGTGTCAGAAATGCTGGATTTTCATGTCTCGAATATATTAGTCCATGTCTTGTTATCATGTCGGGTGGGAGAATACTGAAAGGCATGTAGTTTACCCTTCCCCTTGTCGTGAATAATAGCTGTTGGTACACGACTGTCCATCAGCCGGATCTCGATTATTCGTGAATAATAGCCGTTTATGACGGCCGGATTAGCCTTATAAACCCCTACATGCCAACTAAGTATTCTAAAAACAAACACAAGTTTCATACAGATAGTTTCTAGTCATGTTATGTTTCTTGCTGATTGTAGTAGCTTCATTTCCTGCTCATTTACTTCTATTTTCTCATATTCCTGCTTATAGTTGTGACTCTGAGATATTGACATTCTTTTATGCAATTCCCTTAACATGATACTCAGTATTTAATTGTCATAAATATTTAGTTTAATCTTGCTGTGTACTGTGTACTTTGCTCCTTTCCTGACTGGATCTGTTGATTTAGGCGATGATGAGGATCTTGCCCCTACCTACTATGGTCCTTATGAGGGTACAGATGATACCTATGAGGAGCCAGAACCCACCCAGGAGACCCCTGCTGCTGAGTAGTTTTTAGTAGCTATCCTTTATTTCTGTTCTTATCTTATTTATCGGGTTTGTCCCCGATTTCATTTGAAATTCCTGTATTAAACATTTGAATTGTTGTCACATTCATTCCAGTTGCATAAATTAAGTTTTTATTCTCATTTTATCTTGCCTATGTTAAATTATGAATGAGTTAGACTAGTTAGATGGATTGACCTAGACAGCGTACTACCGCCGACTCTGCGGCGTAGGCTGGACGTACCCACGTACTCGTGCCCGAACTTCCGGGTGCGGGTCGTGACACGTTTTTATGGTGGCCCATGCAGGTCTATCCTTAAATAGGGTAATACCCTAGGACAGGGTATGGAATAAAATTGAGGATTCTAGGAAAAGCTCATTCACAGTATAGCGTCCTTATTTCAATTCTTGATATCATTGCTGCTCAATTTTTCTATCGCCCTTGATTTCCAAGTATTCTATTCTGATCTTCCTATCCCTTAATCTTTCAGAATGGTCCAGACCAGGAACACAGTAGGAGGCACATCAGAACCAGCTGAGCCGAATGTGCCCGAGATTCTTGCACTCCCGCCGCCCCCATCTGTCCCGGCAGTTACCTTAGATGGGGCACAGCTAATAGGAGTATTCCAGGGATTAGTGGAATCCCAGAAAGAACAGACGGCACTTCTGCGGACCAGCCTCTCAGAAGCTCTTAAACCCCAGGAGTCGTCACTCAAGAGGCCAGGGAGTGCTAAAGACTTCAAGAACCTTAGGCCTCTGGAATTTTATGGAACTGAGGGCATTCTCTACGCTGATGAGTGGATAGAGAATGTCGAGAGACTCCTGAAGACTGCTCGGGTTCCCGATGATCTCAAAGTGGAATCCGCTAGCCTGCAACTGTTCGATATTGCTCGAACCTGGTTCAGAGATGAACCCCAACTATCTGCTCCCGACGTCACCTGGGAGGACTTCAAGAGGCTATTCAAGGAGAAATTTTATCCCGAAGTGGCTCGGGAAGCTCTCGAAAGCCAATTCGAGAGACTGGAACAAGGTAACATGACTGTTGATGAATATACTGCTGAATTTAGCAGGTTAAGCCACTTTGCGGAGTACATGGTTCGTACCCCGGAGGACAGAGCCCGAAGATTCAAGAAGGGGCTATCTCCGGATATCCGCCTTGCTGTCACCACCAGCCGAGCTCGCACCTATGAAGAAATCCTGAGCGTGGCACAAGGAGTCGAGAGAGACATGGGGCACAAACTTAAGCGAGAAAGAGATACCGGAAATGCGGGACCCAACAAACGCCCTTTTCAACAACAACAACAGCAGAGGGCTCCGCAGCAAAATCAGCGACCTCCCCCTCGAGCTCCAGCACCCCAGGCTCAAGGACAGAACCAACGAGCTCCCCCTTGCAACTATTGCCAAAAACCAGGCCACACTTGGCAAGACTGCAGAAAGAGGCTAGGTGCTTGCCTCTATTGTGGTTCCCCAGCACATCAATTGAGGGACTGTCCTGTTGCTCAAGGACGTCCAGCTGCACCAAAGGCTCCAGTCCAGGCCAGGCCCCCAGCAGCACCACAAAGGGGACCCCCGCTTCCAACTCAACAACAACGCTTTGCTCAGCACCAGCAGCAACAGAGGGGTGCACCGCAGCAAGGCCGTGCTTATGCAATGACTCTGGAAGAAGCTGAGGCCACAGCGGACGTGATCACAGGTTCCGTGCTTATAAATTCAATACCAGCTATTACTTTATTTGACTCTGGAGCTTCACATTCATTCATGTCAGTAGAATTTCTTATGAAGCATAGCTTAAGCACTAAACCCCTTAGGAATTGTTATAAGATCATTACCGGTGGAGGAATCATTCCGGTTAGTGATGCTTGTAACAATTGTCCTATCATATTATGTGGAAGAGAACTGTATGCTAGACTACTTGTAATGCCAGTGCCCAGTTTTGACATTATACTGGGTATGGATTGGTTAAGTCAACATCATGCCACAATAGACTGTCACAGAGGCAGTGTAATCTTCAGACCCCCTGGCAAGCCAGAATTTGAATTTGCTAGAGGTTCTAGAGAAATGGGTAATAACAAAATTTGTGGAGCCCTAGTAACAGAAGAACTGCCACCTATCATATCTGAATACCTAGATGTCTTCCCTGAGGATCTCCCAGGCTTACCCCCAGACCGAGAAGTTGAATTCTCCATTGACTTAGTGCCAGGAGCAGCACCAGTATCTCAGAATCCCTACAGAATCAACAAGAAAGAGATAATAGAACTTAACGAACAAATCAAAGAGCTAGAAGACAAAGGGTTCATTAGGTCTAGTGTCTCACCCTGGGGAGCCCCAATACTTTTTGTGCCCAAGAAGGACGGAACATCCAGAATGTGTATTGACTATAGGGCCTTAAATGCCTTAACAATTAAGAATAAGTATCCCCTGCCCAGGATAGATGACTTATTTGATCAGTTGAGTGGAGCTCGGGTCTTTTCAAAGATTGATTTGAGGTCTGGTTACCACCAAGTAAGGGTGAGGAAGGAAGACATTCCTAAAACTGCTTTCAATACCCGGAACGGACATTACGAATTCTTAGTGATGCCGTTCGGGTTGACGAATGCTCCAGCAGTTTTTATGAACTTAATGAACAGAGTCTTCCAGCCATACCTAGACAAATTTGTAGTGGTCTTTATTGACGATATTTTGATCTACTCCAAGACCCCCGAAGAACATGAAGAACATTTGAGGCTAGCATTGGAGACTTTGAGGAAGGAAAGGCTTTATGGAAAATTGACTAAATGTGCTTTCTTCCTAGACAAAGTAGAGTTCTTGGGACATGTTGTGACTGGAGATGGGATAGCAGTAGATCCTAAGAAAATAGCGGCAGTAGAATCCTGGCCCACTCCAGACTCTGTAGCAGAGATTAGAAGCTTCCTGGGACTAGCTGGCTACTATAGGAAGTTTGTAAAGGACTTTGCTAGGATTGCGGAACCCATGACAAAGTTAACAAGGAAGGATGAAGAGTTCACCTGGACTGATGAATGCCAGCATGCTTTTGAGGAATTGAAGAAAAGGCTGACTTCTGCCCCTATTCTGACCTTACCTTCTGGAACCGGAGGTTTCGCTATTTATAGTGATGCTTCTGGAAAAGGTCTAGGTTGTGTATTGGAGCAGAATAAGAAAGTAATAGCATATGCCTCTAGACAGCTTCGACCACATGAAAAGAATTATCCAACCCATGATTTAGAATTGGCAGCTGTCATTTTTGCTCTTAAACTTTGGAAGCATTACCTTTATGGAGAAAGGGTGGAAATATTTACAGACCATAAAAGTCTAAAATATATTTTCACTCAGAAAGAGCTAAACATGAGGCAAAGAAGGTGGCTGGAACTAATGAAAGACTTTGATATCACTCTTCAATATCACCCTGGGAAGGCAAATGTAGTTGCTGATGCTCTAAGCAGGTATCCTATGGCGATGTATTTGACTATGGACAGACACCTGCTGGAGGACTTGGAAAGTTTGGGTATTGAAGTAATTATCCCAGGAAAAGAGGGCCAAATGATGAACTTGCAGATTCAGTCTACCTTAATAGACAAGATCAAGGAGACTCAGTTTCAAGACGAAGGCCTGCGAAGCCTTCGAGGTCAAGTGCAAGCTGGATTAGTAGAAGAGTTCAGGATTCATGAAGATGGATCACTGAGGCATGGCGACAGATTATGTGTACCTCAAGGAGACATAAGAGAAGAAGTTATGCAAGAGGCGCACAGATCGCAGTACTCTATACATCCAGGAGCCAACAAGATGTACAAGGACCTGAGGACGCATGTTTGGTGGCATGGCATGAAAAGAGAAGTAGCCAGGTTCGTATCTCGTTGTTTAGTGTGCCAGCAAGTTAAGGCTGAAAGACAACGACCTGGAGGATTGCTTCAACCACTACCCATTCCGGAGTGGAAGTGGGAACATATCACAATGGATTTTGTTTCCGGTCTTCCAAGAACACCTAGTGGTAAGGATGCAATCTGGGTGATAGTAGATCGACTGACCAAGTCTGCACATTTTCTACCTTTCAAAGTAGGGCTATCTACAGAGAAGCTGGCAGAGTTATATATCAGACATATTGTTAGGCTGCATGGAGTTCCAGTAAGCATTGTCTCCGACAGAGATTCAAGGTTCACCTCTCACTTCTGGAAGAGCTTACAAGCCAGCTTGGGGACTCAACTCAAATTCAGCACAGCTTATCATCCCCAAACCGATGGACAATCGGAACGTACCATCCAGACACTTGAAGATATGCTCCGTACATGTGTTCTGGATTTTGGAGGATCTTGGGAAGACTATTTACATCTGGTAGAATTCTCTTATAATAACAGCTACCAAGCCAGTATCGAGATGACTCCATTTGAAGCCCTGTATGGCCGAAGATGTCGTACCCCGCTATCATGGGACGACGTTGGAGAAAGAGCCCTACTGGGACCAGAGATGGTGATCGATTCAGCTGAGAAGGTAAAGCAAATAAGGGACAGACTTCGAGTGGCTCAAGACAGGCAACGACATTGGGCAAATAGCCACCGAAGGCCCTTGGAATTTGAGGTAATTAAATTTATGAAATTCAAGTCAATTTAAATATTTTGCTTATGGAACTAAGACTTGATTGTGACTTTATTAAAGGTTGGAGAGCTGGTATTCTTAAAGATTTCCCCGACACGTGGCACCATTAGGTTCGGAAGGAGTGGAAAACTCAGCCCAAGATTCATCGGACCTTTTGGCATACAGGAGAAAATCGGAGAAGTGGCATACCGACTGGCATTGCCACCCTCTCTGGATGGAGTCCATAACGTCTTTCACGTGTCGCAGCTGAGGAAGTATGTGTCAGACCCCAGTCACATTTTGGATCACTCAGAGCTCGAAGTAGGCCCAAGTTTGACTTACCAAGAGCAACCCGTGGAGATCCTGGATCGCTCGGAGAAAGTCCTACGGAACCAAGTTATCTCCCTGGTTCGCGTAGCTTGGAAGCATCATTCTCCCGGCGAATCCACCTGGGAGCGTGAAGACGAGATTAGAGAGCGATACCCCTATCTTTTTGAACCCTGAGGTATATTGTAATTTTCGGCCTTTCTTTTCGTCCCATTGTTATTCTTAAATTTCGAGGACGAAATTTTTGTAAGTTGGGTAGGTTGTAAACCCCCTGAATTTTCAATTTATTAAATCTTGGATTTTTCCCAATTTTCTGGAATTTTCTGTAAATTTTCTGTAAATAAAATCAAAGCTTTTAATTAATAAATGATTTTTAATTGGCAATAAACAATATTAAAATAATCATGAAAATAATATTTTTGGGTGTAAAATGGAAAACTGGACTTAGGGTAATTTTTCTGGATTTTTCTGGGCCTCAGAACTATTTTTAAATGCCTAAAAACAATTTTTCTAATTAATTAATTATTAATTGATTATTTATTATTATTTATTTATTTTATTTCTATTTTTATTTTTATTTTTCATTTTTGGCCCGCGGCCCGTGGGCCGCGGCCCGGCCCGTAGCCAACCCAGCCCGTCTCCTTCGCGGGTCGGGCGGGTCTGCCCAGACCCGTTAAGCCCCGAACCCGACCCGGCCTCCACCCCAGCCCCACGACTCGCTCAGCCGCGCGATTTTCGGCGGAGCGCCGGCCACGTCGCCTGGCCGCCCGCGTCGCTCGGCCCCGCTCAGCGCGGCCAACCGCGCCACGCTCCCCTCTCCGCCCCGCCTTTCCCGGCTGACTCGGCCGCTCCTCCGCCCTATATAAGGCCCAGACCCCTCGACTCCCCGGCCACCCTACTCCGCCGCTGCCGCCTCAGAGCACCGCCGACCGGCCGCAGCTTCCTCGCCGTGCCCCGCCGACCATCGCCTCCCCCTCCGGCGCCCCGCTCCGCCGTCCCCGACGCCGTCTCCTCCCACAGAAGCCGCAGCAGCAGCCGCAGCCTCCGGCCGCCGCCCTGAGCCGCCGCCGCTGCCGCCAACCGACGCGCCGCCCCTCGGCGAACCAACCCCGGCCCCCTCCGGCGTCCCTCCGGCCGCCCTCCGCCGTGTGCCGTCGGATTCCAGCAAACCCTAACCCTAAGCCGATTCTTCGTGTCGTGTCGGACACGACACGGACACGATTCGACCCTGTTTTCGGGTTCCCTTCAGGTATGTGTAACTTTCGCCTCGTAGCTCCGTTTTCAATTCCGTAAATTGTGTTGTGAAGCCTGTGTGACCCTCTCGGTGTCCGGACAAACTGTTCGGGGCACCGCGTCCTGTGGTGATCGCACACCGTGATCCAAAAACAGGAAAAACCAGACCCTGTTTCACCCCGGAATCGAGTACGTCCCGCCAAACGGGACGACTTGGTCGTGTGCGGTCTTCACAGATACGTGCGCAGCGTCGATACGGACGTGTGAGATTTCGCGGAAGCTGATTCGGGTGTGCGTGCACACCGGAATCAACGCGTATCCGCGGACATCGCTCCGTATCCGCCTTTTCGGTAATTCGCCCTAACTTCGTGCACACTCGTCGGATCGAGACGAAACTTGCGCCATCGGACTCGTAGCGATACGCTGGTCCTGTGGGTCAAGTTTGGTTCGATTCTGAGAACGTTGACGAAATCGCGTGTCGCGGGCCCCACAGGCCCCGCTCGACGGGCGATTTTGTGTTCGGCTCATCGGAATCCAAATCTGGAAGTTCCGTTGGGTTCGTATCAGCGTTCCTGACCTGTTGACACTAAGTTTGGTGAATTTGGAGACTTTTGACCCGGACACGTTTTTCGGTGCAAAGCGGGCCCAACGGCGGACCCCGTTTTGGCCCGAAACTGCCGTTTTTGCCCTTGTCTCCAAATTGGACCCAAGGACAGGCATTTCTAGCTATTTGACATCTTCTGAGAGTGATGGTAATGTCTGTTTCAGCTTTTGGACTCACCTCTGGACATTTCTCCCAAGAACCTAATTAAACAGATCCAAACAACAGGCAAGTACCTGCACTTCAAGTTAAATCTAATTATATTGTGATAGTTAAATTCCTGCTTTTCTAGTACCCTTGATGATTACACCTAGTGTCAGAAATGCTGGATTTTCATGTCTCGGATATATTAGTCCATGTCTTGTTATCATGTCGGGTGGGAGAATACTGAAAGGCATGTAGTTTACCCTTCCCCTTGTCGTGAATAATAGCTGTTGGTACACGACTGTCCATCAGCCGGATCTCGATTATTCGTGAATAATAGCCGTTTATGACGGCCGGATTAGCCTTATAAACCCCTACATGCCAACTAAGTATTCTAAAAACAAACACAAGTTTCATACAGATAGTTTCTAGTCATGTTATGTTTCTTGCTGATTGTAGTAGCTTCATTTCCTGCTCATTTACTTCTATTTTCTCATATTCCTGCTTATAGTTGTGACTCTGAGATATTGACATTCTTTTATGCAATTCCCTTAACATGATACTCAGTATTTAATTGTCATAAATATTTAGTTTAATCTTGCTGTGTACTGTGTACTTTGCTCCTTTCCTGACTGGATCTGTTGATTTAGGCGATGATGAGGATCTTGCCCCTACCTACTATGGTCCTTATGAGGGTACAGATGATACCTATGAGGAGCCAGAACCCACCCAGGAGACCCCTGCTGCTGAGTAGTTTTTAGTAGCTATCCTTTATTTCTGTTCTTATCTTATTTATCGGGTTTGTCCCCGATTTCATTTGAAATTCCTGTATTAAACATTTGAATTATTGTCACATTCATTCCAGTTGCATAAATTAAGTTTCTATTCTCATTTTATCTTGCCTATGTTAAATTGTGAATGAGTTAGACTAGTTAGATGGATTGACCTAGACAGCGTACTACCGCCGACTCTGCGGCGTAGGCTGGACGTACCCACGTACTCGTGCCCGAACTTCCGGGTGCGGGTCGTGACACCTCTATTGCCAGCGAACATTGTGTAAACACACTTATCACTTTTGTTGACCTTGTAGTCATTTGATCTGATAACTTTGTCAAACTTTTTGTGCCACAATTTGGGAGCTTGCTTCAGACCATACAGAGATTTCACCAGTTTGTATACTTTTTCTTTAAGACGATTGACGACAAACCTTTCTGGCTGTTGCATGTAAATCTTCTCAGTCAGTTCACCATTCAGAAATGCTGTCTTGATGTCCATCTGATGAATTACCATTCTGTGAATAGCACCTAGAGCAATTAACATCCTGACAGTAGTCATCCATGCAACGGGAACATAGGTATCGAAGTAGTCAACCCCCTATATATGAGAAAATCCCTTGACCACTAGCCTGGCCTTGAACTTGTCAACAGTTTCGTCTGCTTTCATCTTCTTCTTAAAGATCCACTTGCATCCAATGGGTTTAGCTCTTTCAGGCAGATCGAATAACTTCCAAGTATTATTAGAAGTTATCGAGTCAAACTCATCATGGATAGCCTCTTTCAAAAAAATAATATCTTTGGTCTTCATTGTCTCATCATAGGCAAGCGGATCAACTTCCACATGATAGGTAACAAAGTCTTCTCCGAAGGCCTTCGTCCTCCTCACTCGCTTTGCTCTAGGCTCAGCGAGTTCTGGTTCAAATATTGTCTCATCAACTATAACTTCTTCTTGGACTACTTTTCTCTGAGAGGTACTTGCCTCGTCCGTGCTAGCAACATTCTCCAGGACATCTACGAGAACAACATTCTTGTGCCTAACAAGCTTGTTTTCAAAGAATTCTGCGTCGCGAGATTCTATGATATGATTAGATTCGATATCAAGGAACCTCCGAGCATCACTCTTATCAGCATAGTCCAGAAATATGTTCTTCATAGTTCTTGTTTCCAGCTTCTAAATCTTGAGGTCTGAAAGCTTCACATACGCCAGACACCCCCACACTTTAATGACATTCAAGTTGGGTCTGACCTTGAACCAGAGTTCATGAGGAGTAATATCAGATGTCGCGAACGGTACTCTATTTAGAATAAACGTAGCTGTAAGCACTGCTTCTCCCTAGAAGCACTTTGGAAGTCCAGCTGTCAGCAACATAGAGTTTATCATCTCTGTCAGCGTCATGTTCTTCCTTTCTGCTACACCATTAGATTGGGAAGAATACGGAGCAGTCGTTTCGTTGACAATTTCATGCTCTTTGCAGAATGATGTGAATTCCAAGGAACGATATTCTCCGCCTCAATCGCTTCTGAGTCTTTTGAGTTGTTGACCGGTTTGGCATTCTGCTTCAGCCTTGAAGTCTTTGAACTTCTCGAATGCTTCGTCTTTCGATTTGAGAAGATATACGAACGCGTATTTCGAGAAATCGTCGATGAAAGTGATAAAGTACTTCATCCCGGCCTTCGTGGAGAATTGTTTGAAGCCACAGATATCTAATTATACCAACAACAGAAGATCTGTACTCCGGTTCACCCTTCTGAACGACTTCCTAACGATATTCGTCTGCGCATAGACTCCATATTTCTCCACCTCCTTACCCCCACATTTGGAGATAAGACCTAGACTAGACATCTTGTTAATAAGTTTACAATGCACATGTCCTAGTCTATTATGCCACAACTCAAGAGAATAACCAGAAGTAGAGACTGTATTGATACAAACAGAAGGAGTTACAAGCTGCAGTTTAAACATCCCTTCGGTATATAAAGATTTTCTGAAGTATGTTTCCTTGTAGGACGTCACCATCTGACCGTCATTAATGTCCATCCTCAGGCCCGCCTTGCACAGCAGACTCCCATAAACCCGATTCTTGAAAATTATTGGTACGTGCTTCACATTCTCCAATATAAGTGACTTTTCAGCGGTCATCTTTAGCACTACCGTCCCGATCTCTAGTACTACAACTTGAGACTTATCCGCCATCGAGACTTTCTCAGAGGTAGGCTCGTACTTGGCGAACAACTCCTTCTTAGAGCACACGTGGCAAGATGCACCAGTGTCCACCCACCAGTCAGTATCCATGCCATGTGACTCATCTTGCGCAATCATAATAACTAGGTTAATGTAACGCCCCGCTCCGCGCCGGCGTTATATATCAAGGTGAGTGGGCAGAACTTCGTTCTCTGATTCTTGCACGCCTTAATAAATAACCTGAATTTTTGCTTAAAATATTTTCTTAAGAGAATGATAGAACCTGCCTTGCATGTTAATGAAAGAACTCACCTAGCTTGTCTTTGAATCAAGTCTGCTAAACGAGAATCCTGATCGCTGGCTTAGAGTGCATGAACATGTTCACTATCGTCTATGCTTCGAGAGAACCATACTGTGCCTGAATGTGTTCAAGTGATAAGTCGGCTTGCCCCGCAACAGAGATTGTTTATAGATGGTTCGTCTCGTCTGCATACAGAGTTTATTTGATAGTGTTCCATGCATTCGCACGCGGTCGGACAATGGCTTTTGGTGCAGAGCTGAACTGCATGTGTCACGGCTGCTACAGAGATAGTGCAAAGCAACCATGAGTCACAGCTGCTATTAGCATCAGATAAAAGAGTCATTGGTATGCTGTTCCCCCAGCTGCCGATCCTGAATACTCGGGGACCGCCATTCATATAGCTAAGTCATTATGTTGGCTTGGATAGAGGACTGCCCCTAAGAATGTGCATTGTGTGTCTAGCTTTGCATCTGACCCTCGAGTCGCACGAGACACGCTGCGCACACCCTGGAACATGAACGGTTTGCTTGCCTGCTTAGTATATGAAACTCTGTTTCCAAACATGTTTCTAAACAAGTAAATCGACTCTGCTAGAACTGCATGAAACGAACATAGGTAAAACTAGAAAGATCACTAGTAATGTAATGTTTTATAACATGATTACTTAGTGCCTGTTTGAGTGAATGTTTGTTTCTGTTCAGTTGTTTTATCTCACCAGTACTTATAAAAGTGCTGACCCCCCAACAGTTTACTTGCTTGTGCAGGTACTGGATCGTCCGAGGGAGCGATAGGCGTGCCACAGTCCCGAAGACCCGGAATCCTAGTTTCGATTGTTGCCCCGAGAATGCTATCGTATAAGGGGGCATAATGTATGGAACGAACGTGTGCCTTTGCTAAAGGAAATCCAAGTTGCCTCGATTGTCCCGAACACTCAGTTGGCTAATGCATTGCATTGCAACAAGTCCCTTTCCGCTGCTTACTCGATTGATGCGATGATAGCCAACTATCAACTTAAACGATTGGCCTTGCACGGGCGCAACCCCAGGCCCGTGCGGCATCACGTCCCCCGAAAGCTCGAACGGGCCATTCGCTTGGCTTCCTTCCTTCCTCGCGCCCGCGGGACGGGCGCGGTGATTCGCGTCCGGCGCGCCGAGGCACGGTGATTCGTGCCCGGTTCGTTCAAATCCCGGCCGTACGGGGCGGGGCAGGAGGGAGCGCCGGCCCGGGCGGGTCCGGGGCGTGACAGAATGGTATCAGAGCGGAATCGATCTTCGGGCCTCTATGACTCTGAGATGATATGGTTTTGCAAAGAGCGTTCCATACAATAAGTCCATAGATATTCTCAAAGTGCAAAATGTTTCCTGAACTTGAATTGCTTGATTGTTTCGATTGAGTACGGCGAGGGACGGCACTATCGCTACTCGGGATATCGAGAAGTTTATCCTTGAAGTTTCGAGGACGAAACTTTTTGTTGGTTGGTAAGTATGTAACGCCCCGCTCCGCGCCGGCGTTATATATCAAGGTGAGTGGGCAGAACTTCGTTCTCTGATTCTTGCACGCCTTAATAAATAACCTGAGTTTTTGCTTAAAATATTTTCTTAAGAGAATGATAGAACCTGCCTTGCATGTTAATGAAAGAACTCACCTAGCTTGTCTTTGAATCAAGTCTGCTAAACGAGAATCCTGATCGCTGGCTTAGAGTGCATGAACATGTTCACTATCGTCTATGCTTCGAGAGAACCATACTGTGCCTGAATGTGTTCAAGTGATAAGTCGGCTTGCCCCGCAACAGAGATTGTTTATAGATGGTTCGTCTCGTCTGCATACAGAGTTTATTTGATAGTGTTCCATGCATTCGCACGCGGTCGGACAATGGCTTTTGGTGCAGAGCTGAACTGCATGTGTCACGGCTGCTACAGAGATAGTGCAAAGCAACCATGAGTCACAGCTGCCATTAGCATCAGATAAAAGAGTCATTGGTATGCTGTTCCCCCAGCTGCCGATCCTGAATACTCGGGGACCGCCATTCATATAGCTAAGTCATTGTGTTGGCTTGGATAGAGGACTGCCCCTAAGAATGTGCATTGTGTGTCTAGCTTTGCATCTGACCCTCGAGTCGTACGAGACACGCTGCGCACACCCTGGAACATGAACGGTTTGCTTGCCTGCTTAGTATATGAAACTCTGTTTCCAAACATGTTTCTAAACAAGTAAATCGACTCTGCTAGAACTGCATGAAACGAACCTAGGTAAAACTAGAAAGATCACTAGTAATGTAATGTTTTATAACATGATTACTTAGTGCCTGTTTGAGTGAATGCTTGTTTCTGTTCAGTTGTTTTATCTCACCAGTACTTATAAAAGTGCTGACCCCCCAACAGTTTACTTGCTTGTGCAGGTACTGGATCGTCCGAGGGAGCGATAGGCGTGCCACAGTCCCGAAGACCCGGAATCCTAGTTTCGATTGTTGCCCCGAGAATGCTATCGTATAAGGGGGCATAATGTATGGAACGAACGTGTGCCTTTGCTAAAGGAAACCCAAGTTGCCTCGATTGTCCCGAACACTCAGTTGGCTAATGCATTGCATTGCAACAAGTCCCTTTCCGCTGCTTACTCGATTGATGCGATGATAGCCAACTATCAACTTAAACGATTGGCCTTGCACGGGCGCAACCCCAGGCCCGTGCGGCATCACGTCCCCCGAAAGCTCGAACGGGCCATTCGCTTGGCTCCCTTCCTCCCTCGCGCCCGCGGGACGGGCGCGGTGATTCGCGTCCGGCGCGCCGAGGCACGGTGATTCGTGCCCGGTTCGTTCAAATCCCGGTCGTACGGGGCGGGGCAGGAGGGAGCGCCGGCCCGGGCGGGTCCGGGGCGTGACAGTTAAGGCCATCTTGCTCTTTCGGTTTAGGCTTTGATCTGCAGTCGCTCTTGTAGTGACCCTTCTTGCCACAATTGTAGCATGTCACATCAGTCTTCCGCTTTGGCTTGAACTGAGATGACTTCAGCTTTAGCTGGTTGAAGTCATTCTTCTTTTTCTTATAGGAAAATTTCTGCTTTCCTTTAGAGTCACTAGCATGTACCATGTTGGCCTTAGCCAACTGCTTGGACAAGGAGTCCAACTTCAGTTGTCCCCTGGCTTCATCTTCAACGTGAATCCAGTGAAGAAGATCTTCGAGTTGGATCTCCATATTTTTACGGTATATGTCAGTCTTGAACCTGATCCAGCCTGGAGGAAGTTTGGTGACGATATCCCCCACCATAAATTTTTTCTCTTATTTCATGCCCTCTTCCTCCAGTTTCTGCTGCATCTTCAGGAGTTTCTTGACTTGTGGTAATATCACATTCTCGTCCTCAAATTGCAAAGTGAAGAACTTCTCGACGAGATAAATTTTAGACATTTTTTTGTCAGTTTTGTAGTGCTTCTTAAGAGATTCCCAAACATCTCTTACCTTCTCCTTCTTGTTGTAGGACTCTGCCATCGAGCCATCCATAGCATTGAGAATCAACAACCTACAGAGGTCGTTGTCTTCCTTCCACTTGATGTGCGCGTCCTGTGCCACACCAACTTCAAGCTCTCCTCCATCTTCGGGAATGGTAGGTTCAGGATTAACCAACACATAAGCAACTTTGACAAGACGAAGATTAAAGGAGATCTTTCTCTTCCAAATGTTTTAGTGTTCGTCATCGAACTTCTCAAGCTAGTGAAAGCTAGTATCGAGAAGGTTTGAGCGGTTGTCCATTCTAACTCGGATCTTGCCTTGAGATTGTTAGTCCCGAAGTCAGATCAAAGTAGAGGAGGTCCACAAAAGTTGGTGTACTGAGATCCACTCGCAAGCGTATCTACAGTGACACACAACTCCACAGCAGCACTAAACCACGAATATGTTACAAACTGACAAAAGAGAAAAGGAAAATACAGCAACAAACAAAAAATCGTTCTTCTCTTTACGTTTGCAGACGCTACAATAAGAAAGAACAAAAAATAAGAAGAACAAAACCAGAGAAAGGAACTCCTTGCTGGGGTGATCAAAACCACCGGTGCTCAAGGCAAGATACATCTTACACGATGATCTGCCCCCAACATCCAGCAAGTTCGCAAACGAACTTCTGGAATGCTTTTGGTCACCTTCGGATCACTCGAAAATCATTATGTGGGAGGGACGCTGGCTAGGCCGCATACGAGCTTAGGTGCTCTCGGTTTTCTTGATGAAGTCTAAAATTCTCTCTCTTCAAATGAAAGAGGAGCCCCAATATAAATAGAGGAAATCAGCACATATACGGCCTGAGAAAGCTCATGCCGCATATGCGCCATCCGACACCAGGGCGCATGAGACGCCGGGGGCGCATGCGTCGTCGCCCCGGGGTTGAATGCTACGCCGGAGCCGCATGCGTCGCCGCCGCCGCCGATGCTGACGTGCTAAGTGCAAAGCGCGCCAACAAAGGGCCACTTTCCGCCCTTGAGTCCAAGTCGCTTCGGGGCTTAGCTCCTAAGAGAAGCATCCCAAAGATGGTGACAAAATAAAGATTGTTATAAATGTGTTTACACTTAATCCCTCTAGGAAAGTCAACCCACATGGACCACTACTCCATGTCCATATACCAATACTAAGCAAAGGTATATATTAATATATACACATTGATGGTTTTTCAATGTGGGACTAAAACTCCCAATGCAAAGTGAAAAACACCAACAACTCTTCCGTTTGCAACTCATATATCTTGGTAGGTTTCACTTGTGTCGTGTCTTTGCAACCCATATACGTAGGTTTTACGCGTGTGTCGTGTAGGACTTTTTGAGTAGCTTCTAATGTGTAGAGACTATTCATTTAGATCATACTTGATGAAACAATTACATGGACTGCTTTTACAATAAACTCCAACTAATTAATATAATAAATATTAGTTTCAGTGTTTTAAAAATCAGATCGGACCAGCTGGTTCAATCGGTTGATCTGTGAACCAGTAGTTTTTTTGTCCAATTCAATGTTTGACCCACTGTTTTTCAAAATTTTATTTTAAATGAATATTTTTGCAAAATCAGTTTACACAAGAAATTAAAATTGGATCATTTAGGTTAACCCAATAATTGAACCACTAGTTGAACTAACTGGTTGAACCAGTTTGATCCGACTCAGTGTCTTGACATAATCGATTTTTTGTCCGGTTTCTAAAACACTGATTAGTTTACAATGTACAAATAAAATCATAAAGTAGGAGATATAAAATCTAAACTTCTAAAATAGGGTATACGAGCAGTTGGAGTAGATGAAATCCCATTTCATGGCTTGTAGCTATTTCTCAGAATCTATATCACATATAGCTTCTTTGTAAGTAGTTGGATCTTCACTATCTATTGATACGGCTCTCAGTCACCATTGATCACGAAATTGGAAGTATATGCCGGGTGCTCTGTGTTAGTTCCGAATTCAGATCAAAGAAGAAGAATTAGTCTCAAAGTAGAGACTCACACAAGAGTTCGTTTCTACAAATTTCGGAAAAGAAGTTGGTAAACTGAGATTCACACAAGAGTTTCTCTTCAGTGACACACAATCCCACAGAAACACTAAACAAGTAACATGTTACAAACTGACAATCCAAAAAAAAATGCAAATACAACAAAAATCAGAAAATCGTTCTTACCTTTACGTTCGCAGACGCTACACCGAGAAGAACGGAAACAAGAACAGAAATATAAAGAAGGAAACTATTGCTGGGGTGATCAAAACCACTAAATGATCCAGCAAGTTCACACGAGAACTTCTGGAACGCTCTTGGTCACCTTCGGATCACTCGAAAGATTCCTTTGAAAGGATGCTAAAAACTGCCACCGGTCCTGCTGGTGCTCTCGATTTTGTCTCTCTCTCTCTCTCACTCTCTCTATTTTTTCAACCAACTAAATGAAAGAGGAGAGCCTCTATAAAAAGATGATTTCAACTTCCATGCGGCCTGAAAAAAAAATCAGACCGCATGAGCCACCTGCGCCGCTGTACTGCACAGAGCAGACATCGTCGTCAGGCGCCGAAAGTTGCAGCCGCGTGGCACAGAGAGCCACGAGCCACCTGCGTACTATACTGCACAGAGAAGACAGCACCTCACCGAGCCGCAATAATAGTCCCTGTCCCCTCCACACTTGACTCGCTCAAGCTAAATAGCCGGCCGCATAGCTCCAGGCCGCATGACACCGGGCCGCATGAGCACCTGGCCGCATGGCCCCTGGCCGCATGCGCACCTGTCCGCATGGGCACCTGACAGTATGGCTCCACGAAGCATGTGCCCGAGCAAGCAACCGTGCATGGAACTCGCTCACGAGCGCCATGCGATGATGCCTCCATACTTGACTCGCTCAAGCTAACTAGCTGGCCGCATAACTCAAGGCCGCATGCGCCCCTGGCCGCATGGGCACCTGGTAGCATGGCCCCTGGCTGCATGGGTCCGAGCAAGCAACTCGCGCACGAACGTCACGCGACGATGCTAAGTGCAAAGTGCGTCAACAAAACGCCACTTTGCGCCCTTGAGTCCGAGTCCGAGTCCGAGTCGCTAAGTCCCTTTGGAACTTAGTTCCTAAGAAAAACTTTCCAAATGTAGTAAAAAAATAAAGATTGTCATAATGAGATTCACACTTAATCCTCTACAAAAGTCAACCCATATGGACTATCACCCCATGTGTATATATTAATACTAAGCAAAACTATATATTGAGATATACACATTGATGATTTTTTTAATATGAGACTAAAATTTCCAAAGTAAAGTGAAAAATACCAACACTCTAGGTATTCACGCTGACCTATAAGTGAAGGAAGAGCTCCACTTGGTAGAAAGATGATGTAAACAATTTTGTTTAGTGATTCAAGTCCCTGATGAAAAAATATAATAGCGTCCGGTACATAAGAATTTCTTTTTCTCATTTTTTGATACCCCTATTCTTATTTTTTTTCTTCTTCTAATCTCTTTAGATGAACTAAAGATGCTCTATGTGCCCCCCATTCCATCTTAGGATTCAATGAGACAATGAAATGACTAGGACAAACTCCGCTCCTTGCTTTCAATGAGAGCTTGTTTCGTAAACTGTAAGTTTGAGAAATATTTGAATTTATGCTTTCAAGAATAAAAAATGGATAAAAATCTATGTACTTTTTAATTTCTTTAATATGGGACAAGTGTATTTGATTAGAATAAATAAGTAAGAAGTTGAAAGTAAAAAAGTATATTATAACAATAAAAAATATAATAATTAATTTTACAAATAAGGATGAATAGTAATTACAATTAATTAATATTGATTAATTTTTTGGTTAACTAACAAATTATTCTAATTATATAATAAAATAAATAAATTATCTCAAATGATAATTAATTATTCTACTTATTAATTAATTACTAATAATTTGATAGTCCAAATATATTCAGTCCAAATCTAGATAGTACAGACACATCAAATTTTTTTTGTCATGTCGGACACGTATCAAAAGTTGAACAAATACGCATACGAAACTCAAAAGTATACTCATCAAAGATTAGGAAGTATGGATACACCAAAACTATAAAATTGCGTCAAACATTTGTCAAGAACTCAAAAAATACGTATGAAAACTCCTTGGACATACCGAAATATAGATCATGTCAATCATGTCCTTATTTACTGTCATATCGTATTCTTGTTCATGCAAACAAAAGTCCAAATCAACCATCAAACAAATAATTATGATTAATAACTAAATAATTGAATTAATTAATTCCTATATATTAATTAATTGCTAAATAATTATGATAACTAATTACTATATATTAATTAATTATACTTTCCTACTTTTCTGTCCACGTCCAAGGTCTTTGAGAGGTTGTGGAGTGGATTAAAAACATAGGGGACATGAAGTGAAGTGCTGTTGTCGGAAAATGTTACTTTCCATCCAAAATGCAAGCTTTAACCAAATAACTAATTTGGAGATCCATTCTCCACTTTCAGCAGAAACACAACTTTTCGGATATCATGACAAACAAGTCAACTATCATAGACGCAACATGAAACGAAAGTCTTGATGGTCAATCTTGATGTTGGTCCTTTATGTCAGAATCCCCCCTTTCTGATTTGACTAGTCGAAAAATCCTCCTTTTCTGTCTGGACTGACTCAGGGAAGGTTCGACCCCCTCCAGACCACCCCTTCCAGTTTCTTTGACTAGTAAAGACAACCATCACTAGGACCTATGATCCAACTCCCATATCAAGATATTCTTATGACCGATGATATGTCGTTTTTCTCTGAAATGGAACTTGAGTGCATCTTCTTGCTCAAAGTCATGTTATTTCAATCAACTTAGCTAAAGGGTTTGAAATCAACAACCATCGCTCAATCTGATTAGTTCTCGGATGGTGACTAGTTTCCATATAATACATTGATCAAGATCAGGATCCCGTTTTGGTTGAGCTCTTTTAGAACCTTCACCTTAGCCGTGACAAGCAACTATATGAACCAGCCACACTCGAAACGTGGTCCTGTGAACATAGTCTTGGGACTCCTAACCCAGATAAAACTCTCTTAATTAGGAAGCTTTTTCTAATAAAAAAAAATGCAACTCTTTGTTCAACTCTGGGGTTACCATCACTAATGAGTGCATATTATTTCCTAGAACGAAAACCAGCTAAATTGACTACAACTGGTTGAGAGAGGATCTCAAGCTTAATGAGCTATACACGGAAGCCCACTTCACGATGACCGTTAGGCACCCGAAAGCAGGCCATCACAGAATGCAACGACATCCCAAACCAGTCATAAGTCCATTGAGGCTCTTCAAAGACCCCACTTAATGGATATGGTTCTTTACCTGCTTAGCTAGCTAGCTAGCACACCTTTCAGTCCCCTAAAAAACGTTAGTGATTTGAGATCGTTCACCACAAGTAGGATATCGTCGATTCGCATAGAAAATAGGTAGCGTCTTATGACTGATAAAGCAAAACTTAATCCAGGCTGAACATCATCATTTGATCTGCCAGCCACTCTTGGACAAAGGGCCATTAGGACTATTTGGATCGCGAAAATAGAACGAAATAAAAAATTTGAAAGTAGAGAGTTTGCGTAGGCATTGCGTATGCGCGTCATGCGTACGCATATTTTATGAGTTCCTTCGTTTGGATGGTTGTTGGAAGTGAGTTAAAAAATTAACTTTTGTAGTTTCTTCGTTTGGATGGCTGTTGGAAGTGAGTTGAAAAGTTAACTTTTGTAGTTCCTTCGTTTGGATGGTTGTTGGAAGTGGTAGTTAAGAAGTGATATTGTTTTCCACTTTTGAATATTGTAAGGTTACCTCCAACTATATTAAGAGAAATTTTAACTTATTTTTCACTTTATTTACTCATATTCAGGGTGCACCCCACATTGTTTCCATTATGTACAAGTCCTCCAACTTTTGACGGAAACTGTCTCTTCCTAACGGTCAACTCGTTTGACTTGTTCTTTTTTGGACGAAAATGCCCACGTCTTCTTCCCCTCTTCTTGCTGCAACCCCCGCTTCCCGCCCCCGCGATACACCATTCTAATGGTACTAACAATCTGCAGTCTACTTTCACTACCAGAAAAAGTCAAATTAGCGACGTTTAAAAATGTCGCTAAATGACGAAAAAATATCGCTAATCACATTTAGCGACGTAATTAGCAACATTTTAAAGAAGTCAGAAAAAAGTAAGTCGCTAAAAGAAAAAACGTCGCTATGCCGACGTTTTTTAGCGACTTAAATGTGTCGCTAAATTAGCGACGTTTAGCGACACAACGTCACTAATTAGCGACGTTAATTAACGTCGCTAAATGTCGCTAATTAACGACGTTACAATGACGTCTTTAATGACCTAACAATACTGCCATGTCAGCAATTTGCGACGTACATCGACGTTTTTAGCGACATGTTTAGCGACGTCATTAGCGATGTGTATTAACGTTGCTAATTAGCGACGTATTTAGCGACGTGTATACACGTCGCTAAACATCGCTAAAACGTCGCTAATTTTACAAAAAAAATAAATAAAAGAATTCTAAATTGTGTCCAAACTATTATTCCTGCAGTTTATTAAATCACAATCAGTACAAATAGACCCGGAGCAACCCTCCGTTGAATTTCTGGGTTTGCCAACCCCCTTGGGTTGAACACTCAACACCGGTAAAATAACATATTTAATATAAATAATATAATAAAATTTGAAGAAAAGAAAGCATCCAGCAAATCTCATCGTAAAGAATACGGCAAATATATATCCATATAATCTCATCCTAAATAATAATAAAAATACAAATATCCAGCAACTAGCTATACTACTGCGGATCTGCAGGAGGCTGACCACCGGCGCTCATGAAGGATAAGAACAGCTCATACTACTCCCGTGGAATTGACACCGATGTCGATGGAGAAGGCAGTGACGTCGGTGGACTCTGTGTCGATGTAGGCGCACCAGAAGGCCATCCCCGCTCCAAGTCTGCGAGTCGCTGGTTGTAAGAATCTATGGTAGATAGCAGCCTCGTACTGCTATGAACCATTGAATCCTGCATCATCGTCAGCCTCTCGTCCATCGATAACTGTGACGCCTGCAGCTCCATGATGTTGCGGTCTGTCGAGGCTCTAATATTATTTGTCAAATCCCGGAGCCCCGTGATGCTGCGGTCGAGCATATCGAATCGTGCGATGAGCGTCGGATCATCCGCCTGTGGCTGGGACCGGGATTGCTCCTCCATCCTTAGCAGCAACTCATCACGGAGAGACGTAATCTGACGGTCAACGGCCTCCTTGACTCTGGCCGACGACTGCGAGGGCTGTATGGAATGCGCAGCTGTCGGGGAGGTCCTAGATGACTGCGTCGCAACTAGGGTGCCATAAGATCCCGTACCGTAGTACGTACCCCTCTAGAGACCACTAGCTGCGGTCACCCACAGGTCGTCCGCCGACGGAGTTGGAGCGGGCTGCGAGGAAGTACCAGCCTCTCCAGGTGTAAGTGCACTAGCAGTCAATGAGACGCATACGCAGCTCGTTGAGCCTGAACCTCTATCTAACAGTCTCGTCATACTGAAGTAACTATCACCAATCACGATCCTATAGTCATTACAGGTTTCGGTCATGCTGACACTATCAGGATACAGGAAGTCTGGCATGATGATGGTGTCTGAATGTGTCATAGGGTTCCAATATATCCAAGTAGGTACATAAAAATATCAGAAACATCTAACAATCGATACTAGACGTTACCGATGAACGTCTGCACCCGGATATGATCCGAACGCTAAGTAACGATTTCGATCCAAAGCGCACATAATGTATAGATGGAATAAATGGTAAAACTGAAACTGAGTTACAGAATGACAATGTACACTTACCTGGATCAGGATGCTGAAGGCGGGGCTCCGGTACAACATCCAAATATGAGGATCCCAAAGTACTTGTAATCTCGAAGAAGTATCCCCGATAATCCTAAATCAGATCTCAGCATATACCTATGATATATGCAACATCGTCTTATTTGGGCTTCGAAGGGCTGGACTTCAGGTCATTTTTGACGGAGTGGGCACGGTGAGCTCGTCCGGGGAATCGACTGGTCGTCGGCCAAAGGATGGCCAGACGTTGGGGGTATCAATGGAGAATTGGGATGGAGGGAGGAGGCTCGACAAAGGACAAGTATACGCCGAGCAACGTCGATGTCAGTCAACGAAGGATCGACGAAGGTGATGATGGAGGTGGTGCAATGGGTACAGTCTTGGCGAGGGTGTTGTGCACATGACGAAGATGGGGATGCTCGGAGGATGCTGGTGCAATCATGCGCCGGTTGGGCATACGCAGGGGAACTTCAATGTGGCCTTCGGTGCCTGTACTAGTTGGACTACCACGCGTCCCTGTGCACGAGGTCGGCGGCTAGGAGACGGGAGTGCACCCCGGAGGTGTCAAGGTGATCTCCGAGTGCCGGGTGGCCTCACGAAGGGACTGGCAACTCCCAGGATGACGTTCGGGGATGTCGAGCATGGGAGGATTGCTTGCAGCGCACACACAGCTCTCCACGCTCGTGGCAACCTGTCCACAGGTGGTTGGACTTAGCGGCGGTGGTGGGGTTTTTTGCTGCCGACGGTGGTGATGTTTGTTGCTACCGACGGTGGTGGTGTTTGTTGCTGCCAATGGTGGTAATGTTTGGCAGTGCTTGGTGGTAAAGGTGGCAGTGCTCGTAGTGGATGTGGTGGTGTAGGTGGCTGTTGGTAGCAGCGATGGTGAAGATGGCAGTTTTTATGGTGGAGGTGGTGGTGTTCGTGGTGGTGGCGGCTGAAAAGAATTGTATTGGCGGTGGTGTTGGTAGCTGCTGTAGTGGTAGCGACTGAAGGGGGTGGTGGTGCTCCGATGGTGAGAAAGAAGAAGAATATGAAGAAAAAATGGAGAAGAAGAAGAAAAAGAATGGAGAGGGGAAGAAGAAGAATAATAATGAAGAAGAAGGAGGGTTTCGGCTGTAAGTGTGAGGGAGGGGAGGAGAGAGAGAGTGTGGTAAGAAAAATTAGGGTTCCTTGAGATTAGGGCCGGCCACATAGGGATGGGTGTGTGTGTGTTAATATAGAGGGAATGGGTGGTTGTGATAGGGGAGAATTTGAATCAAGGGTTAGGATTTCACATGAGAATAGTACTATACAAGGGAAGAAAGAGTGTGAGGTGACTTGTCACATGAGGATGGGGTGATTCTCCATTTGATTTGTACCAATAGGAGTGTGACACCTAGCAACCTCTTTTCATTTAAGTTCCTAATGTCTAGGTGTTTACAAATGAAGGAGAAAGAGTGAAGATTTAATGTGGAAAGATTTGTGTTTGGTGTTTTGTTGGATTTGGAGGGTATTGGGTGTTTTATATGAGCCTCATGAATGGGTATGAGGGTTAAGTTAGGATTATGTTAAGTCAGTTTCCCCAATTTAATTAAATATTGTGTCATAGGTTCTCTTAAATAAAATGGGAGTACATAGGATCTTAAATGGGAGTGACACAAATGTCATGGACGGTGTAGGCTTGGTATTAGTCTTGGATCCTTTAATTGGTTAGACAAAACGGGTTAAGTTTGTGTCCCAAAAATTGATGGCAACGACATAGGTACAAGGCATATGATTAAAGAATTAATTTTTGTGACTGGAAAATTGTGCAATTAAAATAGAGCACAAGGGAGTATGTTTGTTAGTGACAGAAATGTCCAGTGCCTAGATTGGCTCATCAGGTTAAGAGTGCAAAGATTTGTTGAAAAGTAAAGGCTATTGTTGTGCTCCAATCATTGAAGCAACGGTAAGGTGCACCAAGAATTTAAATTAAAGACCCAGTCTACATAACCCTAATTTCTAATCCTTAGACAACCTAAATCTAAACCAAAATTATTACCATATCTAGTCTACCTAAAAAATTTGAGGGGTTTACATCCTTCCCAACTTAGAAGAGTTTTGTCCCCGAAATTAAAAGTAAAGCACGAATAAGAGTTACGAGATTTAAAAATTTAACAGGTAATCAAAATGCAGTACGTAAATTCGTACATTGGTCCTCAAATAAAAGCAAAAAATGCTGTCGAATGGAATCCTCGCGCTCTCAGGTAGACTCGTCCGGCGAATGATGCTTCCATGCAACCCTTGACCTGTCGAATAGTCTGTCCCCTCAAAATATTCTCACTACAATCGAGTATCCCTACTAGCTGCTCCACATATGATAAACTGGGTCCGACTGTAATCTCTGAATGATCGAGCACGTGGCTGGGTCTGCCACGTATCTTCTCAACTGAGATTCATAAAATACTTCGTGCACACCTTCTAATGACGGAGGCAATGCAAGACGATAAGCTACTTTGCCAATACGCTCCAAGATGTCAAAAGGTTCGATATACCTTGGACTCAGCGTGCCTCTGCCTCCAAATTTGATGGTACCACGAGTAGGCGATATCTTTAAAAATACATGATCATCTTCCTTGAATTTCAAAGGTCTATGATGCGCATCTGCCCAATGCTTCTGCCTGTCCTGTGTCATGCACAGGTGGCTCTGAATCTGCTTCATTTTCTCCATTGTCCGTGTCACCAACTCTAGACTAAGTATCTGATGCTCTTCCACGTCACTCCAATATACACTTCCTGTCGTGCAGTGCCTCATAAGATGCCATCTGTATGCTTACTCGGTAGCTGTTGTTGTAGAAGAATTCCATAAAGTGTAGATGGTCCTCCCAAGATCCTCCAAAGTCGATCATGTACGCTCTCAACATATCCTTTAATATCTGAATCGTGCGCTCTAACTAACCATCAGTCTATGGATAATATGCAGTGTTGAACTTGAGGCGAGTTCCTAGGCTCTCCTGCATACTCTGCCAGAAATATGATGTGAATCTGGAATCATGATCCGATACAATGCTGACAGTCACTCCATGTAGTCGTACTATCTGTCTCATGTACATGTCAGCCAATATCTTCATGGACTGCCCAACTCTGAAGGTCAAGAAATGCGCCGACTTAGTGAGTCGTTCTACGATAACCTAGACTGCATCCTTCCCGCTAGGGCTCCTCGGAAATCCCGTGACAAAGTCCATGGTAATGTGCTCCCACTTCCACTCAGGAATGGGAAGCGGCTGTAATAGTCCTGCAGTCCTCTGATGTTCGGCCTTGACTTGTTGACAGACCAAACACCTCACCACAAATCTCACAACCTTCCTCTTCATCCATGCCACCAGTAGTGTTGTCTCAAATCTTGGTACATCTTCGTACCTACAGGATGAATAGAATAAATTGAACTATGGGCCTCGGTCATCAACTCCTGGCGTAGCTCGCCACTCGGAACATATAGGCGATCTCCATACCTCAACGTTCCATCTTCGTAAATCCAGAGTCCCGTATGCATGCCGGCCTCTGTCCTCTCTCGCAGTCGTCAAAATCTCGCATCGGTGACAAGACTGCCTTGATCCTCTCAACCAATATAGACTGAACTTCTAGACTGGCCATCTGTCCATCCCTGTCTGACAATACAACCTCTATCCCGAGCTCCTGAAGATCCTTTAACAAATATCGCTGAGTCGTCAAAAACTATGCCATGGGCTTCCTTCTTAAGGCATCCGCTACAACATTTGTCTTGCCAGGGTGGTACTGTAACTCAATATCATAGTCTGTCACCAGATCTAGCCAACGCCTCTGTCTTATGTTGAGCTCCTTCTGAGTGTAGACATACTTTAGACTTTTGTGATCTATGTAAATCTTAACCCGCTCTCCATAAAGGTAGTGCCGCCATAGCTTTAGTGCAAATATCACCGTAGCTAGCTCTAGATCATATGTCGGATAATTCTTCTCATGAACCCTCAGCTGTCTCGATGTGTAAGCTATCACCTTATCGTACTGCATCAGTACACATCCTAGTCTGCTCCCAGATGCATCGCTATACACCACAAATCCTCTAGATCCAGAAGGAAGTGTCAAGATCGGTGTTGTCGTCAAACGCTTCTTCAGCTCATCGAAAGACATCTGACACTCCTCAGTCCAGATAAACTCATCGTCTTTACGTGTCAATCCCATCATAGGCGCAGCGATCCTTGAGAAGTTTTCCACGAACCTCTGATAATATCCGGCAAGTTCGAGAAAACTCCTAACCTCCATAACTGATGTAGGGGTAGGCCACGTCTCCACTACGGCGATCTTCTCTGGGTCAATTGATAGTCCATCTCCAGTAATTATGTGACCAAGAAATGATACCCTATCCAAGCAGAACTCGCACTTGCTGAGCTTGGCATACAGCCTTTCCTGCCTTATCGTCTCCAACACGATCCTAAGATGCTCCTCGTTCTCCTCCTAGCCCTTGGAATATACCAAGATATCATCGATAAATACCACCACGAACTTATCCAAGTACTGGTGGAAAACCTTGTTCATCAAGCTCATAAATATAGTTGGCGTGTTGGTTAAACCAAACGGTAGGACTAGAAACTCATAGTGCCCGTACTTTGTCTGAAAAGTTGTCTTCGGAATGTCCTCCTTTCTCACCTTGATCTGATGGTAGTCGGATCTGAGATTGATCTTCGAGAATACACATGCGCCACTCAGCTGATCAAATAAATTATCGATGCGCGGCAGAGGGTACTTGTTCTTTATCGTTACAATATTTAGTGCCCTGTAATCGATGCACAAACGTACTGGCACAAATAAGATGGGTGCTCCCCATGGAGAAACACTAGTCCGAATGAAACCCTAATCTAAGAGATCATCTACATGGACCTTCAACTCAACCAACTCTTTTGTTACTAGTCGGTAGACGGAGGATGTAACTGGCTCGGCTCCGGGAGTTAACTCTATAGTAAACTCTATCTCTCTGTCAGGTGGCAGGCCTAAAAGATCCTCAAAAAATACAACCTCAAACTCTGATATAATATGGGGGTATACCGGTTCACCTTCTATAATGTGTGCCGCTAAAGTTGGTTGGACACCATACTCTCGGTCTCCTAGAATAAACTCAAACTCAGGGTGATCTGGTGGTCTAAATATAACGCATCCATGTCGGCAATCTAGCGTCGCATAGTATTGGCTCAACCAATCCATGCCTAGGATAATGTCATAGTCTAGACTTAACCTCATAATAAATTATCTCGTTCTATTTACAAACACTAATCCTCCTTAATTTTTTTGGTATTTTCTCTCCTTTAATGTATAAATACTCTTCTTCTAAAAATTTCTCCTCGAGTTTTGTTTTCATTCATGTTCCATTTCATACCTCAATTTCAATGGTATCGTTTATTTATCCATAATCAAATTTTTGTTTAGTTCTCTAATATGATATTCCTAAATTCTTCTATCGATATATTTATCGTTCCTTTGTCTTAAACATAATTCTTTCGGTATTAATTTCTTCATATCCTCTAGGTGTAATCCTCTAATTAACTGTCACAACCAGTGTTATCCTTGTAATAGTTCATAGCAACTATTGGGCTCAAATTTTCCAAGGTATATAATATAATCCACTATTTTGTTAAGTAAATCCTTCGCATACCGTATCAAATCACAGATTATTCTACCTAAAATTGTATTCCTCAATTTTCTTCTTTCTGTTATTTATTACTCCGAGTCACCATAGTGTAATTATAATAATGGTATCACCCAAGCACATGCTAGAATTTCTGGTATCAGATAATCATCTTCCAAGTGAGAGCCTAAAATTTTATCTTCTCAAGTTCATAATATCATTCTTGGTATCGCTATCATGGGCTACAACTAATTTCTAGCATCTAGCTATGCATTTCCATAAATTATTCTAGAGGGTTAGGATCAACAATCTTTTTAGCTTTCAGTACTTCCCAAATTACTGCTATCTTAAGTAAGGGTAGAGTTTTATCAATTCTAGGAACACACTACTAGATCTAATTCTCTTGCTAACAATCTACACTAGTTCTAGAATCTAAAAAGAACCTATCAACCTATCATACTAAGGGTAACAATCTTCTTATAAAATATTATATTAATCATGCCTTCTTTCGTCTGGACTACGATCTTCTTCTGGAGGGAACCACCAAGCACAAGCATTCATCTCTCCAAAATAAAGGAAGATGAGAAACAATGATAACGATATTGATGGAAAAGGAACGAATATAATTTTGAAGTTCAAGAGCGATAATCAATTACAAAGGAAGTTTTAAAATCGATTATGGATTGAGAATTTATTCAACAATAATCCTAAATTGCAGGCTCGTTCGATATAGTAACGTAATCGAAACGATATGCTCTGACCTTCATAGGCCACCATAAAAGCTATGTCATACCCGAGTCCCAGAATACATGGGACTAGGCTACGTTACAATGGCCAGCTACATACCAAGGGGACTCCAGTCTGACTACAATATGTGTAAGCTGTAAATAAGGGTCACTATCTAGATAACACGGTATACATGTCTATGTCTCAATCCACAAGGATATGTAATAAAGAAGGGACAACATGTATCATGGTGTGCACCTCATATTATACTTGTCTGAATAGACTCGAAGAAAATAATATGAGTCTACAAATACTGGGCTATACTAGCAAAAAATAAGCAAAAGATCATAATAGCAGAACAATAAAGAAGTGATACAAATATCGAGTGACAATACCTGCATACCGGTATAATACTCATCAGCAGCTCCAACCTCCCGTCAGCAATCGACCCTATAATCTGGCAGAAAATCAGATCCTCAGAGGGACGTAACAAGGTACAAAAATAGTATGCCATAGTAAAACAGAAAGAAAACATGTGATACGCCTGAATAATCTAGAATAACCACCTAAGTGAGATACAACTTGAAGACAATGTTCAACACGTGGGCTTTCCAAATATAAATTCGTAGTTCCGAGGCACAGAGACACACAGTGCGTACCCATAGCTCCGAGCACAGAGTCACACAGTAAATACTATGACTCCGGATACAGGATCTCTACGTATATATATATATATATATATATATATATATATATATATATATATATATATATATAGTGCGTAGCCCAAGCGTCTAGTAACTGTTTTTTCCTTCCAATGCGGTCAACGAGACGTATACACAGCTTGTTGAGCCTGAACCTCTATCTAACAGTCTCATCATATTGAAGTAACTAGCACCAATCACGATCCTATAGCCATCATAGGTTTCGGTCATGCTGACACTATCAGGATACAAGAAGTCTGGCACGATGACAGTGTCTGAATGTGTTCTAGGGTTTCAATGTATCCAAGTAGGTACATAAAAGTATCGAGAAATATCTAATAATCAATACTAGATGTTACCGACGAATGTTTGCACCTGGATATGACCCGGACGCTAAGTAACAATTTTGATCCAAAGCGCACACAATGTATAGATAGAATAAATAGTAAAACTAAAATTGAGTTACAGAATGGCAAGGTATACTTGCCTGGATCAGGATGCTGAAGGCGAGGATCTGGTACAACGTCCAAATCTGATGATCCCAAAGTACCTGTAATCCCGAAGAAGTATCCTCGATAATCCTAAATCAGATCTCAGCATATATATATATATATATATATATATATATATATATATATATATATATATGCAACATCGTCGCATCTGGGCTTCAAAGGGCTAGACTTCAGGTCATTTTTGATAGAGTGGGCACGGTGAGCTCGTCCGGGGAATCGACTGGTCGTCTGCCAAAGGATGGCCAGACACTGGGGGCATCAATGGAGAATGGGGATGGCGGGAGGAGGCTCGACAAAGGACTAGGATACGCCGTCGAGCGACGTCGATGTCAGTCGATGGAGGATCGACGAAGGTGATGATGGAGGTAGTACATTGGGTACAAACTTGGTGAGGGTGTTTTGCACATGACGAAGACGGGGATGCTCAGAGGACGTCAGTGCAATCGTGCATCGGTTGGGGATACGCGGGGGAACTTCTACGTGACCTCTGGCGCCTGTACTGGTTGGAGTGCCACGCGTCTCTGTGCACGGGGTCAGCGGCTGTCACGCCCTGATTCCGTGGAATCGATAGTCGTCCCCGGGCTTGACGCCGTGCGGGCCTAAGTTGTGCACCGCATAAGGCTAAGTTATTTTTTATTTGGCACTGCGAGCATATATTCAGAGTACGCAGATAAATTGAAACACAAATTTGAAACATAAAAAAGTTCTCTTTTATTGATAATATGAACATCTATTACAAACTCTTGAACTGAGTCATAAGGTTGCCACACGGGCTTACAAAATATTGACACAAAATGAGATAGCAGTCCTGTACATTACATCCCTTACTAAACTTCAAAATGTATAGACCTCCTGGTGGAATGATGTCCTTTCCATGGAGCTGCATTTGAGCTTTGAGTAGCTAGATCATTTGTTCAAGTACTTCAAAAGATGGCACGCTCTGGACGCGCCTACAGCAGGACTGGATTGGGGGATGACTTCTGCTCCTTGTAGAAGCATAAAATATATTGGGGAATCGTACGCGTATTATACAGTCAAAACCCCCAACATACATGAAGTTCGTGTAAAGCAGAGCTTCAAGGCTGTGTCGCATAAAATATGGCTTCAGAGCTGCACGCATAAAACAGGGCTTCAGAGCTGTTTGGCATAAAGTAGAGCTTCAGAGCTATCCGCGTAAAGCAGCGCTTTAAGGCTGTTTTGGCGTAAAAGGTTGCTTTACCCTCCCGCGTAAAGTTTAAACTACTTTGTTTTTAATGCAGCGTAAAGTTGTACGAGGAACTCTTCGTATTCCTCGGATGAATCTGTCAGACAAAGCAGTGAGCCTGACTCCTGACAAAAAGTATTGCACGACGATCGAGAGGACGACTGTGATGATGATTTTTGCACAGAGACCCAGGCTATCGTTTAGTGATATATTCTTAATACAAGTCGTTTTTACGCATTCAAAGAATACGTTGCCTATTCTACATGGACAGAAATGAGTTTTTACGCTCAAGATGAAGACGAAATCAGACGCCACGTCAAAAGCTATTTTTTGCACAGAGCTCGAGGCATATCTCTGCATTTAATGCACGAGGTGGAGGCATATCTCTGCATTTAATGTACGAGATTTGGTTATATTCTTTAGATTTTGTTATTACTGGGAGAGCTAAAACTATGGCTAATATGCTCACATCATCATTCTTGCATTTTATGCCAACCAGGCTATTTTCAACTATAGGAGTACGCCGTATGCTATCTCCTCGAAATACGCCAGCTCAGGCTATATTTGCAAAGGTATGTGATAAGGCTATTTAGCCCGAAATACGCTGAAGACCTCGGTCGTGATGGATGATTGACTGAGAAAGCTAAAACTGTGACTAATACGCTCACATCACCATCCTCGTATTTTATGCCAATCAGGCTATTTTTAACTATAGGAGTACGCCGTATGCTATCTCCTCGAAATACGCCAGCTCAGGCTATATTTGCAAAGGTATGTGATAAGGCTATTTAGCCCAGAATACGCTCAAGACCTAAGTCAGGAAGGATAATTGGCTATTTTACGCCGGTTATCTACTATTCATGCATCATCGAGTTTTACGCAGAGTTCGGCTTTTATGCCAACAGGACAATTATTTGGCTTTTATGCCAACCATCTTTACGCGGGGGCAGTTACCTACGTGGCTTGCATGCCATGATCTTCGAGAAACAGTTATACGCGTTACCTTATAATGGGACACGTATCATACGCAGATTCAGAGGATTATTTGAATGTGGGTAGCAGTTATCATAACCGCAGCGTAAATAAAGTCTTCTTCTTCTTCTTCTTCTTCTTCATATTTTGGTCTTTTACGCCAATAAGACAGCTATTTGGCTTTTATGCCAACATGACAGCTATTTGGCTTTTATGCCAACAAGACAGCTATTTGGCTTTTACGCCAACCAAACAGTTATTTGGCTTTTACGCCAACAAGACAGTTATTTGGCTTTTACGCCAACCATCTTTACGCAAGGAGCATTTACCTACGTGGCTTGCATGCCATGATCTTCGAAAAGCAGTTATACATGTTATCTCATAAAAGGACCCGTGTCATACGCAGATCCAGAAGATTATTTAAACGTGTGTAACAGTTATTATAACCAACGCGTAAAAGATGCAACTTTCTTCACAGTTTGTCTTCTACGCCAACTGGACAGTTATTTTGACTGATCTCTATAAATAAAGACCCCTGGTCACAGGGGATGAGGATCAGAGGGATCAGATCGATCGATCAGATTGGCAATCGGGGGATCAATCGAAAGATCAAACAGAAGCATAAGGAGAGATCAGAGAGAGAGAGAGAGAGAGAGAGAGAGAGAGAGAGCACAGACAGAGAGTGTTGATTGACAACTTTGGCAAAAAGAATTCAATCCCACTTGCAACCTTTGAAGCTTCTTATTCTTCTACAGTACTTCTTCATCATCGTGTGGTCCAAGGGACAAAGTAATCGACCGCAGATCAGACTCCTATAGCAATACTTCCCCAGAATTATTTTATTGTACTTAACATCCTCGTATAGGATTAATTGTACTCTTTTTTTGTTTGTAAACAAAAAGAAAGGTTTCGTATAAACCCTCTTCAATCATTTTTGTTTATCCAAACACTCCTCGCTCGGCTCTCCTTAGTGTGGAAAACATATTTCAACGAGGGTCAGTACATCAAAACGTACTGGTGAAGGCAAGCTAACCCAACTATACCAATCAACACATTATTTATATGAAGCATGCATATTATTTATGGTCTTTATATATTGCCTTAGTTTATTTTACAAGCAACAATATATAATAAAACTACTGAAATAAACTTGCTACCATTCGGTGACTTTTACCTGCCTGTCTGAACCACCTGCACAAAACTTACCATGTCCTTCTCTGCCACGAAGACACAAGTTAGCTTACAACATGTTTAAATATACGCGGGGATCACTAGCTAAAATGCCATGAAGGATGAGTTATAGTCTATGAACGAGGATGATATGCAACGAGAGTACTTGGGGCGTTGCACGCCATCCCGTCCAGCACATGAGACTAAGCTGGAGTTCCGCCCGGATCGGATCGGTGCTAGTGCCCCAGCAACCGTCCGCAGGAACTAAGGCCTTGTGCACAAGTTGTCCGTGATCAAACGTAGTACACTAAGTTAGTAGTTGAGGCAAATCAGGGCAATAGCAGGCACAGGACAGTAACAGGGCAAGATCTACTTTTGTATAGTCTTCCTGTTCAGTTTATTGCATTCAGGATGAGTTCTATACATAGAACAATTTAAAGAAGAGTATACATTCTAACTTGTATTTATACATATGATGAACATTCCAAACGAACAAGCATGCAAATGAGTAACCGTTCACAAGTTTGGTTGACAAGCATAATAATCCAAGTCTATTCCCTTTTTATCTTGAAATCTTTTAGTTATTACTTGGTATCGTCTGATCGGGGCAAGCAAGAATACAAGATTTTAGAATGTGAAGACTTGGAAGAAGGGCCAACTGAATCGAATATAAGCCACTCACAAGTTTGTTGGAAGGAAGAAGAAAAGAGGTGCTTCAGGAGTCCGTTCGAGCGTTGCCTACTACATGTTCACCTGCATTGCCACGAACAACTGATTAATACCTCTTTCACTCTTTCCAATATCAGAATTTAAGTGCAGTTCAATGAACAAAAATAATGCAATCCATTGAAACCGTTCAAAAAAACGCAAGCAAATCCGAAAACCAACTCAAGGCATGAAAGCAACAAGCGACAGCGAAAACTAGGCAACAAAAGATGCAGCGGAGAGGTCCCTCCTGACTCTGCCACTAAGTCGATCCTGGGGACACGATCCACTGAATATGGGAATCGATTCTGAAGAAGCAAATCCATAAAGAGGATGGGTTCTTGTTTCAATCTATCCCGATCGAACGATACCGTCTTGTATTTCTTAGCTGCGCTCTCTGAATAGGGGGAATGGGGCACCATATCCTACCCAACTAATTGAAAGTTTTGTCCCAAAACTTAGGAATAGAATCTACCACTAGAAAATAATGAAGGAAACCTATCCCTCATCTCAGATTCAAGCTACCAAGTAGATTCTTCAACCGAGTGATTTTGCCAAAGCACGCGCACAAGAGGAACCGAGCAACTTCGAAGCAGCTTTTCCTTCCGATCCAAAATTTGCACAGGTCGTTCAACATATGTCAAGTCTGCCTTAAGATTCAGTTGATCCAGATCCACCACGTGACTTGGGTCGTACACATACTTCCTAAGTTGGGAAATATGGAAAATATTATACACTTTGGATAGGGATGGCGGTAGAGCAATCTGATATGCAACTGAGGCAACTCGCTTTAGTATCTCGAACGGACCGACAAATCTCGGACTTAGCTTTCCGTTTGCTCCAAATCTGGTAATTCCTCGTATGGGCAAAACTTTGAGAAATACACGGTCTCCTTCTAGAAACTCAAGTGGCCGTCGATGCGTATCAGCGTAGCTCTTTTGGAGGCTCTGAGCTACCTTTAGTCTTTCCCGAATCAAACAAATCTTTTGGACAGTCTGTTCCACAAGCTCAGGGCCAAGGATCCGCCGTTCTCCAACTTCGTCCCAACACATCGGGGATCTGTACTTTCGCCCATACAATGCCTCATACGACGCCATCAGAATACTGGATTGGAAGCTATTGTTGTATGCAAATTCAGCTAACGGTAGATGCTGGTCCCAACTCGTCTTCAAGTCAAGGCGTAGAGTCATAGCATGTCTTCGAGGATCTGGTTGACACATTCTATTTGGCCGTCGGTCTGTGGATGGTAGGCGGAGCTAAACTTCAACTTCGTCCCCATTGCTGACTGCAGGCTTTTCCAGAAATGCGATATGAATCGACCATCTCTATCGGAGACTATGGATACGGGCACACCGTAGAGCCGAACGACTTCGTTGAGGTAGGTTTGAGCCAAGCGGTTGGCACTCCAAGTAGACTTGATAGGCAGAAAGTGAGCCAACATAGTGAGACGATCAACAATGACCCAGACGGCATCATTCCCCTGTTGCGTCTTTAGCAAGCCAACAATGAAATCCATCGTTATATGTTCTCATTTCCACTCCGGAATAGCGAGGTTCTGCTTCTCTCCGCCCGGCTTCTGGTGTTCGACCTTTACCCTCTGACAAGCCATGCAATGCGATACGAACAACGCCATATCTTATTTCAAGCCGTGCCACCAAAATGTCGTACGGAGATCTCGATACATCTTGGTACTACCCGGATGAGAAGTATAACTAGCATAATGAGCTTCAGTGAGTATCTTCTTTTTGAGGGCCACGTCGGCTGGTACGCACAGTCTTTCCTTCACTCGGATCATCCCGTCCGTGCCTACCGCAAAGTCGGTTGCCTTTCTTGCTGAGATAAAAGCTTGCATCTTTTGCAGGAACATGTCATCCTTCTGAGCGGTCTTGACTTTTTATAACTAATCGGGCTCGAGGCACAGTTGAGACACTTGTGCCCCCTTTTTGTATCTGATTAGTAGTGTAATGCCCAATGATTCAAGATCTCGACGCAGCCTATCATCAATATCCAAACTCCTAACGAACACTCGACTCAGTGCATCAGCTAATACATTCCCTTTGCTTAGGGTATATCTGATCATTAAGTCAAAATCGCTAAGAAGTTTGAGCCAGCGCCATTTTCGGAGATTCAAATCCTTTTGTGTATAAAGATATTTCAAACTCTTATGGTCTGTATAGATCTCGCACGGTACACCATAAAGGTAGTGGCGCCACAGCTTCAGCACGAACACCACCGTAGCCAGTTCCAAATCACGTGTTGGGTAGTTCTTCTCATGAGGCTTTAGTTGCCTCAACACGAAGGCTATCACTTTGTCTCTATGCATCAGGACACATCCCAGACCTTTGCCTGAGGCATCACTGTATATTTTGAAGTCATCAGGTCCATCCGGAAGGGCAAGGATTGGGGCAGAGACGAGGCGCTGCTTTAACTCCATAAATGAATCTTCATAGTCATCCGTCCAAGTGAACTTTACTCCCTTCTGTATGAGCTGAGTCAGGGGCGATGAAATCTTTGCAAAGTCTTGAATAAATCTCTGGTAGTAGCCCGCCAGACCAAGAAAACTCCGAATATCGCTAGCTGACTCCGCCGTTTCCACTGCATAATAACTTCCACTTTCTTTGGGTCAACAGAGATGCCTTGTGCAGAGATAATGTGCCCTAGAAAGGATATGCGGTCCAACCAGAGCTTGTATTTACTAAGCTTGGCATACAACTTATTGTCTCAAAGAGTTTGAAGCACCATCCGCAGGTGTCCTGCGTGTTCATCCCTAGTCTTCGAGTACACCAAGATGTCGTCTATAAAAATGACTACAAATTTATCGAGAAATGGTCGGAACACTCGATTCATCAGATCCATGAATGCAACAGGTGCATTCATCAGTCCAAAAGGCATAACGGAAAACTCATAATTCCCGTAACGGGTTCGGAAGGCAGTCTTTGGCATGTATTCTGGCTTAATATTCAACTGATGGTAGCCCGAGCGAAGATCAATTTTTGAGAACACCGTTGCCCCTTGCAGATGATCAAAGAGATCATCTATCCTTGGCAGAGGATGTAATCCCCCTGATTTTCAATTTGGATTTTTCTGAATTTTCTGGGATTTTTGGAATTTTCCAGGGTTTTTCTGTAATTAAATACCAGTGTTTTAATTATTAAAGGATTTTTAATTGATATTAAATAGTATTAAAATATTATGAAAATAATATTTTATGGTGTAAAATGAAAAACTAGAATTATGGTAATTTTCCGAAAATTTATTGGACCCCGGATGGATTTTAAAAGCCCTAAATACTAATTAAATTATTAAACCAATTTAAAACCCAAATAAACCGGGTTTATTTAACTGAACCAAACCAAACCAAACTGAACCGGGTTTATTTTTTAAACCAAATTCCTTATTGGGTCGGATCCGGGTTCAATCCAGACCCGACCCAATAACCCGAATCCGACCCGTGCCCTATCCTAGCGGATCGGGTCGGATCTGCCTGACCCGACCCGACCCGACCCGGCCGCCCGAAACCGCTGCTACAGTGTTCTCTTCTCCCCCGACCCGACCGTTTCAGATCCTCGCCGGCCGTTACGCACCCGCCGCCGCCTGCTCGCCTCCCTGCAACGCCCGCCGCCCGCTCGCCTCCCGTCGCCTCCACTTCCTCACCGGCCGCCGCCTCCTCTCCCCATCTCTTCTATATAAAACCCCTACTCCTCTTCCCTCCTCCCTCAGCTCCGCCGCACCGTGCCCTAGCTCCGACCCCGGTTCACTCCCCTAGCCCCGCTGCCCTCTGCCGGATCTCCGCCTCCCAGCTCTCCCCCTCGTGCCGCCTGGACGAGCACCCAGCCACCTCGCCCACCTCCAGCGCTGCCCCCGCCTCCGGCCGATGAACAAGCAGTAGCAGCAGCTCGAGTCCCTGAGCGCCGCCTCCCGCTTCGCCGGAAGCCGAGCCGCCTCCGCGAGCTGTCCCTGGTCCGCCTTCGCCGCCCTGCCAACTCCGGTGAGTTCAGACTCGACACAGAGGACACGGACACAGAGAGTTCGACACAGGAACCCTAAACCTAATTTCTGTGTCGGACACAGCAGGGGAGAACAGTAAACCCTAGTTTTGGACTCGTGTCGGACACAACTCGAGACACGAGGAATTCGGTTTTTGAAACCAAGTTCAGGTATTCGTAACTTTTGACTCGTAGCTCGGAATTCGATTTCGTAAATTGTATCGCGTAGCCTGTTCGACCCTCTTGGTGCCCGGATAAACCGCTCGGGGCATCGCGTCCTGTGGTGATCGCACACCGCGATCCAAAAACAGGAAAAACCAGACCCTGATTCACCCCGGAATTGAGTACGCCCCGCTAAACGGGACGACCTGGTCGCGTGCGGTCTTCACCGATACGTCAGCGTCGTTGATACGGACGTGCGGGCTTTCGCAGAAGCTGATTTGGATGTGCGTGCACACCGAAATCAGTGCGTATCCGCGGACACCGTCCCGTATCCGTACTTTCTGTTTCTCGCTGTAACTTAGTGTACACAAGTCAGATCGAGACGAAACTTGCGCCATTGGACTCGTAGCAATACGCTGGTCCTGTGAGCCAAGTTTGGTTCGATTCTGAGAACGTTGACAAAATCGCGTGTCGTGGGCCCCACAGGCTCCATCCGACGGGCGATTTTGAGAACGGCTCATCGGAATCCAATTCTGGAAGTTCCGTTGGGTTCGTATCATCGTTCCTGACCTGTTGACACTAAGTTGGACTGTTTTTGAGACCATTGACCCTGGCGCATTTTTCGGTGCAAAGCGGCCCACATTTGGACCCCGCCTTGACCCAAAAATGACGTTTTTGCCCTTGTCTCCAAATTGGACTCAAGGAAAGGCGTTCCTAGCTGATTGATGTGTTCTGGACCTGATGGTGATGTTTGTTTCAGCAACCGGAGTACTGCCTGGAAATCCAGCTGAAGCTCGAGCTACAACTGAAACAGGAAATCCAGGCAAGTGTACCTTGCCATAAATGCAGTTTATTGATTCATTTTGATTCTCTTGCCTTAAATTCTGTGACTGTTGTACTTGCCCTATCCAGTACTTTATACCCAGGATACCTGACACAAAGCATGATATAGAATCTTCCTGATTTTCAAGGAGTTTCATAATAGGATATAGATTTCATGATTTAAGCTTATTTTCTTAGAACTTAATTAATGACTGACTGCATTAGTTCTAATCTTGCGTAACATGACCATTGAGAACTGTGACGTAAGATTTCATTGGGTGGGGAGAGTATTACCATATCAAGGCTGATTATATTATATATATATCTGGTTATCTGGAAGTGTCCTAGTCTCTGACACAGAGCTTTGGCACCTGTACTGGCCCTTCGAGAAACACTGCTATGGTTTCTTATCACTGATCCTGTAGTAGTCTCAGCCTGAGTATGAATAATAACTCTCACTTGCATGATCACTTAGCTGGTTTTAATTATTTTCCCGGATTTGTTTGATAGTAACATCGGCATGCCACTGTCTTAAACTTATTAATTTCTTGTGCTTCTCTTGTGTTTAACATTTTGGTTGACTTGTATGCTCATTCACTGTATTATGGCTCGTATTCTTCTGTACCTTGTTACGTCCCGCTGAGGACCTGGTTTTGTTCTCCAGTTATAGCAGACGAGAGCTACCCTGAGGTGTACGGAACAGGGGCACTACTCGGAGCAGTACCTGAACCTGAGGACGAGGTGATCGCTGAGGACTTCTCCTGAACAATTGCTTCGCCCTGCTCAGTCTTTCGGCAAATAAACTTTATTTCTGAACTCTTTATTTCCTGTCTTTGTGAACTTGTGTAAACAGACTTAATATCGGATTGTTCTCCGATTTTATTTACTTTGACTGTTGTTGTTTAATATTTCTTTTTGGATGTTATTGCTATCTTATATCTGTGGATGAGAATAGTAAAACCCTGACTGATGTAATACAGCTTAAGTATGCCCGATGGAACCATTAAATTGGGTTTGTCCATCGGTGCATGCTGCTGGCCATTATCACGCGTCCAGTCCCTCGGTATTTTGGGACTGGGGCGTGACATAGTTTTTGTGGTGGCCCATGCAGGTCAACGACTAAATTGTTCGGTTTCAACTTAGGGACCGAACAGACCTGCAATAATAATAGGATAAGTTTTTAGGATCTCATCCACTTGCTTGCAAACGTTCTTGATATCTGTATCGTATTCAAACTAATTTTTATTGCATCTTGCCTTGACTCCTGTGCGCCTCTTATAGTTTATTGTTGATGCAGAGTAATGGATTCACGAGAAACCGACGAAACTCCAGTAAGAACACCAATAGGTGCTGAAACCACCTACGGAGAAGACGAAGTGACGCTATTGAGTGGAGATCCCTCTACTCACCGAAGCAGTCAAGCAGATCCACAATCTTCTAGATTTCGGCGTGATGATATTCCACCTCCGCCCCAGTTCCCTCCACAGATGCCTGTCTTTCCATCAGGCCAAGCAATGGACGGACAGCAGATGTTCCAGATGTTCTACGCAATGTTACAAGCTCAGCAACAAGTTCAAACCGAAGCCCAACGTCGTGAGGCTGAGTACTTGAGGAACAGTCTAGTAAATGCATTGGAGCAGGCTAACCTACCAGCTAGACGGCAACCGACGGGCTCTATCACAGACTTCCGCCAGCTGAAGCCCCGTACTTTCTCTGGCAAGGAGGGACCAACAGAAGTGCATGAATGGCTCACCAATATTCGTCATCAATTAGAAGCAGCTGAGCTTCCCCAAGATCGTTGGATGACTGCCGTCAGAATGCAATTGACGGACAATGCTCATCACTGGTGGCTATCCGAAGAGACCAGGCTCGGACCAGACCGAGTTACTTGGGAAGAGTTCTCCAGACTCTTCCAGGAGATGTATATTCCGGCCATCGCTCGATCAGAACTGAGGGACAAGTTCAATCGCCTCACTCAGGAAGCTATGACGGTGGAAGAGTACAACGCCGAGTTCATTCGTCTGAGTCGCTTCGCTCCTACCTTGATCCCGACAGAAGTAGAAAAGGCTGAGAAGTTTTTCGACGGACTCAACATCGAACTACAAAAACTGATTGGATCTGTCGCACCAACTTCATACACGGATGTCCTTGCTGCAGCTCGACGCATGGAGCGCGTCACCAGGAGAGAAACCAGTCTGAAGAGGCCTTCCACATCAGTACCAGCCAGAGCAAACAATGGAGAAGCTGCCAAGAAACCTCATCTGCAACAAGCACCACAGGGATCTGCATCCAAAGCCCTGACTCTTCCTACTTGTTATTACTGCGGCAGGATAGGCCATGTTGAGAAAGAGTGTAGACGTAAGCACGGACTGTGCTTAGGTTGCGGATCCAGACAGCATGCAGTGAAGGACTGCCCTGATCGTAGGGAAGCACCAAGGACGAACCAACAAGCTCTACCAGCACCAGGAGGACAACAACCAAGGCCACCCTTGGCACATCAAGCAGCACCCTACCAGCAAGTCCAGCAACATCAGCGAGCACCACCTCAAGGACGCGGCCAAGTTTTCGCGATGACTGTGGGAGAAGCGCAGAACCGTGGAGTTGCTAATGCGAGTAAGTCTTTGTAGTTGTTTCGTTTCTAGCATTTCTGTAGTTCGTGCCTGCTGGTTCGTGACCCCAGACTTGACCTGATAACCTTGACCTGATAACCTTAAAAACCTGATAATTTTAACTTGCTAACAATTGATAACCTAGTTTTGAACTTGATAATAACCTAGAATTGTTAACTTGATAAGTTTTGAAATATAACCTGATTTTCTAAAACAGTAATTTTCTAAGATTTCTCACATTTGGGAAATTGCATAACTTCTATTGCATAGGGAAATGATTTTTCCTATGAGTTCAAGCCCTGAACTTTGATTTTCTTTATTGTATTGTGATTCAAATAAAATTGGTAACCGTGTCATCTCTGTTGACCGGATATTCTTTGATTGCGAGGACGCAATCCTCTTAAGGGGGGTATATTGTAATCCCCCTGATTTTCAATTTGGATTTTTCTGAATTTTCTAGGATTTTTGGACTTTTCCAGGGTTTTTCTGTAATTAAATACCAGTGTTTTAATTATTAAAGGATTTTTAATTAATATTAAATAGTATTAAAATATTATGAAAATAATATTTTATGGTGTAAAATGAAAAACTAGAATTATGGTAATTTTTCGGAAATTTATTGGACCCCGGATGGATTTTAAAAGCCCTAAATACTAATTAAATTATTAAACCAATTTAAAACCCAAATAAATCGGGTTTATTTAACTGAACCAAACCAAACCAAACTGAACCGGACCGGGTTTATTTTTTAAACCAAATTCCTTATTGGGTTGGATCCGGGTTCAATCCAGACCCGACCCAATAACCCGAATCCGACCCGTGCCCTATCCTAGCGGATCGGGTCGGATCTGCCTGACCCGACCCGACCCGGCCACCCGAAACCGCTGCTACAATGTTCTCTTCTCCCCCGACCCGACCGTTTCAGATCCTCGCCGGCCGTTACGCACCCGCCGCCGCCTGCTCGCCTCCCTGCAACGCCCGCCGCCCGCTCGCCTCCCGTCGCCTCCACTTCCTCACCGGCCGCCGCCTCCTCTCCCCATCTCTTCTATATAAAACCCCTACTCCTCTTCCCTCCTCCCTCAGCTCTGCCGCACCGTGCCCTAGCTCCGGCCCCGGTTCACTCCCCTAGCCCCGCTGCCCTCTGCCGGATCTCCGCCTCCCAGCTCTCCCCCTCGCGCCGCCTGGACGAGCACCCAGCCACCTCGCCCACCTCCAGCGCTGCCCCCGCCTCCGGCCGACGAACAAGCAGTAGCAGCAGCTCGAGTCCCTGAGCGCCGCCTCCCGCTTCGCCGGAAGCCGAGCCGCCTCCGCGAGCTGTCCCTGGTCCGCCTCCGCCGCCCTGCCAACTCCGGTGAGTTCAGACTCGACACAGAGGACACGGACACAGAGAGTTCGACACAGGAACCCTAAACCTAATTTTTGTGTCGGACACAGCAGGGGAGAACAGTAAACCCTAGTTTTGGACTCGTGTCGGACACAACTCGAGACACGAGGAATTCGGTTTTTTGAAACCAAGTTCAGGTATTCGTAACTTTTGACTCGTAGCTCGGAATTCGATTCCGTAAATTGTATCGCGTAGCCTGTTCGACCCTCTCGGTGCCCGGACAAACCGCTCGGGGCATCGCGTCCTGTAGTGATCGCACACCGCGATCCAAAAACAGGAAAAACCAGACCCTGATTCACCCCGAAATCGAGTACGTCCCACCAAACGGGACGACCTGGTCGCGTGCGGTCTTCACCGATACGTCAGCGTCGTTGATACGGACGTGCGGGCTTTCACAGAAGCTGATTTGGATGTGCGTGCACACCGGAATCAGTACGTATCCGCAGACACCGTCCCGTATCCGTACTTTCTGTTTCTCGCTGTAACTTAGTGTACACAAGTCAGATCGAGATGAAACTTGTGCCATTGGACTCGTAGCAATACGATGGTCCTGTGAGCCAAGTTTGGTTCGATTCTGAGAACGTTGACAAAATCGCGTGTCGTGGGCCCCACAGGCTCCATCCGACGGGCGATTTTGAGAACGGCTCATCGGAATCCAATTCTGGAAGTTCCGTTGGGTTCGTATCATCGTTCCTGACCTGTTGACACTAAGTTGGACTGTTTTTGAGACCTTTGACCCTGGCGCATTTTTTGGTGCAAAACGGCCCACATTTGGACCCCGCCTTGACCCAAAATTGACGTTTTTGCCCTTGTCTCCAAATTGGACTCAAGGACAGGCGTTCCTAGCTAATTGATGTGTTCTGGACCTGATGGTGATGTTTGTTTCAGCAACCGGAGTACTGCCTGGAAATCCAGCTGAAGCTCGAGCTACAACTGAAACAGGAAATCCAGGCAAGTGTACCTTGCCATAAATGCAGTTTATTGATTCATTTTGATTCTCTTGCCTTAAATTCTGTGACTGTTGTACTTGCCCTATCCAGTACTTTATACCCAGGATACCTGACACAAAGCATGATATAGAATCTTCCTGATTTTCAAGGAGTTTCATAATAGGATATAGATTTTATGATTTAAGCTTATTTTCTTAGAACTTAATTAATGACTGACTGCATTAGTTCTAATCTTGTGTAACATGACCATTGAGAACTGTGACGTGAGATTTTATTGGGTGGGGAGAGTATTACCATATCAAGGCTGATTATATTATATATATATCTGGTTATCTGGAAGTGTCCTAGTCTCTGACACAGAGCTTTGGCACCTGTACTGGCCCTTCGAGAAATACTGCTATGGTTTCTTATCACTGATCCTGTAGTAGTCTCAGCCTGAGTATGAATAATAACTCTCACTTGCATGATCACTTAGCTGGTTTTAATTATTTTCCCGGATTTGTTTGATAGTAACATCGGCATGCCACTGTCTTAAACTTATTAATTTCTTGTGCTTCTCTTGTGTTTAACATTTTGGTTGACTTGCATGCTCATTCACTGTATTATGGCTCGTATTCTTCTGTACCTTGTTACGTCCCGCTGAGGACCTGGTTTTGTTCTCCAGTTATAGCAGACGAGAGCTACCCTGAGGTGTACGGAACAGGGGCACTACTCGGAGCAGTACCTGAACCTGAGGACGAGGTGATCGCTGAGGACTTCTCCTGAATAATTGCTTCGCCCTGCTTAGTCTTTCGGCAAATAAACTTTATTTTTGAACTCTTTATTTCCTGTCTTTGTGAACTTGTGTAAACAGACTTAATATCGGATTATTCTCCGATTTTATTTACTTTGACTGTTGTTGTTTAATATTTCTTTTTGGATGTTATTGCTATCTTATATCTGTGGATAAGAATAGTAAAACCCTGACTGATGTAATACAGCTTAAGTATGCCCGATGGAACCATTAAATTGGGTTTGTCCATCGGTGCATGCTGCTGGCCATTATCACGCGTCCAGTCCCTCGGTATTTTGGGACTGGGGCGTGACAGAGGATACTTGTTTCTGATAGTGACTTTATTCAGCTCCCGATAATCGATGCAGAGGCGTAGCGTTCCGTCCTTCTTCTTCACGAAGAGCACAGGTGCGCCCCAAGGAGACACGCTTGGACAGATGAATCCATGATCCAGTAACTCTTGTAGTTGGCACTTTAACTCTTTCAATTCAGCAGGGGCTATTCTGTACGGAGGCTTAGAGATCGGTTGTGTATTTGGAAATGTGTCAATGGTGAATTCGATCTCTCGGTCTGGTGGCATGCCGGGTAGTTCGCTCGAAAAAATATTAGAGAACTCCGTCTCAAACGAAGAAGACTCGACGTTTGCGTAGTCCAGCTGTTTGTCCCGAACCGACGCTAGGAATCCCTCGCAGACTGAGTGTAGCATTCATCGAGCAAATGTTGCAGAAATCACCATGCAGGCCCTGGTCGCATCTGTTGCTGGACTACTAGTGTAGCAGAATTCGGCTTCTCCAGGCAGGCGGAAAACGACTCATTTTTCTGCACATTCAATAGTTGCCGAGCAGACGTCGAGCCAATCCATTCCCAAAATGATATCATAGTCCCTAACATCTAGAACTAAAATATCAAGCGATAGCTTACTTCCTCTAATACAAACGTAACCACCTTGGCATACTAAACGGACAGGTATTTTCGTGCAGGAGGGTGTGCTAACACTTAAGTCTAGATACAACAGAGTCATTTCTATATTGTTTTCTACGACAAAATTTGTGGAAATAAAACTATGCGTTGCACCAGAATCAAATAGCACACGAGCAGGTATGTTATTAAAAAGTAAAGTACCTGACACAACGGTGTCTGAGGCCAAAGCTTCCTCTCGTGTCATCGTATAGACCCGACCTTGAGCTTGACGACGCTCTTGCTGAGGTGCAGCTTGATTGGCCTAAGGTGCAGTCGCCTGATTTGGATGCTGAGTGCGACGATTGTGGCGGTGCGGACATGTACTGATATCATGATCTGATTTACCGCAAGCAAAGCATAATCCGAGCTTCTTGCGACAGTTTTTGGCCGTATGAAATAGCTTCTTGCAGAAAGAACATGGTTGCCCTGGATTTCCCTTTTGCGAACCGCCGTTGTTTGGATGCTTTGCAGCGGTATTTTCTCTTTCGTTGCTTTGGCGTTTGTGATTGGAGGTATGCACAGCGCCGGTAGGAACGTGAGGATACTGCGGTTCGAGAGAAAGGGCATGGTTCAGGACTTCCCACATTATCTAGTACTGTAGAACGACTACATGCGCGTGGATGGCAGGTCGTAGGCCACCCTCGAATCATCTGGCACGACTCATTGCATCGGGTAGATATGAGCTTGCAAACTTGGCAAGCCTGTTGAACTCGGCAGAATACTGTTTAACCGTCATGCTGCCCTGTCGTAGTTATACAAACTCATTTTTCTTCTGTCGACGTACAGGTGGGGGTATGAACTTCTCCTCAAACGCGCTACGGAAAATAGCCCATGCTATCGCCTCCCCTCTATCATCAACTGGAAGAGATCGTCGATGCACGTCCCACCAATCGTGCACGTTGAGACGAAGCTGCAGTTGAGCATATGCGACGCACTTTTCTTCAGGTACTTCTAGCAGTGAGAAATGATCCTTAAGTTCTGCCAACCAATCTAGAGCCACAATTGGATCCTCAGTTCCCTTGAATGCTGTGTTGCAGACTTTCTTGAAGTCGCCAAAGTCGAAGGCAGTCACTTTCCTCTTTCTTGTAGTTTGAGGCATCTTGACTTCATGCACTGGTTGCTCTACCGGGGTCGCTGCTGTTGCCGCGGACTGGTTGGAGGTAATAGTCTGAACAATCTGCTACAGTGTATCTACCTGCTTTTGTTGGATTGAGAATCGTACCTCTATATTGTCTTGAAACTTGAGTAGTCTCTCATCCGCTCGCTTCTCAGCCTGTTCATAACGAGCCTCCTCTCTCTGTTGGTTGGCTTCCAACATCCGCATTATTTGCTGAAGTGGATCAACTCGAGACATGGCTCGCTAGCTCCGAGAGCTTCCTAAAGTGCCGGAACTGCTCTCTTGGGCTTGCGTCTCGCCCGGTGCTAGCGCGAAGGATTTTACTTGAGCCATTCCTTCAAAAGAAAGTAAATTACATCAGGATCATAATGTATTATGGACTCATTGTATGAACGTATCTTATTTTGGCCTAACGAGTTCAAGAGTTCATACAGAGATTTATCGTTAAATGAACTTTTCCCATACGAGGGTCAAAGGAACTTGAAGTTGTGCTCTGATACCAACATGTCATACCCCAATTCCGTGGAATCGATAGTCGTCCCCCGGGCGTGACGTCGTGCGGGCCTAGGTTGCGCACCGCAAAAGGCTAAGTTATTTTTTATTTCGCATAGCGAGCACATATTCAGAGTACGTAGATAAATTGAAACACAAATTTAAAACATGAAAAAGTTCTCTTTTATTGATAATATGAACATCTATTACAAACTTTTGAACTGAGTCATAAGGTTGCCACGCGGTCTTACAAAATATTGACACAAAATAAGATAGCAGTCATGTACATTACATCCCTTACTTAACTTCAAAATGTAAAGACCTCCTGATAGAATGATGGCCTTTCCACAGAGCTGCATTTGAGCTTTGAGTAGCTAGCTCCTTTGTTCAAGTACTTCAAAAGATGACACGCTCTGGACGCGCCTACAACTGGACTGGATTGGGGGATGACTTCTGATCCTTGCTCGGCTCTTCTTAGTGCGGGGAACCTATTTCAACGAGGGTCAGTACATCAAACGTACTGGTAAAGGCAAGCTAACCCAACTATACCAATCAACACGTTGTTTATATGAAGCATGCATATTATTTTTGGTCTTTCTATCTTTCCTTAGTTCATTTTACAAGCAGTAATATATAATAAAACTACTAAAATAAACTTGCCACCGTTCGGTAACTTTTACCTGCCCGTCTAAACCACTTGCACAAAACTTACCATGTCCTCTCCTGCCACGAAGATACAAGTTAGCTTACAACAGGTTTAAATATATGAGGGGATCACTAGCTAAAATGCCATGAAGGACGAGTTATAGTCTATGAATGAGGATGGTATGCAACAAGAGTACTTAGGGCATTGCACGCCATCCCGTCCAGCACAGGAGACTAAGCTGGAGTTCTGCCCAGATCGGATTGGTGCCAGTGCCCCAGCAACCGTCCGCAGGAACTAAGGCCTTGTGCACAAGTTGTCCGTGATCAAACGTAGTACACTAAGTTAGTAGTTGAGGCAAATCAGGGCAATATCAGGCATATGACACACTACTAGAATAAGCGGGTTAGGATTTTTGACCTGGGGTTAGGGTTAGAATTTTTGACCTGGGGTTAGGGTTTTTGACCTCGGGTTAGGGTTAGGGTTTTTGACCTCGGGTTAGGATTTTTGACCTCGGGTTAGGGTTAGGGTTACGATTTTTGACCTGGGATTAGGGTTAGGTTTTTTGACCTCGGGTTAGGGTTAGGGTTTTTAACCTGGGGTTAGGGTTAGGGTTAGGGTTTTTTGAAAAGCAGTAGCAAAACCAAACCAAGCCTTTAACCTTAATTATGTTGAGGGAAACATGGAAGACCATCACATGCATCCCAAAGTTAAGATTAGATATTTGTGGCAGAGATCAATTTGTGGTTTGAGTTCATGTCGCTAAAATTTACACAATATTTAATATTAGACAATATATTTATATTTGTTATCAATTATATTTTTTGTTTTCATCTATCTTACCAGATGACACCCATAACCCGAGCACGTGCATGTCGTTTGAGAGAGACACCTCCTACAGTTAAGGAAGAAGTGATGCCTCCTACTGTTAAGGAGGAAGACATACCACCTGCTGTTAAATTGGAAGCGGTTGTTAAGGAGAAAGTTGTGCCTCCTACTGTTGGGCAGGCACCAGCTCAGACGGTGAGTTCCAGTCACCCAGCACCTATAGCAGAGATTGATCACATAGACGTTATTTATGCGCAGTATCTGAGGGACTGGTATGTGTCCCAGCGTATTGGATATCCTCGAGATAGATACTGTGATGTTTCATATACTTTTATTGTGGTGATTGTGTGAATGTGATACTTATATATTATGCATTTTGTATGACTGTGATACTTATATATTATGCATTTTGTGTGACTGTGATACTTTTATTTTGTGTGTATTGTGTGACTGTGATATTTTATATACTTTTTGTGTTATTTCGTACGCAAAAAATTTAATGAAGGGTTGCTCCAGGTCTGTCTATAATATTTGTGTGTATTGTGTGACTGTGATACTTTTTATTCATATTAAATAATGTTAATTTACCGGTGTTGATTGTTCCACCGAAGGGGTCGGTGAACCCAGAGAATTCAACGGAGGGTTGCTCCAGGTATATTTTTAATTAAAAATTCATAAATTACAGGAGATTGGTAAATTTTAATATTTTTTTAATTTTTTAATAAAAGTTTAGCGACGTTTAGCGACGTTACTATACGTCGCTGAATACGTCGCTAAATACGTCGCTGAATACGTCGCAAAATTAGCGACGTTTAGCGACGGATGATCACGTCGCTAATTTAGCGATGTTGCGTCGCTAAACATCGCTAATTTTGCGACATATTTAAGTCGCTAAAAAACGTCGGTATAGCGACGTTTAGCGACATTTTTTCTTTCAGCGACGTGCTGAGTTCCGACTTCTGTAAATCGTCGCTAATTACGTCGCTAAATATGATTAACGATATTTTTTGGTCATTTAGCGATGTTTTTTATGTCGCTAATTTAACTTTATCTGGTAGTTGTACAGTAACAGGGCAAGATCTATTTTTGCATAGTCTTCCTATTCAGTTTATTGCATTCATGATGAGTTCTATACATAACACAATTTAAAGAAGAGTATACATTCTAACTTGTATTTATGCATATGATGAACATTCCAAAATTATAAGCATGCAAATGAGTAACCGTTCACAAGTTTGGTTGACAAGCATAATAATCCAAGCCTATTCCCTTTTTATCTTGAAATCTTGTAGTTATTACTTGGTATCGTCTGATCGGGGCAAGCAAGAATACAAGATTTTAGAATGTGAAGACTTGGAAGAAGGGCCAACTAAATCGAATATAAGATACTCACAAGTTTGTTGGAAGGAAGAAGGAAATAGGTGCTTCAGGAGTCCGTTCGAGCGTTGCCTACTACTTGTTCACCTGTATTGCCACGAACAGCTGATCAATATCTCTTTCACTCTTTACAATATCGGAATTGAAGAACAGTTCAATGAACAAAAATAATGAAATCCATCAAAACCGTTCAAGAAAACCCAAGCAAATCCGAAAACCAACTTAAGGCGCGAAAGCAACAAGCGACAACGAAAACTTGGTAACAAAAGATACAGCGGAGAGGTCCCTCCTGACTCTGCCGCTAAGTCGATCCTGGTGGCACGGTCAACTAAATATGGAAATCGATTCCGAAGAAGTAAATCCATAAAGAGGATGGGTTCTTGTTTCAATCTATCCCGATCGAACGATGCCGTCTTGTATTTCTTAGCCGCGCTCCCCGAATAGGGCGAATGGGGCACCACAGCGGGTAGGAGATGGGAGTGCACCCCAGAGGTGTCAAGGTGATCTCTGAGCGTTGGGGTGGCCTTACGAAGGGACTGTAGACTCTCACGATGACGTTCGAGGAAGTCGAGCACTGGAGGATTGCTTGCAGCGCACGCACAACTCTCCGCGCTCGTAGCAACCTGTCGACATGTGGTCAAACTTAGTGACGGTAGTGGGGTTTGTTGCTGCCGATGGTGGTGGTGTTTGTTTCTGCCGACGGTGGTGATGTTTGGCCGTGCTCGGTGGTGAATGTGGCAGTTCTCGTATTGGAGGTGGTGGTCTAGGTGGCTGTTGGTAGCAGCGGTGGTGAAGGTGGCAGTGCTCGTGGTGGAGGTGGTGGTGTTCATGGTGGTGGCGGCTGAAGAGAATGGTGTTGGCGGTGGTGTTGGTAGTTGTTGTAGTGGTGGCGGCTGAAGGGGGTGGTGGTGCTCCGATGGTGAGGAAGAAGAAAAAGATGAAGAAAAAATGGAGAAGAAGAAGAATGGAGAGGAGAAGAAGAATAATGAAGAAGAAGGAGGGTTTCAGCTGTGAGTGCGAGGGAGGGGAGGAGAGAGAGTATGGTGAGAAAAATAGGGTTCCTTGGGATTAGGGCCGGCCACATAGGGATAGGTTTGTGTGTGTGTTAATATAGAGGGAATATGTGGTTATGATAGGGTGGAATTTGAATCAAGGGCTAGGATTTCACATGAGGGAATAGTACTATGCAAGAGGAGAGAGAGTGTGAGATGGCCAGTCACATAAGGAGGGGGTGTTTCTTCATTTGATTTGCACCAATATAAGTGTGACACCTAGCAACCTTTTTGTATTTAAGTCCCTAATGTTTGGGTGTTTACAAATGAAGGAGAAAGAGTAAGAATTTGATGTGGGAAGATTGATGTTTGGTGTTTTGTAGGATGGGAAGGTTGTTGGGTGTTTTTTATGAGCATCATGAATGGATGTGAGGGTTAAGTTGGGGTTAGGTTAAGTCGGTTTCCCTATTTTAATTAAATATTGTGTCATATGTGCTCTTAAATAAATGGGAGTACATGGGGTCTCAAATGGGAGTGACACAAATATCATGGACGGTCTAGGCTTGGTATTAGTCTTGGATCCTTTAATTGGTTAGACGAAACAGGTTGAGTTTGTGTCCCAAAAATTGATGGCAACGGCATATGTACAAGGCATAGGATTAAAGAATTAAATTTTGTGTCTGGAAAGTTGTGCAATCAAAATAGAGCACAAGAAAATATGTTTGTTTATAGCAGAAATTTCCACTGCCTAGGTTGGCTCGTCAGGTCAAGCGTAAAAAGATTTGATGGAAAGTAAAGGCTATTGTTGTGCTCCAATTATTGAAGCAACGGTAAGGTGTACCAAGGGTTTAAATTAAAGAACCAGTCTACATAACCCTAATTTCTAATCCTTAGACAACCTGAATCTAAACCAAAATTCTTACCATATCCAGTCTACCTAAAAATTTTGAGAGGTTTACAGTGGGGGGGAGGGTGTTGCGGCGGGTCCTCACCTGCGACGACGGCCATGTTGCGAGGGCGTGGGAGGCGCATGACAACAGCGGCAGCGCCCCCCCCCCCTCCTTTCTCCGGCTCGGGGATGATGAGGGGTGGGGGTGTGGTTGGCGGGGTCGCGCCCGGGGGGGGGGGGGTACAGGGGGTGGGGGGAGCGTAAGCGGCGGGGGAACGGGTGTTAGTGTTGGTGAAGGTGGTTTTGGTGTTGGTGTTGAAGGTGGTGATGCTGGTGGTGGTGATGGCAGAGGGCTGAGCGAAGCGGGGGAGGGGGGGCGGGGGGGGCGAGCACGACGGGGGAGGCTGGGGGCTGCCGGCGGCTTGGGAAGAAGACGGGAATAATTTGATCCAAAAAATTGGATCAATCCAGTCGACCTTCAATGTTGGACGGAATCCATTAAATATATATGATGACTTACATTGTGATAAAGTGCCAAAATACACCTTAAATATGATCAATAAAGTGAGGTACGACTCAAAATTTCTCACTCTCTATATATATAGTGGCCTCACATGCATTTGTTTGGTGGATGCTAGATAATAACAAATCCATTTTGTTAAGGAACAAATTTAATGATTGGCCTACAAGCAGTGATTTCAGTTCATAATTCTCTCTGCAGAATGAGATCTCTGTTCAAATATGGGCTATGCTATGACTACAACCAAATGTCTACAACTCTTTTATAACCGGTCATGTGGCGTTGACGTGACGGTCCTGTGGCAGTCATCCATTGGGAGAGGAGAGAGAGGTGGGATCCGATGACCTTCCGGCAGCAGAAACATCACGTGGCGGCCACCGATTGAAAAAAAGAGTGGGACCAGTGTGGCTCACATAGCGGGAGGGAGAGGGTTGTAAGAAGATTGTAAGCATTTGGTAGTAAACTTAGCATTATTGGTTCAAAAATATTGACACAGGTTATATCCATCCTTTATATCCATCCTTTATATCCATATTATCATTATCGATTTATTTATTCAAAATACTCGTGCCAAATAATATTAATTCATGCATGATACAACCTTAATTTCTTCATAAATCCTAGAGTAAGTCACTGAGTTCTTAATTTTTTTTTTTAACTCGGCCACGAAAAACATGCATATGCTTCTTCTTTTTTTGTGTGGGCTAATTAGCGTTTAGATCCTGGATTTTATACCAACTTAGAGTTTAAGTCTTAACATGTTCAGTTGGAATGTTTGGATCCTATATATTTATTTTTTAATTTATTTTTTTCCAATTATGCTTTCTCTCTCCATGTCTAACAATAAATTTTTTTATATAGACATGAGGGTATAATGGAAAAGATAAAATAAAAAATAAAAATTCAGGATCTAAACTCTAAGCTGGTATAAACTCCAGGATCAAAACTCTAATTAACCCTTTTTGTTCCAAGGACTAAATAGTAAAAATAAATACACTTTTAATATTTGTACTCGTTTCCTCCGTATTACAAGTTATTATTTTGAATTATTATTTGAGTTTTTCGACGACATAATGACGTGGACTCCTACCAGCTTCCAATCATCTTTGCAGTGTTTTATTCAAAAAGTTGAGCGCAATGGAAGTTGGATCTTGTCTTCTTCCTCGAAGAAGCAGCTTTCGGCCTTGCCATTAGCGTATGAGGTTTAGATGAATGAATGTGAAGGACACCTCTTGGCCATGTGCACTGCTCCAAATCCTGTGCATATCTTAGCTCCCCAAGTTCAATTATTATGAGCCCTCATGAACTTGGAATGTGCCACATTATATATATGTTACACAATTGCTATTACTATTACTCTCATTTATATATTTCTCATGGCTTGCTTAATTACCGATCGACTAATTGCCCTCTTTATTTGGATATGTGTCAATGCTTAGTTAAGGAATATCAATTGGTATTTTGTTAGGAAGTACACTATTTCATTTAGATCCCAAAATGCCTGCTCTCTCTCTCTCTCTCTCTCTCTCTCTCTCTCTCTCTCTCTCTTCAGTTGAATTCCTATAGAAGTAAAGTGCAGGCTAAATCTTGAAATGAGCTCCTCTTGTTACTCTGGAAATATATGCAAAGTTATCCATTTGCTTGTCAAGTGCTCATTGCAAATAGATTTTTACTCATTTGCTTCATTGTACTGCTTAAGTAACAGTAGGTAATGGTTTGTTGCATATGTATATGATATTAACTGCTATTTTATTGCTCCACATTGGTGTAACTATTGGATCAAGAGCTGATACAGAAATTTAAAAGAGGGAGACCAACATCAAAAGTTACGCAAGTCCAAAATTATGTTAGATAAAGTTGACTACATCAAAAATTTTAATATCATTAAATTAAGATTTGATGTATAATAATCTTAACTATTTTTTTCCGTAATATCCTCTCAAGTTTAACAAAAATTAGGAGGAACACAAATAAAATTTATGAAAAAAAAAAGTAAAACTTGATGAAAATATGTATATAGAAATAAAAAAATTACAAATTTCGGAGAGGATGAAACATAAAATTCATGAAAAAACTTTAAAAATAACATAAATTTGTAATTCGAAAACAAAAATTCAGTAGGAACAACTGATCCCACTCAACTACATGGGGGTCCGTCCCTGGTTTACATGTCACATTTTCAAACTAAGTAAGATAATTTTCACTATCTTGTTTTCAATTGACATCACCTCCGAATAGGTTATGGTTACCCGTAGATCTTACTAGTAGCCATCACAGCACACGAGGCGATTGTAACTATATGACACATGCCATCATTTAATTGGAGGTGTGGAGATGCCTTTTCCATCTCTCCAATAAAGATTAGGTTATAAATACATCCCTTTAGGTATATAAATACCTCCCTTTAACAAAAGAAGTTCCTCTCTCTCCCTCCCTCCCTCTCTCTCTCTCTCTCTCTCTCTCTCTCTCTCTAACACACACACACACATTTGAGATTGGAGTTCATTCAAGAAATGTCAGGGAAGGTACTCTCTTTCTCTCTGGGTTAAATCAGTCCTGAGCTTACTATGTTTCTCTTTGAGCTGTTAGTAAAGTGAAAACAAGTCGTATGCTCTCTTCATTCCTGCAGATTTTCTGGTCTTTTTCTTGTACATATATTTGACATAACCTCCTCACTCAGTTTCTACTAATAACCTCAACTGGCTGAGCTTGGTAGCCACATTGCTGTTGTTTCAAATGACTAATCCCTCTCATGGTTGCTCTCTATAAAAAAAACAAACCTATAAACGTATTCATTGGTGCTAATTTCTTTGACACTGACTTCTATCATATATTCAAAACCAAATTTATTTCCTTGATATCTTATATTACCATTCTGACTTTGGGCTGCTAATTTCAACCTTGCAGACATCCACAATAATCTTAAAAGTAGACCTTCAGTGCAGACAATGTTACAAGAAGATT